>VWPU01011932.1:0-20177 GCA_013398955.1 Callaeas wilsoni | reverse complement strand
CTGCCCCGCCCCCACAGTGACGTCACGGCCCGGGGCACCCCCTTCACCCTGTGCCCACCCCCCCTCTGCGCGTGGGACCCCCTTCGAGGCCATCCCCCACCTGTGCCACTGAGACCCCTGCCCGGGGCTTGGGGGACACCCCGACCCCTCCATGTCCTGGCGGTGTCCCCCGGGGGGGTGACCCTCGTGCAGGCTGTGGGGAGGTAACCCCTTCTCAGGGACCCCCCTCCATGGAGGGGAAGGGGGAGGACGGTGACCCCCGGGGGGGACACGGGGCAGCCCCGGGACAGGCACGGGGCAGCCGAGACCGCTCGCACTCGGCTCACCCACGGGCGACAGGGGGACATGGGCGGAATGGACACGGGAGGGACGGACACACGCGTCCCATCTCCGCGTTCAGGGGCCCGGGGGCACTCTCGGGATGCCAGAGGGGGATGGGATGCCCCGAGCCATCCCCGGCAGGCGCGGGGCCCCTTCCCGGCGTCGGCAGCGCCCGGTCCCCGAGGGGCCCCGCTCCCGGCGGGTGACAACCTGCCCGGCCGCGCCCTCCGTGACCCTGGCGGGGCCCCGGGCCCGGGGCCGCTCCCAGCCGCCACCCCGCCGTCCAGCCAGGGCACAACGGGGGCAAATCCCCCGGTCTGTGGCTGGCAGCTGCTGTCCCCGTCTTTGGGGACAGCCAGCGGAGCCCCGGCCGTGCTGGTGGCGGGCTCCGTGAGGCCGCGATGGCTTTGGGGACACCGGGGAGACGCAGCGGGGAAGGGAGCGGGGTGGCCCGGGCCCAGCCGTGGCCGGGAGGGCTGTCCCTGCTGTCTGTCCCCGCTGCCAGCCCCGCTGGCACGGCGGGAGGAGCAGCCCCGCGGGAGCGGTGACAGCGGCCGGGGGCGCCGGCAGGGAGGGCCCCCGGTCCCCACCCTCCCGTTCGGCCGGGTCCCAGCCATGTTTCCATGTGGCCATCGGCTCTGAGTCACCCGCGCCGGGGCCAGCGCTCCGATATAAATAACCCAGCTCCGGGCTGACCCCGCGACACGCGGGGACCCACGCGGGGACCGTGTCCCGCTCCACACTCCGGGACAGCCCAGCCTCACGCTCCTCTCCTACCCTCTGCCCGAACCCCAGAAACCTTCCCCGATGACACCTGGGGACCATTCCCAGCGCAGCCGGACCCACGGACTGTCCCCTTGGGGCTGTGGTGTCCCCCCACCCCAGCACAGAGCTGTCCCTGGGATGATCCTCAGGGACAACGCGGGCTCAAAATCCCACATCAGCCTTAAATTCGGGTGTGGGGCGAAGCCTCTGTGGGGGCCACAAAACTCCGAGTACCAACAGGGAAAGTCCCCCAACCCCACCCAGGCCAAAGCGGGGGCGAAGCGGCGGAGAGAGGAGAATTCCAGATGTTTGCAGCCCTGCCCGCGCCGCGTCCCCGCGGAGCCCGGCCCGGCCGGCACCGAGGGCGAGGACCAAAGGAAAGCTCCCCTGATCTGCTTTTATCCCGCTCCTCACTTTCCCCGTGGGTGACTCAGCCCCCACCGGCTGCGGGACGGGTGCCGGCTTGCCGGGATGAGCTCCCGCCGGCTCCGCTCCCTCCCGGGCTCCTCACCCGGCGCTGGGGGGAGAAAGGGGGTGCTGGGGCTGGGGGCTGCGAGCCCCTCACCACCACCACAGAGGCTCCTCGTGAGGGATCCCAGGAATGTCTCAGAGCTGAATCCAGGGGGACACAGACCCCCTTCTCAGTCCCTTGTGCTTTCCCATGCCTCTGCTGCAAGGTGGATGGAAGCAATACTCATAATTAATAAAAATGCCCCAAAACGTCCACCCTAAAGCAGGGGAGCCAAGGTCCCTGTGCCAGCTGCTGCGGGACGGTGTCCCCAGGGGGGTTTGGGGACAATATTTGCCCTCTGGCAGGAGCAGGGGGGACCCTCAGGGTTCAATTCCCTGCTGGGGTGAAGGGACACAGCCCTGTTCCATCAGGGGCGGGAGAAGGGAAGCGACCACTCCCCATCCCGTCCCATCCCATCCCACAGAGCCCGGGGGCTGCAGGGCGAGTGGGGAGGGTCCCCCCCATTTAGGGATCTCCAAGGGGGACCCACGAGAAGGGGCAGCCCAGGGGGAGCAATGGGACAGTGGTGACATCATCCTCGTTCTCCTCCTCCTCCTCTTTCTCCTCCTCCGCCCTCTGGGTCGGGGTCCGAAGGTGCCAATCTCAGCCCCGTTCTGTGCCAAGGGTGGGCACAGGGACGGGGACAGCGCTGCCTGCTCCAAATTCCTCTGGGAGAGGGGATGAAACTCCGGCACCGACCCTGGGTGTGCAGAGCCCCCAGCTCACACCGGGGCCGGGCTGTGGGGGGGTCCCGGTTCCAGGGCAGCGAGGTGGGCACGGGGCACGGCCGGGTCCGGTGCCAGCCCCTGTTGGTGTCAGCGGGGGCTGGCAGGGACAGGACGGGGCTGTTGGAGCGGAGTCTGGGGTTGGAGCGGGGCCCCGCTGCCAAGACAAACACATCGACTCAACCCGTATTAAATTAAAAAAATAAATCACGGCCGCGCTCGGAGCCAACCCCGAGCCTCGGTGTCGGGGCTGGAAGGTGCCGGCACACGCCGAGCCCCACGCGGTGGCCGGGAATGCGCCGGGACACGCGGGGATAACGTCGCTGGCGGTCACCCGGGCCAGGGATGCTCCCGGGATCCGCGGGATGCGGATCCACCCGGGCAGAGCCGCGGAGGCTCGGGATTGTTCCCGTCCGCCGGGGCTGATGAAAGCAGGGAGGATTAAAGGGGAAAGCAGGGATGGGCGTGCGAGGAGGGGGGGCCGGGAGCGCGTGTGCCAGGTAACCAACCCCAAAGATCCCCAGAGATAAAGGGAGATCCCAACAGCTGTAATTAGGCTGGAGATAGAGCGGCGCGGGGAAAGCCTGGAGCCAGGAGCAGGAATTCTGGGTTAATGGCAGCCCAAGGAGAAGTTAATAACAAGCCCAGCGGAGTGGGAGCAGACAGCCTGGCGTCTGCCCTCCCACACGCCCGCGCTGCCACCGCCGAGCAGCCGCGCTATCTCCAGCCGGGAATGGTCCCGGGGCAGCGCGGGGAGACGCTGCAGCACGAGCTGGGCTCCCCTCGCCGCCCCGGGCGGCCCCCCCGGCTTTTGGGGCGTCTCGGCACCGGGAAAAGCCGGGCCGGGGGAGCAGAGGGGTGAAGGAACGGTGGGGAGCATCCTCTGGGAAGGGGGCGACATCCAGAGAGGGGAAACTCCCGGTCCCAGGGGCTGGTCCCGCCCCAGAGGGGAGCAGCGACCCAGGGTTTGTCCCCTGGATGGTGCCAGACACCCCCAGAGCACCCAGGACCTGCTCCCCCCGAAGTGAATCACGTCGGGAGGTGGCCCCAGGGGACACACGGACGTAGGAGGTGACAGCGATGTCACAGCAGGGGCTGGCACAGTTGCAGAGGGACACGAGGGAAGGGAAAGCTCGCGCTGATATTCCCTCCCCTCTCCCCCCTTTAATTTGCAAAGCTCCAACACGTCCGAGATTTGGAATTTTCTGCAAAAAGAAGCTCAAGAAGTGGCTCCTCCCAGATCCTGGAGCCGGGATGGGCTTGGGAAGGTGAACCCCAGCTCCCACCGGGAGTTCCCATCCCGATTTCCAGCACCCAGAGGGTCTGCAGCGGGTGTGGTGCCATCAAATCTCCGTTCAGGGGTGTAAATCAGCGTTTCCCCATCAGCACAGCCGCGGTCAGAACCCCGCAACATCCAGGATCCCTTCCCTGCCTCATCCCCGCTTGGAGCTGGGATGAAACCACAGAGATGTGACCAAAATCCTCAAACCAAGCGCTGCTCCCCCCGCCCCCGCCTCATCCCCCTCACAGAGCCGATATTTTGGTTCAGAACCTCCAAATATTTTCCAGGACTCCGATCTGGGTTTGATTTTCCCGGGGATGCGTGGCTGGAAACCAACAGCATCAAAGGGCCCTGGTGGAAACAACGAGAGATGGCCCGGGAGGAGCTCACCCCCTGGATTTCCATCCCTGTGGGATGGATGGAGGAGCGGGGAGAATTCCCGAATTCCTGCTTGGAGAGGAGCGAACCTGGCGCCGGCTTTGCCGCAGAGGTGACCGTTCCGTCATTCCCGGCCATTTCCGGCAATTCCCGGCCATTCCCGGCCGTTCCCGGCCATTCCCGGCCATTCCCGGCCGTTCCCGGCCGTTCCCGGCCGGCAGCGCTGAGGCCCAGTCCCGAGAAGGTCTCTCCTCATCCCCGCCATTCTTTGGGGAGTTCATTAAGGGCCTGGGATTAATTGTGGGGGCAATTTTCCGCCGTGGGAATTCCCCGCATCCCCGTCCCGGCGCGCGGAGCCGCTTTGGGGGATAATTAATTATTCCCCATCTGGAAACCTTTGGGGAAGGTCCGAGGCTGCGAGGCAGAAATGGGACAGATTTAATCCATTATTCCACTCATTAGCCCCGGCTTGGCCCCGCTAACTTGAGAAGGGAACCACTTAAAGAGGCTTTGGAACCTTCATTCTCTTCTCCCTGAATTCTGGGAGACGGAGAGTTGGGAAAGGAGCTGGAGCCTTCTGTGGTCACTCGGGTCACACTCCTGCCACAGGAAACGCCTTGGAGTCCCTGATTGACCCACGAGGGGTGGCAGCGGGGCAGATTCCCAAATCCCAAATCCCAGATACCAGATCTCAGATCCCAAATCCCAGATCCCAGATCCCAGATCCCAAATCCCAGATCCCAAATCCCAGATCCCAGATCCCAAATCTCGATTCCCAAATCCAGCCCCACAGTGCTTCCCAAATCCAGGACCCCTCCTGTCCCCCAGGACCTGGCGAGGCTCAGCCCCGTGTGGTCAGCGCTGTCCCCAGCCAGGACCTGTGGCTTTGGGGAGATCTTAATCAGCGCCCCCACACTCTCGTTAATTAACAGAGGGACAATTAGCGGTGGAGGAAATTGTTCCTCTCCTCGTGCCGTTTCTGGTTTTTTTGGCTGGGTTTTTTTTTTTGTTGTTCTCTGCGTGTGCCGGGTGTGAGGAATTCTTGGAGCCTCTGGGGCCGAATTCCCGGGCTCCAGCAAAGTTCTCCGTGTGGGTTTTCCCTGGATAGAGGAGCCGGGGTCTCCTCCAGGAGCTGGGAAGGGAGAAGCCGACGCTCCACTCCCGGATCCCAGGGTTGAGACCACCCCAGAGCTCATCCCGGACTGTCTCCTCTGCAAAGGAGCGTTCGATCCCTGCAAAATCCCGCACGGGAAAGCTTGGGAATGCCACCGCCCGCCGTGGGCGACAGACACCGGCAGGGATGGCTCCGGCTGGGATGGCTCCGGCTGGGATGGCTCCCGGCAGGACCCTGGCAGGGCTGGCAGGGTGGCACTGGCAGGGCTGGCAGGGTGACATCGGGAGCTCGCAGCGAGCACGGGGACACCCCCACACCCAGTTACCCCCCGCTCGCCCCGCCGGCGGCAGCCGTGTCCCCAAATCCCAGAGCCACCGAGTCCTTCCCCGTGGAGCCGGAGGCAAAGCCGGGCCCCGGGGCCAGCCCGGGCAGCCGCAGCCGAGCCGGTCGGGGCAGTGTCACCTCCCGTGTCCCCACGCCGCCGCGCTCCGCCCCGGCTCGCAGGGGGTCATTAGCGGCGGTGACAATCCCGGCAGCACGCGCCGGGCATTTCCATCCCGGGCAAGCTCGGGAGGGAGGGAGGAGGGAAGGAGAGGGAGGGACGAACGGTGACGGTGGATGTGTGATTAAGGTGCCATTAAGAGGCGCCCAGGAGTCTCCCGGGGACCAGGGCGGGCGCAGTCGCTGCCACCCCGACGGCTCCTGGGTGCCAGAGTCCCCCCGGGCACGGCCGGGAGGGCTCAGGGGACTTTTCCCGAGGGATGTGACATCACCCGGGGCGCTGTGGCACCGGGACATCCCTCCCAAAGCCAGGCAGGATCATCCAGTCCCGTCCCATTCCCGAGAGATGCTGGGAGCAGGTGACCCATCTCCAAAATCCACCCGCACCGAGTGATCGTTTTTCCTGTCCCTGGGAGCGTCCCCATGGCACAGGCGGCACGCGGACCCCCCCACTGCCACCCTGCCACCTTCACCCAGGCCAAAAATCCCAGGTCGAGGCCACAAATCCCGGGTTTGAAGGCAAATCCCAACGTTCCTCACCACCCCCTGAATTCCAGCTGCCCGGCAGGTGCCTTTCCCATTGAACACCTCCCGCCCTCCCGCTCTTTGCAGCTCCCGAATTATTTGTGGTTCAGCGGGCACTGAATGGGGCTGGAATTCCTTAATCCACCCGCGACCTGCGGAGGAGCGTTCCCAGCGCCGGCCCCGTAACCCAATCCCGCCGGGCACAAAGCCGGGAAGCAGCCCGGGAACGGGGTCGGATCCCAGCTCCTCCCGGGCCGGGGCCGGGGGGCCCCGCGGCCGCGGCTCCCTTTGAACGTCCCGGGCCGAGCTTTTGTCTCCTTTGCTTTGGAAAATCGCACCTGGATGCGGTCGGGCTCCCCAGGGCTCCCGTTTCATCCCGCTTTGTTCCCATCCTGTGGATTTGGGTCCAGCTGCGGCCTCACCCCCCGCGGGGTGCGGGAGGGTTTGGAAGGGTTTGGGTTGAGTTTTTAACAGGGGTGACGGGGACCCCACAACGGGTGCCAGAACATTCCCCAGTGGTGCCAGAGCCCCGCAGCGTGTCCCAGTCACCCAGGGCGGGATGTCCCCTCTCCCTGTCCCTCCGGCTGAGCTCAGCTGCAGCTGCGGCCGCGGGAGGACCCAGTGCCCTCTTTCCATCTTTTCCATTTGCTTTCCATCTTTTCCATTGGCTTCGCTTTTCCCCCCGCATCCTCCCCGTGAGTAATCGGGAGCGGCCGCTCCCGGCGCTGCCAGCGGGGACGGGGCCACCCAGGGCCACCCTGGGCAGGAGGCGGAGGAGGAGGAGGGTGAGGAGGAAGGATTCTCTCTTGTTCCATCACTGTTTGCCCATGGAAAAAATTCTCCATCTTTTTAACGCCTTTATTTTCAAGCGCCGAAAGGCCACAAAAGCAGCGGCAGCTGCGGTCCCCTGCCAGGACCGGGGGCAGGGCCTGCGCAGCCCCCAGGGCTCGGGGGCACCAGGGACCGCCCCTCCGAGCCGTGCCGGTCCTCGGGAGCAGCCGAGCCCCCCGAATTCCCGGGCAGAGCAGCCCCGAGCCGGGGCGGGATCCTCCCCGCAGCCCCGGGGCAGAAGGTGGAGCTTGGCTCGAGCCGGGGCCACCTCAGCTGCCAGGGCTTGGTCACCGAGTGCCACCGGCTCCGATGGGACCTGACGGGCAGGATTCCTGCCAGGACAGCTCCCCTGCCAGGGCTGGAGATGAAGGCGGTGGGACAGGGACGTGTGAGCTCCACTCACGTGGGGCTGGGGCTGGGCCCGGCTCCCAGCGGGTCCTGTCCCGGTTCTACCGGCGGGAGCGGAGGGGCAGGGCCGGGAATGTTGTGGGGAGTGCAGCTCCCTCCGTATCCTGCTCACATCCCCACCTCCTCCCCTCCCAAACCAGACCAGGCCTTGCCTGATGCCCCAAAAGGACAATTCCCGCTCCAAACCCCGCTTTAGGGGGAACGGGGTCATTCCCAGCCAGCCCCATCCCTCTCTCTGCACGCAGCGCTGGTTTGGCTTCCAGAGGGAAGGGACATCGCCGTGCCCTCGCTGGACCTGCAGGATTGGGAGCCATCCCCAAAACAAATTCCTGCAGGATCTGCTCAAATGTGGTGTTTTCCCAGTCCCAGAGGGAAGTGTGCTTTGCCGTGAGCCAAGTCCCATCCTGGAGAAGCAGAGGGAGGAATCTCTGCCCATCCAGGAGAGCAAATCCAACATTGCCACAGGAAAGTCTCAGGGAGGAGGGGAACCACTCCAGGGTGACCTGGGATTCCTCCAGTTCCTGACCCTAAAGGAAGTGGTTTGGGGATTACCTGGAAAAACTGCCTGGCCCTTCCTCCTCCGTGCTGCCATTCCCAGCCCAGGTGTGAGGATTTCCCCTGTGCTCAACCCCTTTATCCTTTTCCCACTTCCTATTCTGAATTCCCGCTCTTCCCACCATCCCAAAGCCTCTCCAAATTTTTGCTCTTCCTGCTGAGCCACTGGCAGCTCCAGAGCCTGTGGGGATGAGTCCTGCACCGCTTCCAGGTGATCCCACTCTGATGGAGATGCCGGGACTGACCCTTCCCGTCTCCTTCTGGGAGCTTTTCCAGCTCCCCTGCATCTCCTCCCTGATCTCAGCCCACATCCCGGGCCCGCATTCCTCACATCCGAGTCACCTGCTCCGGCAGGTGCCGGCTCCATCCCGGTTTCTCTCTGGAAAACACCCACAGGAAGGCGGCACCTCCCCCTTCCCCGTCCCCTCCCATTCCCCGGGAGCCGGGAGAGGCCTCGCTCCGTGCCCGGCCGGGCTGTGGGAGCGGATGCAATTCCAGGGAGTTCAGCCCCGCCTGCCCGGGATCTTTATCTCCCCCAGGGAGAGAGGAAGTGCACGAGATTGAAATCTGGAGCTGGAAATCAGCTCGGGATCAGGATCATCCCACACGGCGTCACCTGCCAGGATCCTCCCTGAATCCTGCAGGATCTCTCCTGGCCTCGCCTGGAGGTCCAGGAGTCCTCCTGGAATCATGGAATCAGAGAATCCTGGAATGGTTTGGGTGGGAAGGGCCTTAAAGCCCATCCAGTTCCCCCCTGCCATGAGACACCTCCCACTGTCCCAGGCTGCTCCAAGCCCCGTCCAGCCCGGCCTGGGACACTTCAGGGATCCAGGGGCAGCCACGGCTCCTCTGGGAAATCCAGCTAAGCCCCTCCCCACCCTCCCAGGGCACAATTCCACCCCAATATCCCATCCATCCCTGTCCTCTGGCACTGGAAGCCATTCCCTGTGTCCTGTCCCTCCATCCCTTGTCCCCAGTCCCTCTCCAGCTCTCCTGGAGCCCCTTCAGGCCCTGGAAGGGCTCTGAGCTCTCCCTGGATCCTTCCCTTCTCCAGTGAACATTCCCAGCTCTCCCAGCCTGGCTCCACATCCAACCCCACCTTCCTCTGTCCCCGTTTGTCACCTCCAGCCGTGTCTGGGGACCCAAAACCCCCCAAAAGGGAAATGTCCCATCCCTGGGGACCAGATCCGCATTCCCTGTGCTTCCACTGGAGAACCCCCCGGGACAATCCGGGGTGACAGGGCCGCGCCGGCTCCGGGTGATTAATCCCGGGAGCTGCCAGGGAAGCGCCGGGAAGCTCCCGGAGCCTTTGAAGTGCAGCTTGGGCAGTGCTGAAACTCCAGAGCCGCTCTGGGGCTGGAGCGGAGCGCGGAGAGGGAAGGGAGGGAGGAAAAGTGGGAAGAGCCTCAACCTGAGCATTCCCGGCGTTGTCCAACTCGTCCCGAGGGACTCCGAGCGATGCCTCCGGTGGAGAACTGGGATAATGAAACCAGGGATGCTGCAGAAATTTAATTTCGTTTAATTAAAAATTAAAAAAAAAAAAGAAAAAGCAAAGAAAAAGCTGGCGAGAAGAAAGGATCGGGGAAGGATCATCCCGGGAAACTTCCCCTGGGATCTGGGACGTGCTCCAGGCAGGGCTGGGTGGGCTGGGCCGCGTCCCCTCAGCTCATCCCAGCGCTGGGGAGACGCTCCTGGAGAGGGGGACCCGAGGGATCAGTGGGATTCCATCCCCATGGATTTAGGGGACACAGGAGGTGGGATCAGATCCCAACACTGTCGGAGACGAGGGAAGGGACCACGGGATGGGGATGGCAGGAGGAATTCAGAGGTCCCGTCCCATCCCATCCCATCCCATCCCATCTCATCCCATCCCATCCCATCCCCGGAGCAGGGACAGCTCGGCCGCTGCCATCCCTGACCCTCCAGCCGCCACACGGACCCCAATTCCCGGCCGGAGTCAAACGTGGGCTCTGCTTCTCCAAGTTCCTCCAGGGAGGAGGGTGGGATGTGGGAATCCTCCCTGAATCTGGACACTTTTCCTGGGGATTTCCCCCGCCTCAGCCTCGTGGCAGGAATTGCAGCAACTCCGTGACCGCGGCCCAGGGGAGATAAACCAGGGAGAGTGACCCCCACCCGTGTTCCATAGGAACAGGATCATCAATCCCAGCCTGGATCCCTGGGACTGATCCTGCTGGGAATCCCAGCGTTCCTCAGCTGGATGTCCACACTTCCCTGCTGTGGTGCTCTTTAACCCTAAAAAAACCTAAAAATAAATAGAAATGGAAGTGTTGGATTGTGAGGATTCAAATCCCAAACAAAACACCCCCAAAACAGTTCCTGGGTTCTCCACAAACTCCAAACTAAATCCACAGGATGGGATAAATCCATGGGATGGGATAAAGGGATGTGGCTGGAGGTCTGCAGGGACTCAGGTCACCCCTTGTGGTGGCAGTGAGTCCCTGCTGTCCCTCTTCCCAGCCCGAAGCTGCTTTCCCAGGCTCCCGTCCCCGGATCCTCCAAGGATTTTGGGTGACTGGAGCCGAAGGGTTTCCTGTTGGCTCCTTTTGCTGTGGTCGGATTTAATTTGGTTACAAATGTTTGTCCCAACAGGAGCAATCCCGGGAAAACACAGACAAACTTCAGCTTGTGCTGGAAAGAACTCCATCCAGGGCTCCGGGAGCATCCCGGGATTTCTCCGGAGGGTGGAATCAGCTCTTCTCTTGTAGGGGAGGGGGACACTGGTGGCACAAATTCGGGAAAACAAATTCCCACCCCTTCCCAGCACTCCGAGCCCGTGCCCAGCTCCAATCCGGAGCCTTTGTGCTTCCACAAAGCCTCGACCTCCTCCCGACTTCAGAAGCGCTCCCGGTTTTCTTGCAGGATACAGGAAATGCGCTGGAGCACCGTGAGAAAGCCGCTCCCTGTGGTCGTGCCTGGCGCTGAGCGGGGAGCCAGGACGGGAGCGCTGGAAACCTCCCCAGCTTCCCATCCCGAAGCTCTGCCCGCTCCAGAGGAACTTTGGGATGCTCCCATGGGGCTTTGGATGGCGGCCCTTTCCTCTCGGCACGGCAGTGGGGCTGGAGCAGGATCCCAAGGGATTGGGGCAGCAGAGCGCCCAGGGATTGGGGCAGCAGAGCGCCCAGGGATTGGGGCAGCAGAGCGCCCAGGGATTGGGGCAGCAGAGCGCCCAGGGATTGGGGCAGCAGAGCGCCCAGGGATTGGGGCAGCAGAGCGCCCAGGGATTGGGGCAGCAGAGCGCCCAGGGATTGGGGCAGCAGCGATCCCCAGGGATCGGGGCAGCAGAGATCCCAAGGGAGGGGGGGAGCCGAGATCCCCAGGGGCGGGGGCAGCAGGAGCCGCAGGGGGGGGGGGAGCGGAGATCCCAAGGCATTGAGGCAGCAGAGATCCCCAGGGACTGGGGTCACCGAGATCCTCAGGGACTGGGGCAGCAGGATCCCCAGGGACTGGGGCAGCAGGATCCCCAGGGATTTGGGTTGCAGAGATCCCCCAGGGATTTTCCCTGCTCCCGGCTGGGATGCAGAGCCCGGGAGCAGTCAGGGCTGGTCTCCTCAGCTGCTGCTGCCCCACAGCTCCCGATCCATTCCCCCATTCCATCCCCTCTCCCCATTCCCCTCTCCGTTCCCTGCCCCGCGGCCCAGGAGGGATCTGCCGGGAGAGCTCCCGGGATCGCTGGATCAGGTCTGGACCTGAGCGTTTCCCGCACGGCTCAGGGGATCCCGTCACGCTCCGGGGGGGACGGGAGGCACGAGGCCGCTCTTCCCTCCTTTCCCGGGCTCCGGGACCTCTCCTCTCCCTAGAGCCGAGGGATTCGGTCAGGGATTCATCCCTGCACTGGGAAGGAAACCCAAAGGGAGCCGGGAGCCCCAGGGCCGCGCGCAGGGACACCGAGCGTCACCTCCGGTCACCGCGGCCCGCCCGGCACCACCGGGAGCTGCCGGAGCCGCGGGACCAGGAGGGACCAAAGTCCTCCTGGGAGGCTCCCAAAGCTCATTCCATGCAGGAATTCCAGCATCCCACTCTTATGTAACACCAGGGCCGGGTTTATTGATTTATCACGGCCGGTGATTCCAAACTCCAGCAGCTCCCTCTACGGGCTGGGAGCACCGGGAGGTGACTCAGGCTTTGGGATTCCTGCTGCTCTCCCCATGGCTTGGGATTGTTCCTGTCCCATGGTTTGGGATTCCTGCTGCTCTCCCCATGGGCTGGGATTGTTCCTGTCCCATGGTTCGGGATTGCTGCTCTCCCCATGGCTTGGGATTGTTCCTGTCCCATGGTTGGGGATTCCTGCTGCTCTCCCCATGGGCTGGGATTGTTCCTGTCCCATGGTTGGGGATTCCTGCTGCTCTCCCCATGGGCTGGGATTGTTCCTGTCCCATGGTTGGGGATTCCTGCTGCTCTCCCCATGGGCTGGGATTGTTCCTGTCCCATGGTTGGGGATTCCTGCTGCTCTCCCCATGGGCTGGGATTGTTCCTGTCCCAGGGTTTGGGATTCCTGCTGCTCTCCCATGGTTTGGAATTCCTGTTCCTGTCCCCATGGTTTGGAATTCCTGCTCCTTCCATCATCCCTGGTGTCCTTCCCCATCCTTTGGCTCCCCCATGTAGGACAAACCCTGGCCCCAAATCCCGTCGGGCCTCAAAGGTCGGCACCTGTGTGGATTTAACCCCAAAAACCTCAGGCGGTGACGCCATCCCCGAAGCCGAGGGACATCCACGCTCCTGGAATTTCTCATCCACAACAACAACGCGTCACGGGAGCGGGAGCAGCTCCGGGAGAGGCGGCTCTGCCCGAGAGCCCCGGGCCAGGGCGGGGCGGCTCCGGGGCTCCGGCCCCGGCTTCCTGTTTGCTCTGCCCGCAGCGGCCCGCATCCCCTGGAACGGCCGGCAGTGCCCTTTCCTGCGCTCCCGGGGCTTTGATTGGGAACAGGTTACCTGGATACGCCGCGGCATCAAAGGGAATCCGGCCGGGATGGCATCCCGAGGATGCCGGGATAATTGCGGGTTGTCCTGCGGCCGGGGCTCTGCTGGGAGTTGTTGTGCTGGAGAGGAGCCGGGCAGGCAAAACACGGGGGGAAGGGCTTCCCTCGGCTCCAGAAAACAGGGAATGGCTTGGGATGAAGGGATCCTAAAGCTCTTCCATGGGCAGGGACAATTCCACCGTCCCTGTCCAGCCTGGCCTGGGACGCTTCCACTGGAGACATCCCATCACAGAAATGTCCTAAACTGGTGTTCCAGTTCTCCTCTGGAATTCCGGCTGTTCCACAGCCAGGGGAGCAGGGAGAAGGGAAAGGCAGCAGTGCCCGGCTGCTGGAGCTGGTTCCGAGGGCTCTCCATGGCTTTCCATGGATCTGGGAAGTGTTCCATGGATCCCCAAGTGTTTTATCCCCCCCGAGAACTGGGACTGCTCCGTGTCCCCGGACACCCCAGGTGGTTCCATTGGTTCCAATCCATGGACCAGTTCCGCTGGGAGAACCCTCCTCCTCCTCCTCCTTCCCGATATCCCTGGACACTTCTCCAGAGAAGAAAGTGAAATCAATCAGACTCCACCATTTGGAACAGCTCATCCTGCCCCATCCCATTTCCCTCTTTCCCAGGCCAAACCTCCCCGGCTCTTCCCTAATTGTTGCATTTTCCATAATCATCTGCCCTAAGTGCCAGGAAGGCACCGGGCTCGGGGGGAAAGTCACCAGGGAACGATGCTGTGCTTGGAACAGGGAATCCCTCCGGCCCGGGATGGCCGGGACATCCCCGGTCATCTCCTTGTCTCCTCCTGGGAATCGCCTCGGCCCTTCCCAGGAGCGCGGGGAAAGCCGGGATGCTGCAGGTGTGAGGCAGCGGGAGCTGGATTTGGCTTTGTTGACACCGGGATAAATCATGGAATTGCTGGGATTGGAAGGGATTTTAAAGCCCATCTCATTCCACAGGGGATACCTTCCATGAGCCCCACAAGGAGCAATCCTGTGTGGATAAATCCCGCATGGATAAATCCTGCGTGGATAAATCCTGCGTGGATAAATCCTGCATGGATAAATCCTGTGTGGATAAATCCTGCATGGATAAATCCTGCATGGATAAATCCTGTGTGGATAAATCCTGTGTGGATAAATCCTGCGTGGATAAATCCTGTGTGGATAAATCCTGCGTGGATAAATTCCACATGGATAAATCCCGCATGGATAAATCCCACGTGGGTAAATCCTGCGGGGCCGGGAGCAGCTGGTTCTGCTGGGAATGGCTCCGGAGCCAGGGACCGGGATGTTCCCGCTCCGGCAGGGCCGGGTTCCCAGCTGCCGGAGGGACGGAGCCCTCCTTGGAGCAGCCGCTGGAAGCGGCCCCTTGGAGCCGCTGGGATCAGCGATCCCGGGATGTCACACCCGGCCCGGGGATGTCACACCCTCGTAACTCATCGGGAGGGCGGGGGCAGGAGCAGGGAGTTGAGCAATCCCAGCTGGTTCCTTTTGGGAAGAGTTTCAGCATTTGGAAATTTCTGACTCTTTCGGAAAGAAAACAACAACAACAACCCAAAAAAAAAAAAAGTGATGTTGGCGTTTCCCAAAAATCCAAAGCTGGATAAACAGCAAAGGGCAAATCCCTGTCCCAGTGCCAAGCACAAATCCAGGGCTGGCACAGGATTTTGTTGGCTTTATTCCGGCAAAGTCTGGCCCAAGCTCAGGGCTGGTTCCTTCTATTCCATAAATTTTCCTTTCTGGAATGATTTCATCCCAAAAGTCAGACGGGTTTGAAAAATATTTTCTTTTCAGCTTCTCGGTCATTCCTTCTTCTATTTTTTGTGTTATTTTTTGCATCGGGAGGTTCTCAAGGGCAGCTCCAGAGCTGGCTGAATCCCGGTGGTTTTCCACACGTTTTGGGCAATTCCTGAGGACCGCTTTTCCCAGCTGGAGATAAACTGTGCACCTGAGGTCAGGAGAAACCCTGGGCATTCCAGGCTGGAGCAGACGGGAAGTGCCTCCAGCAGCCGGGGACAAACTCCCGGGTGCATTATCCAACCCTGGGACGGCCAGATCCAGTGTGGGACGGGGATGAAATCCTGGGATCAACGCTTCCAGCAGAAACGGAGGAGTTTCCAGCAGAAATAGAGGAGAATTCCCTCCGTCTGGCTCCGAGGGATCTCCCCTGGAATACAGAGGGGATTTTTAATCCCCCTTGATGAAGGAGGGAGCTGCGGGACAAGGAAGAGGCTGGAAGGCCTCGTGTTCCCGAGATAAAAGGGAATTGTCCTGCTCTGTCAGGAGAGGCCCAGCCCAAGCACCCGGGGCTGGGAAGCAGCACAAAGGTGCAGGACGAGGTTTGGATAAATTGGACATTCATGGATTTAGGTGGGAATGGAGCAGGTTCCTTATCAGCCCCTGGGCTTTAATGTATGTGGGAATTGCCAGGGCCGGCGGAGGCTCCTCCAGCCTCAGATGTTCCGGGCAGGGAATGTCTGTCCCTGGCGGCTCCCGGGGCTCTGTCTGCGCTCCAGGCCTGGAACTGGGCTCCCCAAATTCACCCCGGCGCCTCCCTGGGCCAGCCCGGCGATCCCGGGAGTGCTGAGCTCCAAAGGGAAGGCAGGAGACACGGAGGGATGTGGGAAAAGGGAGGTTCGGGGTCACCCGGGCCCGCAGGCACTGCCCGGATCAGTGGGAACGGCACGAACCCCCGTGTCCCGCTGGGAAATATCCCTGGGACAATCCCTGGGTTGGGATCAGCCTCGCCGGGAGCTCGAGGCCGGGACAGAGCCCAGGGATGCCGAGCAGGAGCAGCTTTTTAAGGAACAGCGGGGCAAGCTGGGAGCTGCGAGGCCGAGAGAGCCCAGGGCTGCGGGGATGAGCTCAGCAGGGCTGGCTCCGCTTCCAGGCGGCAGAGCTGGAGAAATCCCAGACTCCCTGGGGACGGCGCAGGGCCCATCCAGCCCCTCCAGCGGGAGCGGGAACGGGAACGGGAACGGATCCCAAATCCCGGCGGGGGCTGGCGGGAGCCCCCGCCACTGCCAGGGCCACGTGGGGCCCTCCTTGTGCCCTGCAGGGCCACATGGCACAGGGCTGGGTGTCACTGCCACCGTGTCACTGCCACGGTGTCACTGTCACAGTGTCACTGCCATGGGTGTCACTGCCACGGTGCCACGGTNAAGGTGTCACTGCACAGGTGCCACTGCCATGGGTGTCACTGCCACAGGTGTCACTGCAAAGGTGTCACTGGCAAGGTGTCACTGCCACAGTGTAACTGCCACAGTGTCAGTGCCCTGGGTGCCACAGCCCAGGTGGCACTGCCACAGGTGTCACTGCAAAGGTATCACTGGCAAGGTGTCACTGCCACAGAGTCGGTGCCCTGGGTGCCACAGCCCAGGTGTCACTGCAAAGGTGTCGGTGCCACGGGTGTCACTGCCCAGGTGTCACTGCCCAGGTGTCACTGCCCAGGTGTCACTGCCACCGCCGCCCCATCCTGTGCACAACGAGTTCCTGATGCAATTCCCGATGGATCCGCGGCAGCATTCCTGGGCACGGAGTCACGGGGAGGCCTCTGGGAGAGGGCACGGCGTGGGTGAGGTGTGTGGGGAGCAGGTCCGGGGTTTGATCCACAACATCCTCCTCCTCCGAGGAGAAAGGGAGCTGAGGATTGGGAAAAGGGTGCTTGGTCCAGAATCCTTGGAAAAAGCCAGAGGATCCTGCTGCCAGCGCCCGGAAGAGGGCAGGGATAAGGACTCAGCTTCGTCCGAGTCCTCTCTGAGCCGAGCAGAGGAATTCGGGAAATCGGGAAATCAGGAAATCGGGAAATCACTTTGGGTTCATCAAACAGAATCCCGAAGGGGTTGGGAAAAGCGGGAGAGGCTCCCTGGGGTCAGATTCCGGAGCACCAGCACCTGGATTCGATCCCTGGTTCATCCCACAGAAGCCATGGGAGTCGTAACCCCGAGAGCCAAGGCTGCCTCTGCCCAGCGACCAAATCCAATCAATGTTGGGTTAATTAAGTACAAATTAATCTCGTTAATCAGTCGTTAATCACAGCGCCCTGCACGGGGATCCCAAACCACCTGCAGCACCCAAAATCCCTGCCTGGGGGGGCTGGGGACTCCTTCCCTGGATTTCCATCCCGGTTTCGCCCCCGTGACCGAGGGCAGTCTCCCCAGAGCGTTCCAGGGCCTTTGGCTCCCGCCGAGGCCCCGCAGGAGCGGCTGCAGCTCCTCGGGTGCCGCTGGAAAAACACCCAGGGAGGTGCCGGGGCCCAAAGAGCTTTGGAGAGCCCGGTCCCACCTGGAAAAACCAGCTCCCATCTCCTGAAAATCTGGTCCCCACAAAGCCACCAGCGCGAGCAGCTGCCGCCTGTCTGGACCCCGCGCCTCCCGGCCGGGATTCCGCCTTCAAAGTCCATCCCGGGAGAAGAAAAAAAAAGAAAAAGCAATTCCCGGGTGGCAGATAAGGGGTGTGGGAATGCCACGGGGAGCGATGGGCACGGGGAGACTCCGCGGGGACAGGGGAGCTGCAATTCCAGCCCGGTGAGTCCCTGCCGGCTCATCCCGAGGTTTCTCCTCTGCCCTCTCCCCTTCCACGTCAGCTCCTGGATCCCTGCCCAGCCCGGAGCCACCCGGCAGCCGCAGGGACCGGGAACGGCTCCTCCCGGGCCGCCCGCTGCGGAGCCAGGCACATCCCGCTGGAAAAGGCTCTGGAGGGACAAGGACGGGGCTGGAAGGCGAGAACAGGGAATTGTCCTGACTCGTGGAGAGCAGGGAAAATAAACGAGAGAGAAATAAAATCCTGGAATGGTTTGGGTGGGAAGGGACCTCTGAAGGCGTCCGGGACATCTCCGGGCAATGAGACCAAAGGAATGAGAGGGGCTCCTGGCCCAGAACAATTCCGTACGGGATCCCCGGGAGGGATGGGAAAGCTCCAAGGAGCATCCTCAGCCTGGGATCCTCCACGTCCCGTCCCTGGGAGAGCGCAGAGGGCTCGATGTCCGTGCAGGATTCCCTGGAATAACTGATTTTATTGTTCCTTTTCCTGATTTCCGGGGTTTTTCTGGTTCAAATCCTTCCCGTTCCGGGTTCTGGCTGCCAGGCCAAGGTGGGACTTTGGGGAGGAGGAGAAATTCCCGTGGATCCCACGGAGAAGGGAGCAGCGTCTGGTTTAGAGAAGGAAGAAAACCCACCGGTGCAATCCTGCAGTTTATCATGGAATTCACATCCCCTTTCCCACCAGCGCCGGGGGCAGAACCTCCGGGAACTGTGGGAGAAGCAGGGCCGGGAATGGGATCTTAATTAGGATTAATTAAGGGTTGCCTTGTCCAGGGCGAGGGAGACCCTGTGTGGAGAGCAGGAGCAGCACAGGCCCTGCGGGTCCGGGTGGGAATGGGAGAGCCGGGGCTGGCCTGGGGAAGGACACCGGGAATGCTCAGCGGCTTCCAAACCTCCGGGGGAAAAACTGGAAAAAGAAAAAAAAAAAAATTTTTTTTTGGGGGGTGAAATTTCTCCTTAAACCCGACCTAATCCCAGATTTAATCAACCTAAACCCGGATTTAATCACTGAAATTAAGGGTTTTTTCCTGTTTTGGATTTATCATTAAAGGATGGGGATGGAAGAGCAGGAACAGCAAAGAGCGTATATCAGGAATAAAATATTCGACTTCAGTTTAAAAGGAAGATGGGTAAATTCCATCATGTTTCTGGATTTTAAATAAAAAATGGGATTTTTTTTGTGGGAAAGGTCATTTTGAACAGGCGACCAAAGATTTTTGGGTGCGAGGAACAGCCTGGAAAAGCACCAAAAACCCCAGTTCTTTCCCCTCTCACTCCTAAAATTAACATTTACTTTGGGGAAGAAAGGGGAAAAGAGGAGATTCCTACAGGGCGTCACAATTCCCGCGAGGAGAGGACCAAGGACACGAAACCCAGGGGAGACGAAATCCCAGGAATTAAACCCAACTCTGGAGCCCTTTGCTCCCTCTGCCCCTTGGGATCTGCGGGGATTGAAGGGAATTCCCGGGGAGGTTTTGGGGAAGAGCCGGCATTTTTAACCCTTTGGTGCCCGCAGCCCGGTGAGCAGCAGAGCCCAAGCCGTGCCTCAGCCCGGTGACCTTTGGGACGTTCGGAGCCTCCCCGGTGACACAGATCCCATTCCTGACCTATTTCCCCTCGGGAACACCGGGAGAGCCTCGGGAGGGCTTTAACCCGGATAACTCCGGCAGCAGCCCCAGAAATCCCGGGGGAAAGGGGTCAGGGCTCCACCAGGGCCTGGGATGGGGCCCTGGGGATCTTCAGCCCCAGCGTGGAACGGGATTGAGATTCCCAGTAAATTCCCTGTCAATTCCCAGTAAATTCCCAGTAAATTCCCCAGTCAACAAAACCCTCCTGAGACACCACCAGCGGCATCAGGCGGGGAATCCAGAGGGAAAAGCAGCAGTTCCCCAAACCAATCCCAAGCCTTATCCTGGTCTGGGTTGGCTAAAATCGAGTTCTTTGCAGGAGCCACATCTGGGAATTGCCGGGGGAATAAACCCGGCATTCCCGAGCCCTTGGGCTCCCTCTTATCCCAGCCTCTTTCCCTTCCCGAGTGTTGATGTTAAATAAACTCTTTCTGGAATTATCCAACACCGTAATTATTGGCAGATAATTGCCCGGAACGTTGTACAAGGAATCCTAATCCCAGATCCAAAATCCTTTCCGAATGGTGCCAGGTCAGGGCAGCGCCCCAGGAAAACCAAATCCTTTCCTGCTCTGCAGAGCTCAGGTCACATCCCAAGTTTTAAGGACCCGGAAACCCAGATTTGTCTGGAAAATATTGGGGAAAATCAGGATATTCCACCCCAGGGAGGATAAACTGTATTCCCGCTTCACAAACGACAGTCAAACTCGGGTTTCTCTGGAAAACATTGGGGAAAATCAGGGTATTCCACTCCAAGGAGGATGAATTTTGTTCCTGCATCCCAAATGAGGGATCAGGGGATGGAGAGGGACCTCGAGCTCAGCTCCCAGGGGACGTGGGGACAGCTCCGAGCTCCCCGGGGTGAATCCAGCTGCGTTTGGGGCTCCGGAGCCCTAAATCCAGGGAATCTCGCACCCGTTGGCAGCGGCCCCGTCCCGGCGCGGGGCCCTGGGGACAGCGGGCTGTGTCAGCAGGACGAGTCCCGGCGTGAGGTGACAGCGCCGTGGCCCGGTGACATCAGCGGGCGCACGGAGCAGGTCCTGCCGCGTGTCCCGGGCGTTGCGACAGCGCCGGCGGCGCCGCGGGGGCACCGGGCGGCACCGGGCGG
>VWPU01011931.1:0-125714 GCA_013398955.1 Callaeas wilsoni | reverse complement strand
GCACCTCCTCCTCCTCCCTCCTTAGTGTCGCCATGTTCTCCTCACGTGTCTTCACTTTTCCTTTTTCCTGACTCGGGAGAGAATTGGTGTTCATAGGTTCATTTGTTCTCAAGTTCTAATAATTGAAAAGTTTAAATAGAGTTTTGCAGCACTAAAACATTGATTTTCTTCAGGCTCTGCATTGTGGAATCGCTCGCCCTGCCTCTCGCTGCTGATCACATGGTCCCCACTGGCACCACGCGGGCCGCGTCGGCCATTGCAGCGTCCGCTCCATTTAGCGCCTCTGTTCATGCGGGGCACCGAAAAGGAGAAGCTGCTGCTGCTGCTGCCATTTCTTTTGCTCTCCTGTCTGCAGCATGGCTGGCTAAAAGTGGCTAAGCAAATGAAGTTCATTGCGAGCCACGCAGAGATGGCAGCGACCGCACGGTGCCGCGTGGCTGCTCCCAGCCTTGGCCGCCGGGGCTGGGAGCGGTGCCGGGATGGCCTCTGGCAGCACGGCTGCGGCGGCCGTGTCAGAAAGGGCCCTGACCCTGCCGGGAAGGGCCCTGGCCCAGCGGGCCCCTCACTACTCCTCGAAGGCGAGGAAGAAAGAAAGCTTCCAGTAGTTTTTTTCCTTCCTTAAATATGTTATCATAGAGACATTACTAGTTTTCTATTTGGCTTAGCAGTGTACCTATTCTCAGAGCTAGCCAGCGATTGCTTTTTTCCAGGCACAGAGGACGCTTTTATCAGCTCCTCACATAAAATCACTTCCATGGCTGCCTTCTTCCCTCCTCACCAAAAATCAGCTCATACAAAATCACCACATTACTGTAGGTCCATGCCCTTTTTATGTATTTGTCCAGCACTCCAGGTGGGGTTTCACAGATCAGACCAGAGGAGCAGAATCCCTTCCCTCCCCCTGCACCCTGCTGGCCACACTGCTTTGGATGCAGCCCAGAGTGTAGATGTGTCTCTGGGCTGCAAGTACCCATTGCCAGGTCATACTGAGCTCATCCACCACCAACCCCAAGTCCTTCTCCACACCACCTGTGTTTGTACCTGATATTGCACTGACGCAGGTGCAGAACCTTGTGCTATGCTTTGTTGAACTTCATGAGATTCACACAGGCCCATTTCTCAGGCCTGTCAAGATCCCTGTGGATGGCATCCCTTCCCTCCAGCGTGTCGACTGCACCACACAGCTTGGTGCTGTCAACAGACTTGCTGGGAGTGCACTCAATCCCACTGTCTATGACACTGATAAAGGTGTTAAACAGAGCTGCTACCAATACTCACACCTGAGGAACACCACTCATCCTTGGTCTCCACTTGGACATCAAATCATTGACCGCAACTCCAGCAAATTCCTTATCCACTGAGTAATCCATGTGTCAAATCCATGTCTTTCCAATTTAGATACGTGGATGTGATGCATGACTATTTACCCTTTAAAAAAGGAGGTGTTGTTTCCCCTTTTCCATTCAGTGCCAACTTCACCAGACTGCCATGACCTCTCAAATATGATGGATAGTGGCTTAGCCACTTCCTCAGCCTGTTCCACCAGGACCTATAGATGTATCTCCTCAGGTCCCATGGACTTGTGAATGTTCATGTTCCTTAAATGGTCTCAAACCCAGTCTTCTGCTAGAGCAGGCAGTTCTTCATTCTCTCAATCTCTGATTTCACCTTATGCAACTGGAGTATTTGTTGATGAAGATTGAGGCAAAAAAGCTGTTGAGTACCTTGTCCCTCTCCATATCCTGGGTAACCAAGTCTCCCATATCTTTTGTGACAGAACTTACATTTTTCTTGGTCCTTCTTTCATTGCTAGTTTTTTTACGCTTGATGTCCTTGGTCAGATTTACATCCATCAGTGCTTCCTAACCATATCCCTGTCTGTTTGGACAATTTTCTATATTCCTACCAGGCCACCTTACCTGCTTCCACAGGTAAGTTACCTGTTTGTATTTAAATTCATCCAGGAGGTCCTTGTTTGTTCATGCAGGCTTATTGGCATTGTTCCCTGATTTCCTGTTAGTAGGGATGCATTGCTTTTGAGCCTTGTGGAGATAATCTTTGAGTATCATCCAGATCTCTTTGGCCCCTCTTCCCTGCAGGGCCTTTTTCCATGTTACTGTACCAAGGAGAGCCGTGAAGGGACCAAAGCTTGCTTTCCTGATGTCCAGGTAGTGAGCTTGCTGTGTGCCCTCCTCCCTTCCCCAAGGATCTGAAAATCCACCTCTTCATGGTCACTGTAGCCCAGGCTGCCCTTGAGCTTCATATTCCCCTCCAGCCCTTCGTCACTGGTGAGTATAAGGTTCAGCATGCATCTCTCCTTGTTGTCTCCTCTATCACTTGGAGAAGGAAGTTGTCATCAAGGCATTCCAGAAATCTTCTGAGTTGCCTGTGCCCTGCTGTGCTGTCCCTCCATCAGATGTCAGGGTGTTGAAGTTCCCCATGAGGACCAGGGTTTGTGAATGTGAGGCTGCTCCTCTCTTTCTTAGAGGGCCTCATTGGCTTAGTCTTCCTGGCCAGGTGGCCTGTAGCAGACTTCCACTATAAAGTCACCTGTCCTCCCTTTATTCCTGACTCATAAGCTCTGAGCCCCTCATCCAGCTCCTGGTGGAGCTCCATGCACTCCAGATGGTCACTGACATAGAGGGCAAGACTGCCTCTTTGCATCCCCTGCCCATCCTTCCTCAAGAGCCTGTTCCTTCCATCCCAACACTCCAGTCATAGGAGTCATCTCACCATGTTTGTGTGATGCCAGGAAAGTCATAGCCTTGCAGGTGGGCATACATCTCTGGTTCCTCCTGTTTATTCCCCATGTTGTCTGCATTAGCATAGAGACATTAAAATTGGGCCCCCAATGAGGCTGACTTTCTGTCTGGAGTGGCTGGAATTCCTTGAACCTGCCATTTGGATGCTCTCCTGCTGACCTCTGTATCCTCTCAAGGCTCTGGGCATGTCTTGCTGGCTCCGGCATCTCCTTACCCCATTGCAATGGAGCATGATATGCAGGTTGGGTTTTCCTTGCTGTTCAAAAATTCATATAGTTCTTCCACTCAGGAAACTGCTTGTATATGCAGTGCTGCTAAACTGTTAGCCCTGCTAGGGAACAATCACCTGGGATAACAAGCAGTCCTCCTCCCCTTGCTGCCTGCCTATAGCTGGCACTGCCACCGGGTCGGTGCCTATCTCAGCCCCAGCCTGGGGACTCTGGGTAGTAGCTTGTAGGAGGCAATCTGTGTCTTCACAACCATACCCTCCAACGCTCCATGGGTTTGCTAACCTCAACCAACACTTGCATGACTGCTGCTACAGAAAAGGCTTTAGTTACTGTAAAAGCCAGCCAGCCAGCCAGGAAAAGCAAACATGGGAAGCTCCACAAGCTGAAGAAGTTGAATTTAGAACAGTTCTCTGCCTTACAAATTGAAAGCCTTCATGTTGTTAAGGTATTTATAATGTCTCTGGCTGTCCCTCCCATGAATTATCTATGTTTAGCAGTGCAGAGGGTCATTCACCTCCTTTTAAACAGAGGCACTTGATAGCAACTATTTGCTGTGCACTATGGTGGCTGCTTCCATGTATACAGCTCATGGCAACTGGATTGCCTTTGGGATCTTCACCTTTCAGTCAAATCTGAGTGAAACTAGCTAATGAATAAAACACAAGAATATGTCGTCACTGAAAGGGGCAGGCATCCTGTCGTGTTTTCTAAGGAAATCATATCAGACTTTTAAAGGAAAGAAAGACAGCTGAGATATTGGGAAGTCTGTTTCTGTCGATCCCATGTTGTTTTGACTGCAACAGACGTCATACCTTCTGGATATTTCTTCATTACACTTTGGAAGATGGAGGTAATTGTCTAAAATCAGCAATTACCATTCCACAGGATGCATTTTGTCTTTTTTTTTCCCTACAGCAATACAACGATTTTGAACTTCTGTACGATCTCCCTAGTCCTTTTGTTCATGAAGAAGTACTGCACAAATTGTACCCATCTGAGAGTTGTTTTAATCTTTTGTTGGCACTAATGGATTTATCTTGTTTTAGTTCTATTTATGCAATCTCTGAAAGCAACAGTCCACCAAGTAAGACACAAAGTCACTCTTTTAGGCTCACTCTTCCTGCATCTACTTCATCTCCCACTGTAAAGCCCACGGAGATTTTGCTATCACCGAGGGCAAGGCCAGTCCTGTAGACACTGATCAGACTGTGAAATAAGCTAGCTTGGTTAATTCAGGCTGCACTACAAAATTAAGAGAATGCAGACTCCAGTAGGAGTAATGCAGACCAGTTAAAAGGAACAAAGAACTGTAGACCTGACAGAAACAAGACAAGAGACTGTGCCAGGAAGAAAACTCTTTCCCTTTTGCATTCTCTCCCTGACCTATTTGCAACTACAAGACGATCATTACTCAGGCAGCACAGCTGTGCTGTCTATGGCTTTGATCTGAGGGCTTTAGAGTGCTCAGTCATTGAAGTCTCCTGCCTGAACTTTTCCCCATTGTCCTCCTGACAAGGGCACTGAAGGTAAAGTGAATAGATTGTTCTTTACAGCTGCACAAGGAGCATTTCCCCCTCCTTTCTGTGAATCCTATGATTCCCAGTATTGCCCTTGACCCAAATAACATCCCACGGTTAGGAGAACTCATAGCAGTTCTTCAGCTTCAAGGACTGAACACTGTTTATTCACAACAGAAATACCTTCCTTCAGACAGTCATGTCAAACCATTGTCAGTTACGAAAAAGTACAATGTATTCCTTCGGATAGGTGTCTCAGAAAAGAGAGATCATCATTCCTCGTGGGTTCTCACTCATGCTGCTGTGGACAGAAAGCTGAAATGCATGTTAGAGCTTGTGGTATCAGATTAAAGAAAAGTCAGTAGCAAAAATGCTATCAGTCAAGTTGTCACCGATACTGTGGGAAAACCAGAAACTCTCCAACAACATCTTTTCAGTGTGAGAGAATCAAGGCATTACTTTATTCTGGCCAGGATGTGCAACTGAAAATCATTCCATCACATGTGGTCCTTCACCAGACTTTTCACATACCTATGCAGACAAAACACAGAGAAATTCTCATACATTGGTCTTAAATTACACGATTCTTAGTAGTCAATCTCCTATTGGCTATTGATCCCTTCACCTCTGATGCTAATTTAGTCCTCATTCTTTGGTTCTCTTATCAATCTTTTCCCAGACCAGGTGTCTCTGACCTCTCAGGGGGTAATGCGTGAGGTAATGTTCATTAACGTTCTTTTATGTCCTGTGTATCTTCTGGCTACTCCCAATCTGTAGATTTTAAGCTCATCAAGCCTCTCCCTATGAACAGAGTCTTTTGTAGAGAAACTTCCATTCCCCTGCCCCTGGGCAAAGGAGAGCAAACCCTTGACTAAAGTTACATTATTTATTTTTTTTAAGTTGTATTATTTCCAACAAAGTCACCTACCTCAAA
Organism: Callaeas wilsoni; assembly: GCA_013398955.1. Classification (NCBI taxonomy): domain Eukaryota; kingdom Metazoa; phylum Chordata; class Aves; order Passeriformes; family Callaeidae; genus Callaeas; species Callaeas wilsoni. The sequence continues at coordinate 120,271 of VWPU01011931.1, read as the reverse complement.
CACATTTTGGCAGAGGAAGCTCTGCTATTTGCCATATGTTGCCCCGAAAAATGAAATATATAGTGGTTTCCAGCAGCATTTGATTTTTATGGTCAAAAAAAGCTATCAGCGTAATAAAAACATGATTGTTCTGCTAGATTTTCATCCTGTGCTATTACATCCCAGTTGATAGGGTGTAAGGGCAGAAAGATGTTAACAGGGTCTGTCAACGAAGGGATCCAAGTGCTCCTCTCCCATAGGTTTCTGTATCTCTTCTTGTCATAGATACTTTAAGCCAGGATAGGGTTTTATTTAAAGCAAATGCTCACAACCATAAAGATGAGAATCTCCAGAAGATGACTTTCAATAGAACAAAACAAGTGATTAACTATTTCATAAGCCAGAGGGAGATGAGGAGCTGTAACCTCAAACTCACTATGCCACTGTTCACATGTTAAACAATGGGCAGGCAAGACTAGTTACACCAGGAAAACATTTACTACAACAGTCTGATGCAGGTAATGCAAAGGAAGTGTGCGGAAAAACACTATAAAAAGCCAGCCCGTAAAGGAGCCAGAGTCCTGCACCTTTACTTGTATAAAGGGAAAGAGCCCGTCCACTGGGGCATAATTCTGTGGGGTTTCCCTCTCTCGAGCTTTCGAAGGATGCAGCCTCCTTTTATCCTTCTATCTCGGCCACATGTTGCCCCCTTCCTTTCCACGCTGGCTGAGGTACTAGGAAGGTACAGCCTTCCCAAACCGTGTACCACATATTCCCCCTTGAACATGTCATTTTCCTCTAATGTTTAGAAATTCGGGCTATCTGGGTTCTGTAATAAACTTTGTGCGGACCCATTCGTTTATTACCCTAAAGTTCAGGAGTCAAACTAACTGCGTTTTGTAACAAACTTGTGCGGTTTGAGATTGGCAGAGACATTAAGACCCATTTCAAAGACGTTAACACCCATTCGTCCTAAAGACCCTCACCCATCGAATTGTTTGTAAAGAGATTAGCACCCATCCTTCGCATCGGAAGCAGGGCATCAACTGAATGCCTGAAAATTGCAGCTATATTCCAGCAGTGTGTGTGAAACAAGTTGTCAGTCATCCTGTAACTACAACATCTTCTGTTTCATGAGACGCAGGGGCAGGGGAGGGGGTAAATTAAAGGGACATTTTTACATGAGGACAAGTCTTACTAGAAGTGAAGAACACTAAATACAATAAAGGCCAGAAATATTTTAAATAATTATTTTGTAATTCTGTTGGAAACAAACATACATTTGCACTATTTCCAATATTCTAAATAGCTGGGATGCTTGGAACGGTTTTGTTTGCAATTTTGTATCAAAAAATTTACCTTGTTTCGCAGCAGATACTGTTGGAAATGATACAACTTAAAAAAAGTAACTTTGGTCAAAGGTTTGTTCTCCTTTGCCTTTGGGCAGGGGAATGGAAGTTTCTCTACAAAAGACTCTGTTCACAGGGAGAGGCCTGATGAGCTTAAAATCTACAGATTGGGAGTAGCCAGAAGATACACAGGACATAAAAGAACGTTAATGAACATTACCTCAAGCATCACCCCCTGAGAGGTCAGAGACACCTGGTCTGCGAAAAGATTGATAAGAGAACCAAAGAATGAGGAACTANATAAGAGAACCAAAGAATGAGGACTAAATTAGCATCAGAGGTGAAGGGATCAATAGCCAACAGGAGATTGACTACTAAGAATCGTGTAATTTAAGACCAATGTATGAGAATTTCTCTGTGTTTTGTCTGCATAGGTATGTGAAAAGTCTGGTAAAGAACCATGTGTAATGGAATGATTTTCACTGCACAAGCCGGGCATGTGTGGATGAAATTATTTCAGTTGCGTATCCTGGCCAGAATTATGTATTGCCTTGATTCTCTAACACCAAGAAGATGTTGGAGAGTTTCTGTTTTTCCCACGGGTTCGGTGGCAATTAGCATTACATTAGCATGCAAAGCCATGCTTCCAAGCAACAAATTCATGCCCAGATGTTGTCTCCTAATTCCACAGAAAGGCCAGTTTAAATACACTCACTTGATTTCTCCTAGTTGTGGTTACACTGCATTTTCTGGTGCCAAAGAAAGTTATTAGCTTCTCAGACTACCTCTGTCCCCAATAAAAGAGAAATTGAGGAGGAAGTACAGTTTAGAGTAGAAAAAATACTTTTCCTATATGAATTTGACTTTCTTGCGTTTTATTTCTTTCAAATTAGCTGCATATTAACTGAGATTAAAACCAGACACCACTGTAGGAGAAAGAGAGATGTTCATTGAGCCTCCTTCCTTTGTGGTTTCTAGCTCTGTGTAGCTTGACAAGCTTCTCAAAGACATCAAATTTTCACACTGCTGCTGACTCATTGGTGGTCCACAGATCAAAATCAGCAAGCCATCAGATGCAACCAGTCTGGACAAGTTGTTCCCTGCAGCCTGCTGGCAGGTTGCATGTTGCACAGTGGGTTTGTGTAGCTTGGAATTTTGAGCAGATGTGTGCTTTCACCCAGAGCCCTCCTGCAGGTGCAGAGACCTTCAGAATCCCTTCCCCAGGAAATGATGGGATTCACTCCATTACTTGGCATGGTAACCAGAACACATAGTGAACAGAAAGAAATCTGTTGAATCTCAGTCTAGAAGGAAAATACAATCCGCACCTCTTCACAGGCATATGGTGGGGCTGAGGAAATTCATCCGACATGAAAGAGATTTCATACACGGGTCACGATGAAAGGCAAAGTTCCATCCAAGCCCAGCTGTTCTTTACCATACCTTGGGCTGGTGCAGGAGTCTAGAGAAACCTAGAGATTTGTTTTGGCACCTGCCCTGTATTGGCAAATGTAATAAGTATTTACTGCACTCTTTATGATCTCTATCACTGCCCTTATTCTTTAACATTTAGAATTCAAATCAGCCCAGAGGAGTGAAAGGAATGAGGAATTTGTCTTTACAAACAAACTGTGAGTCTACTAGTAGATAAAACTAGCATTGAGAGATAAAAGAAACAATCGGGAGGATTCCACTGATTGATAAATGGAATAAGAGAGATTTGTCTTTACAAACGAACTGTAGGTCTGCTGATAAATAAAAGTAGATACTGAGAGATGAAAGAAACAATGGAAAGATCCGTAAATTCCATAGGAATTCCACTGATTGACACAAGGAAAAGGCAAGAGGGGGAGTATACATTAGAAGGGGGTCTTAAGTATTACGCATTTCGGGAAGTCTGTACCTCTCAAGTACCTCAGCCAATGGGGAAAGAGAGAGGGACATGCAGCCCGGAAATTAGGATAAAAAGGAGGCTACGTCCTCTAAAATTTGAGAGAACCCATGAGGAATGCCCCATGACCTCTCCCTTTATTAGAATAAAGTTACAGGACTCCTCTGTCTCCTTTTTGGACATAAACCTCTCGTGTTTGTGGATTAATTTTCCTGACAGGAGGATGCTTTTGTTACAATGAAGGCCAGCAGGGATTTTGACTGGAGAACAGCTGCTGTAATGCTAAGTATATATTTGGAACAAGGACACGATGAGATGTACTGCCCTGCTTAATGTCCTTGCCTGGCTGTGCCTTACTCTCTCTTGCATTAAGGGTTTTATTATATCTCCTTGTTGTCAGCAGAGATAATTGCCTGCAAATGTCCACAAGCACACCTGCTACCAGACACTTTCGTATTAAGGTAATTCCAAGAAAATGAAAGCTTCAGCAACCATGCCAGCACCAGTTATTAATCCAGATAAGCCACCTTCCATGCACTAAGGACATGACTTGTTTGTGTTTCAGTCCACCTACCTCCCCTGATATTCTGCAAGATTAGTGTCTCTCTGGGAGATCACTGTGCCCACCTCTTTCTGATGCAGCCTGTGGCAGGCCTGGTGACTAAGAGATTTTATTTTTTTTGCCCTTTCCCAGGAGTATCTGCTCACAAGGCATGCATGTTGGGGTCTGTTACTTTAGCAGCTCTAGACAAGTTGGTACCGGTGCCAAAGCACCTTTTTGCCAGTAAACAGTTCCTACTTCTTTCTGTAGGGCAGGAATGGTAGAGCTCACCAGGGCAGGTGAGGCAGCGGGTGCGTGTACATAGCATCACCTTTCCGTTGGTACCCAGACTTTGCACAAACCCGCTGTGGAACAACTGAGGATGCCCTGCTTCTGCCAGCTGCTCTCTGCTCCTTCCACGGTGCCTGATGGTGCCTGCAGAGCTGACCTTGCCACTCTGTGTTTAGCTGCCGCGTGATACCACAGACAGCTAGAAGTGGTGTCAGCTGTGGTGCCAGCTGGGACAAACTGGCCTTGCCCGGAGGATGGCCGTGCTGGCAGTGTACCTGAAGGAGCACCGTGTGGGCATTAGCCCCTTACACTGCTTTCTTCTGTAAGCAAAACCCACACTTCTCTCAGGGGTGTGATGGGTTACAAAACCACAAATGACTTACTGAAACACTAATTAACATGAGAAAGGGTGAAAATCCCGGGAATACAAAAAACAAAGCCTCAAAGAGAGAAACCTGAGTTACATCATGGCTGTTTCATTCCAGGGCTGTGAATTTACTTGTAGGTGGGGGTCCTTTCTGCTGCCTGAGCCTTATTAGGCGTCAAAAGGCCTGAGACCTTCTCACTCTGAGCATCGCCTGTGTCTGCTTGCTGGGGCACCACTTGTGACAGGAATTATTTTGGAAGCTGGGCAGTGTGAAGAACAGAGGACAGGAGTGTAGAGGGAGCCAGGGCAGTAAAAACAGGCCTGAGGACAGGGAAGATTTGGCTCCACCATGCTAGTCCCAGCACTTCTCAGGACAACACTCTGGCATGCTTTAAATAGGTTTTTAGCAGGACAGGTCATGGTAGTGGGGAAAAGCTGTCCAGAAAATTTCTTTTTGGAAAAATTGCATAGTAACAATCATGAACCTTTAGCAATCTCTGTTTTCAGTCAGTTTCTGCTAAAAGCTTTGCTGAAAGTTGTTCTGTGTGGAGACTAAACTGAATTTTAGGGAATAATTTTTCAAAAATTCATTATATAATATAACAGAAAATGAATTTACTGATACTTTTGACTGAGGCACAAATGCTGAATCATACAGCACATTAGCCTGGAACAAACTAATGTTTCCAACACTCAAACTGATTTTTCTTCAATAGTCTTGCATTTTGTGAGCTTAAGTGAAGCTCTTTAGAGCTAGTTTTGGCTAGCAGTATGTCCTAGTTCCAGAGGATCAGACTACAGTCTCTTAGTCAAGAAAATCCAGATACCAAATCGGCAAGAGTTGGTTGCTGCTGTGAGAGGGAAATTCTGACCAGCAATATGGCATTGTATCAAGGCAGGCAGGAAGGCAAGCAGGCAGACAAGCAGTACAGGATGACAAGAGCAGGTCCAGATCTTTCCAGGGAATTTGACAATTCTGGGAGCAGTTGCCCTTTTCCTTCATCCTAGTTAGTAACAAAGAATATGAAATAAGTGAGAGTGAGGAGCAAGCACTGGGAGCGTTTTTTTCACTGTTACCATACAGTGCACTAAACCATTCACAGAATCACTGAATTTGTAAGTTGGAAGGCACCACTGGTGCGCTTATGGAGTCCAACCTTCCTGCTTACACAGTGTCCCCTAGAGGATGTTACTCAGGGTTGTATTCCTTCATTTTATGGCAAAATTAAACTGGGCTGCAGGGAGACAGGCAGGAAAGCCATCTGTTATGTGTCCTTTTAGACATAAATTGCAACTGATAATTTTTATGTCAGTTTTTCCTCATAGTCTTCCTGCCTGTCCTGCTCTCTGGAGCACAGCGTCAAATGCAAGGTCCAATGAAGTGGCGTGTTTTCCCATGCCAGGCAGTGCCCACAAACTCACCCATCTCCTCCCCTGCCTCCTGTGCCTCAGACAGCAAGCCCAAGCCAGACCTGCTCTTCGGCTCTGACACAACCCCACTGCAGGCAGTCCTCCAATACAGCAGAACCAGCACATGCAGTTTCACACACTTTTAGCAGCAGTTAGTGGAAAGTTGTAGCTGAGGGCTGGTATTTGCTCATCATTGCTGGTGGGCAGGCAAAAAATGTTTGCAAGCAACCCAAGGGTTTGTGGGACACCTCTTGTTCATTCAAAGTTTCATTCATTGTAAAATGGTTGTTCAAACATCCTAGTTGGAGTGCTTTAAACTTACAGGATGCTGGTAACTTCTCTGCCTATTCTCATATTTAGCTAAGAAGAAATGGTTCAGTTTGGGTTTAATGCCTCAGAAGCAATGCTGTAGATTTACAACTAATTGCTAGTACTTCATCATCCTGCCAAAAAACGCCCCTTTGCCCACAAAATATATGTTGTTCAAACTGTGATGTGAAAATTTGCATAAATAAGAGATGAAGGGATGAAAAAATCCATAGTCTAGCTCTCTGTACTCTTTGCAAGTTTCTGGCACAAATATTTATTTCTCTGACATAAGTGCTGACAGAAAAGGAATTCCTTGTTTTAAAGGGAAATTCTGAAGTCTTTCCAGGAAAGCAAAGTTTGTACTCAGTTTTAACATGCACATTGCTTTTCTCCTTGTCAATAAACACTCCAAATGCAACTACTTGTAAAGGAAAAAAGTAATAGTGAATAGTTTTTTCAGCATTACATGTAAGACAGTGAAGTCCTTTCTTGTGGACACATAGCAAGGCAACTTGCCTTCATTCTCCCAGGCAGGATTGTGGTGGATATATAACATATTTTTTTCTCCCTGCTCAACCCAGTCATATACCATCAAGGCCTGCTGTGGTACTGAAGGACTTAAAATCCTCCACTTCACAAAAGTCACTGAAGTTGAGGAAGGGATCAAATGTCAGCAAGCAGTAGGGTAAGAAAACACACAGCCATAGAACAAAGCTGTGAACGCATCTGTGTGTATGTATGAATGTTCAATTCTCACATAAAGTCTAAATGTCTTTTTACAAACTCTCCATCTCCAATCTAAATTTCAAAACATCCCACATGTGCCTCTGTGACTTGGAGTGTACCCCAACTTTGGTTTTTGTAGGATGTGTTTGACTTTGTTTTTTGGCAGGCATGAATGTCTCAGGACAATGGCCATTCTCAATTCCTAGGTTATCTGCAAAATTCTTTTGTTTCCAATCTAAAATTTTAAGGCTGTAGTAAGGTTAAAGATGAATGAAAAACCTCTCTCTTGAGCTCACACCTTCAGCGTTGGCACAATGCCTCAAAAAACCACCTTAATTCACCATGGAGGATGACTTCCTGGGGCTACTATGGGAGAAATATTAAGTAGTAATGTCCAAGTGCAACATTTTGTAACTTGTGAAGATGAAAAGTTTGGTTGATTATGGGAAAATTTTAGTATTATTGACTTCCTTTTGCTGTCATTTATTGAAGATCATTCTTTTATTTAAATGCATTATTCACCCAAGGACAGACTAAAAAAAAAAAAAAAAAGGAAAAAGCCTAGCTTGCAAAGACACCAGACCGTGCAGCCTGGAGATTAAACAAGGTGTCAAAGTAAAGAATGGCATGCTAAACATCTTGTAATCAAATGTATCAGTAAAGCAATGTAAGGGAACTTGATCCCAAACGGAATGACAGGGCTCCAGACATACATAGCTCCAGGCAGTCTGGATTCACATTGGGCTGTAAATGAAAAATCCTTGTCTAACAAAATTTTAAGCTCACTGAAAAACAGGCAATTTCGTTACTGTGTGTATACACAGAAGACAGCACTGGGACATGGCAAGAGGCAAGCAGTGCAGCTTGAACACCAGTAATGACAAGCAGCACTGCAGATCATCACTGAGCCCGGAGAAGGTAGCTGAAATACTATTTTCAGAGTAACAGCAAACCCAAGACCATTAAGACAAAAGATACTGAGCAAATTGACACACTCGTCAGTCTTTTTATTAGTATTTATTGTTGTTATTGTTATTCACACTTAGACAACTCAGTTACATTAAGTGATTTATATGAAGAACTCTGTATTAATATGATAAGGTGAGAAAGTGTACACGCCACAGTGAAACATTCTGTAGATAGTGAAGGATCTTGATAGAAGGGATTATTTCCAAGAGCCTATGTACAAATAAAGGTAACTTTCATACTATATACAAACTTATATTCACAGAAAATATACTGATTCAGAGATACAAGAGTTTCATCTAGTGAATCATGATCCATACACTTAAACACATGAGAAAAACTGGAATTTTCAGAGGGTTGCCTGGACTTGCAAAACTAAAAATACATGGCAATGTATTTTTATTTTTAAAGTTAAAATGAGTAAAGATGGGGGACTTCAGATTTTTTTTACAATAGGCTGAAAATGAGAGATGATCAGAGTATGAAAACTACAAAGTGAAACAAACATGCTAAAAACACTTTATTACAAAAATAGCATCTGATTGTCAGTTATAACACACTACTATTTTCACATGACAATACCATGTCCTGATCTTGCCATCTTAAGTGACACAAATAATTTTAATTCATGTAAGTCAACTCCCCAGAGTCAGGATTGCAAAATTAAAACTGCAGCAGAGATCTTGATAATGGAAATGAACACAAAACCAAGTGAAATCCTTTGGCATTACTTAATTTTGATACGGGATTAAAATAAATTATTGATTTCTATTAGATAACCTGACCCTGAAAACTTTTTGAAAAACCGATAGAAGTGACTCATCTCTTATAAACTTACTAAAACATAAGGAGCTTCCTTTACTGTGATCTCAGTGGGAGAAAACATCAGATCTGCAGAATGATTTAACTGCTTCATTGAGCCTGACTCTGCAAGCATTTTATTCCTCCTCCTGGGGTGAACAAGGGTAGCAGGATTGAGACCCTGCTGCAAAGGTAGTGTGCAGCATTTTGTACAGCCCCACAGGAAAACTCAAGAGTATGAGGAGCAAACTCCCCCTGACTTACTCACAGCATCACTAAGGCAAAACCAGATCCTGCTTTACTGTACATTTATTTGTCAGTATTTGATGTTATACCTTAAACAGAGACACAGAATTGATTCTTTACTTTATAATTAATGATCCCCTTATTCAGAAACCCCATACTAGTCTTCTGGGTTTTTTATGGCTTCTTTTTGCATTAAGACAACTATGTGACATAAAATAAAAATTTAAAAAAAATAGTAAAGTGCGCGATCTTTAAAAACATGTACAAATTTCATTGTTGGGACTGGTTTTGTGTTTGATAAGTGGTGAATTTACAATAAATCTACATGAATGTACAGTTCATTTACCAATCTTGAATTACTCAGTCTTGTCCTGGGCTGTTTCACTTATGGCTCAGGTAGGAACGATACGGCCAATTATGTGCTTGGCCTACCCACACTCTGAGGCATTACATGGCTTCTAGGCTGGGGCTGACCTGCGCCTGGCTGGCTGGAGCATGGGCTCAGTGCCATGCTAATGTGACAGCACGACGTCTGGAGAAGACACAGCTTGCATCTGGTCAGGCAGGAGCAGGGGCGGGGGAACGCTCAAACTGTGCGCACCCCTCCAGGCAGACAAGTCCTGGGATGCCACCCACTGACACCTATCAACACACTGCAGACCTACAGCATGGCCTGTCTGAACTACAGGGCTGTGAGCCATATGTGACTTTCGTATTTGATGGGTGCACTGAACTGCAGAACTTCAATCTGGAAGTGACTCTCCCCAGTTCCAATGGAAATGATGGATATCTCAATACTGGTATTCCTGTAACTGATGGCAACAGACCCAAGAGGATAATTTTGACATCAACCAGGAATGAAACCCATGGCTGTTGGAGGACTGGAGCAGGATTCTTCTCCACACTGTTCAGTGCAAACTATCCCATTTGATAATCTCGAAATCACTTTCATCAAGTAGTTTTCCAGGTGCAAATTCTTCAATTTAACTTTCCAGGAATAGCAGAAAAAAAAAATCACCTGCTCAAACCATGTCTCTTTCTCAGTTAGTTGTGTCATTGTTATTTACAAGAGGTAAAATTGTTTCCAAGAATGAATGTAATTTATCTCTTTTTACATAGCTCCCAGGACAATTAGGTTTGTTATGTAACTGCATCTATGAAATAAGGGAACCTAAGATAAAAGTCTCTATCTTGTCCAGGTTAATGGCAGAACTCTTCTGTATTTCATTGGGCCAGTTCTTAGAGAAGGGATTATTTCCTTGTTATAAATAAAGAAAACCATCTGGTACAGACTCATACTTAACTCAGAACATAAGTTATATGGACCACAAGATGCTATTTTAAGGAATTACTGCTGAAAGAATAATAATTACAAAACATTGTATATCCCCTTTTTTGCAAAATATGTAATGAAGTAAAAGACAACCAGAGAAATAATCCCTTAAAAAACACCCAAACATTAGTAATATTTCTAAGCATCTATTTTTTTCACAGTACTTGGATTAACTACATGTTTAACTTACCACTTTGTGGACCTTCATATCCACACACAACAGTACCATGAGTGACAGTGACCATAAACTACTTCAGAGCAGTATATGTGGAAATTATACGGTAGGTTCATTGCCATTACAAACAAATGACACCTAGATAAGATTGCTTGTCACCCACTGTGCTTTATGCTTCATGAAGTTTATGCAGTCAGCCACATCAACTGGATACATAAGCAGAAGCATACAGACAAAAGAGCCTGTCTGCACTATAAGAAAGCACTAGCTTTCTGTAAAATAGTTAATTTAAAATACACAGAGCTTTGCTGAAAGATTTTTCCATGCCTACATGTAGTTCTTAAGGAGAGAATCTTCACACCACACTTATAATCACACTTTTATAGCTTTTACCAGGTTGTGACCAGGGTGGCTTCTGCAGAGGGAAAACAGAGAATAGTTGTAAAACTCCAATGGTATTTGGTACCAATGGGGCCCGTTCTCATATTTAATTCCAATGAAGTTAGTGCAGAAAACCTTTAAAACTGGCTACAATCTGAACCACGATCCTATTCAAATGCTACTGGAAGTCCCTTCCAAAAATTGTGTTCAACATTGGTTGAATTCACAGATGATGGTGCCACAGAGGGTTGGTTATTTAATCTGAAGTTGCATTCTTATCTTACTTACTATGTTGCCAAGCTGGTGTCCTGGAAGTGCTAAGCTAGAACAGGATCTTTATCATAATGCCAATTTTTCTATTAATTATTCATTTATAGTTCATAAGGATTATGCAGACAGCAGTATCAATTGAGTAAGTGAGCACAGGAATATAGGCAGATGGAAGAGGCTTCAACATCAACCACCTCACTGTAGAATTTGGGCAGTGTGAAGGACCAGATCCCTACTGAAGTCATTCAGAACTTTGGCTGAAGAAAACAGAAACTGAACTTTGGCTTCTAGGTGTGCAATATTGAGAAGAGTTCATGATCCCACACTGAAATAATTATGAACAATGAGAAACACTCGATGCTGGGAAATTTGCTGAGATTGTAAATTAGGAATGTTGCAAGAAGTGTATGCATTTCTGGCAGCTTTGAGCCTGGACAACTCACTGACATCCAATCACTGGGTTGGAGCAGCTTTTGGCTGTTCTCTCAGCATTCCAGTTTAAGATGGAATTCCTTCTGTACAGGATAAGGGACCAAGCTTCTCCCTCCATCCCACTCTTCTTTTTCTCTACCAGCCAGCAGAGCTGTTGTCTTGTAATCAAAGAGCACATCAGCATCCAAGTATACACAAACAGTTTACCCCAGCAGTAGAAAGGTGCCTTGGCAAGTATAAACATTATTCACAGACAGCCTCCACAGAAAGCACCACACAACTGAAATCTGTCCTATTACCTCTGAATCTGAGGTACCACTGGCACAGTTATTCAGCCATTTGAAAAATGATCTGCCCAACAGATACAAGGCAGTGGGAGCCATGAGGTGTCTTATTCTGGAGGAGAAAAAGTTATTTTTAATACCTTCCAAGATAAATATGTGGTAGGGCCAAACAGACATGGGAAAGAAATGAGATACATTTTAAGACAGTATAGAAATGTCATTACAGGATACCAGTCCTTAATGGTATACATAAAGGTCTTCCTAGAAGCTGTTGATGTCAGTTACTCCCTACTCTCTACCTGCCCTCAGTGGAGCAGCACTCTGCTGCTGATGCCCTCACTTTGCAGAGTGCACCAGAGTGCTGTTAGAGCTCTGAAGGTCAAGGAGGAGTTTTTCTTTTCCAGAGTGGGAGTTGTTACACCATGATGGCATGAAGTAATTAAAAAAAAAAAGGAATCGTGTACTAAACCAAGATCAGACTCTGGTCTAGTTTATCAATTTGAAATGTCAGATCAGTGACTCTGAGCATCGTAGTATTTTGTAAGTGCCTACATACAGAGCCCTTCCTTTAGATCACTCCTCTGTCTGATTCTGCTTACTTGGGAAAGGATTGCCTGTTTTGAGCACTGTCATCAGAAACAAAAGCATTTGGTTACTCCTCTGGAATAGATTGTACTGTGGAGTCAGCTCTGTATTTTGGGACACAAGTTTCAGCTGAGGCCAGAATTGGGGTTATAAATTTGCTTTAGGTTGCTGTTCTCTCAGTAGAGGGCACCGCAGTTATGTATACACACCCACCTTTCCACCGTGTACACCTGTAGGAACAAATGTTAACGAGATGGGCAGCACGCTTGTTAAGACAGGTAAGGATTCTGGACCAGTGAAGGATCTTGAATACAAAGACAAGTTTTTTCTCTCAATGTGAAAAGCTCACTCTAAAAAGCACTAAGAAGTAAGAGATGTTGCTTATTGTATGGTTAAGATCAAATACTGATTCTGCATGCAGACAGGACTTAATACCTTAGGACAATAGATAAGTAGCAGACATTGCAACTCCTAGTATCCTTCCTTTATTTCATTAATATCTCACTTTTTCTTCATGATATCACATAATATCAATATTCCTAATATGAATTTTGTACTGTTTTCTCTACCATTGTTTTCTGTCAAGTCCTTACTTTCTAACCATATACCATTACATACAAATACATATAACAAGAAAACAGTAAAGGACAAAGGGGATGAGTGAGAAACAAACAGTGTGGAGCAGAGAAGAACAGACAAGACAAAATGTGGTGAGCCTTCTGTTACACAGATGTGAGCATGGCATTGCCACTGTAAGCACAATACACATGTAAAACAATGATGAAACAGGTCACAGAAATGCACTGAAACTTCATGAACTCTTAATTACGCAAAAGACTTGAACAAACAAATGATGATTATCTGAAATGATTTCTTAATATTCATTCCAATCCTCTAATTTTAAAAAAAATCAGCCAAACTACAGAAAGATGAATGTTAGTTGCTTTCTCCCTTCTTGGTTAGGTTTTGACTTTCTCCTTCTCTCAGTATCTCAGAAAAAGGATGTTGCATTTTCACTCCTTCCTGAGTTTCTTTAGACATGTACACTTCCAGCAATATTGAAGAATTTTCATGTAAGTTTCCTCCAGCTCCACTGTATTTAAATTGTGTTTCTCCTACCTAGTTTCAAGATTTATAAAAGCAAATGTGAACTGCCCCAGCTTTATACAACAGCTGGAGATCTCTTCCAGCAATAACTATATGTAGCTGTGAAGGTCCTTACACTCCAAGTAATAGTGAAAGCCTGTAAAGTATATATTCAATTAGCAATTAGGCTGCCACTTTATAACTACTTCTATTTTCTGTATGAAATAGTATGCATAAGCAAATTAGCCTTTTTATTCTGGCATGAAAAGGCAAACTCATAATCATAACAGCATCTGAAAGCCATTGGTACTGTTGATATTGCTGCATTAGAAAAAATGGTGTGTTCACATAGCTGTATGCTGTCACTGCATGCTGCGTTGCTATTAGAGAAGAAAGATTATCCCCATTCTGGTCTTTGCATGAAAATGCAATGAAAATCTGCACCAGTAACAAAATGGTCAGGCATCATGGCTCCTTAAGTGCCAGAGACAGAGTTTCTGGAACCTGAAGAGTTTTGCAAGATGTAAAAAACCACCATTAACATCCTGCTGATTGCCTTTACAGACCTATGATGCAGATGATCAAAACACTGATGAATTCCCTGGCTTTGCTGAAATCACATCATATAAATCCACTTACATGAAGAGGCATACAAGCTCTTCCCTGTTTGTGACTCATTGCTTGGTGTATGCTTTCCACTCAGGAGTTTCAGCAGGTTATCGGAAAAATCCTGTCCCAGGGTGTGTGTGGGGTGGTTCCTCCACAAAGTTAATATTAGCATTCCCCTTAGGAGAGGAGAGCTTTAAGAACTGAGCACACTGTGTATACTACTACAGAGAACGAGCAGTCCGCGGGCATGTACCACAGGCAGAGGAGAAGCAGTAACTTTCACAGTTGCCGTGCGTACGTAGCGTGTCCGGTATGGAGCAGCGAGGACGCTCTGCAGCAGAGAAACCCTCGGTGCACCCAGACTCAGCCCTTCATGCGTAACTGCACTGTCCAGCAGCAGTCGTTCTTCAGATCTGAGATCGACCCTTTGTATCCTTTTCTTTCTTTCACTCTTTTAAAATCGAGGAAGAGGAAATTTACAGATCCATGGGTTATTATTCCCACTGAAGTTTTCCACTGTGGTTTTTTTTTGCTGTTTTGCTTTGACATATGTATCTTTTCTTTAATAAATATGTATGTTTGGTTTTGACTTTTCTTTTTTCTTGCCGAGAAACAGCACTTTCCACTAGATGGAGACAGGACACTGGATCACTTTGTCCTCCAGGAGGACACTGACAATCAGGAACACAAAATAAAGCCCAAACATGAGGAAACCCAGGATTTTATTCATCCTCCACTTGCAGGAAGCAATGGAGAGGATGACAAAGAGCAGCATGATGAAGAGGAGGACAATCGCACAGAACAGACCATTGCTGCTGACTGTCACCGGGGCAAAGCTGTTAACCACAGCATACAGGAGCCATGGAAGAGGAAGGCTGTTAAGAAACAGAAAAATTAATTTAAAACATTGCAGAAGTCCAGAAGGGAGCACTAGGAAGTTTCTGGTGACAATTCAAAACACAAGCAAAGGCTTCCTGCATAAAGTGAGGCAGGAAGAGGTTCAACTCTTCTAATATTTGCATAAATATAAATTGTAAGCTTTCTCATGGTTCTTGGGGAGAACACATGGGATTTTTGCCCCCCTCCCTTCCACCAGTTATACTGGTGAATTATATTTCTCTTGGCTGACAAATCACCTGGCATCCTGTCTGTGAAGAGGAAAACCCCTTTCATTTGTTTTTAGATTTCACACCATCTGCAGAATAAGCTATTTGCACTCTTTCCAAGATCCTGCCTGACAGGAGAGTGGGTTGCATAGAAACATGTCCTTGCCATGCAGAACCAGCACTCTGCAAGGCACTGCCTGCAAAATTTCGCCCTTAAATATCTTTGTCCACATTTAATGTATAAACTTCTGTTAAACTGTGAACTTCAACTGAACTTCAGCTTAACTTCTATTTCTGTGTTTGCTGTCACTGCATTTCTCATCTCTCACGCCATAGAAGGAGACAATATCCCTCTGCAAGATGTCAAGCTGAAATAAATATTTAGGACACTGATTGGAGCTTAGCAGGCTTAGAAAGCATGAAGTGAGTTGTCAGAAACTCACAACATTAAAACTTTGAATAAGCAGCTCAGGAGAGAATAATTTATTAGAGCTGCAGTACTAACTACACCAGTCTACAGCTCACTGTGCCATTTCTGTTGTAAATGTAGCAGACTGGTGCAGAACAAAACTATTTCCATTGGCAGGAAGACTAAACATTTTTTTAAAAGTAAGAAAGCACTGCAAAAGAGAAACAGTTTTGTAATGCACCCTCTGTACTCCAAGTTGGAGGACATGGTTTTCATGTATTTTACAGGTTTGCTGCATATAGATATTTCAAAGACTTCTGGATTAATAGAGAAGTGGCCAAGTTTTCCTACTATGTCTAAAGGTACTGCCATTAGCTAACAGATAAAGTAAAAAAGATATTTAATATCCATTCTAAATTCAGGATCCTTTTTTCTACCTTTGTGCACTTGCTGATACGTTTTCAGCTGTGAAAACCGGGATCTCTTCTACAACCAGGCTGTCTGGCACTGTGACTATGGCTAGACCTGTTCTTCTGTTTGTGTGTGACAGCAAGAAACAATCAAAGACGGAGCAATCGAAAGTATGGACATGATTCTCAGTACCTCCATCCTGTGTTGAAGATGGGAATGTAGGAACAAAGATAGAATTTATCTGTGTATTTCCTCCACATTTTTGAAACACTGAGGCATAGATTACACTATTTCTGAACCTCATCTACCTTGGTCTCAAAAGATCAAAAAAGAATTTGAATTGCAACATTATGCCACAAATCATTACCCTAGAGCTGCCATGAAGCAGTGAAGTGTAAATAGAAAACTTCTGCCCAATCTCATGTAGCTTCACATTGTCAGAGCTATAAAAACGGTCCTTTTTGTTAACAGAGAATTGGTTTGTAATTTGGGACTTGTCAGGTATAGGAAAAAAAATTAATCACATGTCAACAGCAGCCTAAACGAGTTACACAAGACAATGACTTTCTGTTATTATTACAGCAAACACGTTGAATACTGCAGAGGCAATGAATTGTTCCTGATCATCATTTATAAAGAAAGCTCTAGTATAACCACAATGAGTGGTAGCAGAAAGCAAAAAGCAACCTCACAAAAGTATAAAAAGCTTTGAAATTCCTTTTCAGAACAACGCTCTTGCACAATTTTAAAGTGCAATTCACTTGCCTAGGCCTCTCTGTAATATATCAAAGCAAGTCTTAGGCATCAAATTTATAACATTTCTTCATGCAGGTATCTATAAACTCAGAGCACTTGCCACAGTAACATTTACTGCATAGTCGCATCACTCTCCTTTTTAAAGATTGCTGCTTGTGGGCAATACCACAGCAACGTGCTAAGAAAAAAAGATTTGTTTAAAATAGACACAATTTTCTTGGTGTAGAACTTACCCCACTGTGATGTCAAATATGTTGCTTCCAACGGAACTGGATACAGCCATGTCCCCCAGACCTTTGCGTGCTACGATAACACTGGTAATAAGGTCAGGAATGGATGTGCCAGCAGCTAGAATAGTCAGTCCCATGATTTCTTCAGTAATACCAATGGTCTCGCCAACCTAGAGTGGTTTAAACAAAACCAGAAAACGGCGTCCTGCAGTGAAGAAATGTTTTCAGCTGTCCTGGACTTGCCCACTAGCTTGGAGAATACCATGCAAGATCAGAGAAATACTAGTTTTCACAGATTTCTCCATATATCGGGAGAAAGGTAAGACTATCAAATAGAAGCATAAGATACTGACAGGGAGCTGCTGATCGTTCTGATGTTACAGGAATGATCAAGTCCTGCAGTCAGGCCAACCACAGCTCTCTGAACTACTTTCCATTTAGTGAGTACTGATTTACTTCATCCATGGTTACAGCTCCCAAAATAAAGCAGCACCCAGCATGAGATAGATGGACTCTGATTCTAAATGATCTTTTACAGTGCAAAACATAATGCAGGGCTTTTATTTTGTACCAGTATCACCTCCTTACCTGGTGTGCCCACCAGACCATCAAGTAAGAAAAGAAGGCAATCCAGCTGATAGAGCCAAAAAATGTGATAGGAAAAAATTTTCTTGATGTCTGAAACAGAAACAAGGAGAAACAGTGAAAACCTATATTGAAGGGTGACATGCCATACCCTTAATTGCTTCTCAATATGAGAATGGCTTCTCATTTTCTCTGATGGCCTGTTCTAAGCAACTGTTCTGATCATCATCAGATGATCAAAATACCTGTCAAGAAAGGTAAGAAAGTGATGCCCTGACATTGGTATGTACTTACCTATGCCTCCTTCTTCCAATTTCTTCAGTTGTAAAGTAAGATCTCCTAAGAACTTGTATGATGCATGGCAAGTTCTGCATTGTCTTTTTTATCATAATTTGTTATGATGCAGTTTGCATATGTGTTTAGCTCAATAGTGGTTTGACTTCTAAATTTATTAATAATTTAATCTTTATTCAGAATGAATGTTTTCAAACTGCTTCAACAGGTGCCCATATCTTTCCTTCCTCCATTAGTAACTTTCTGCAACAAATTTCACAGTCAGTATAACAAAGACTGCCATATGGCAGAGCTAAAACCATGCACACCTAAAATTTATTATGGCATTTACTCTTCTTGTGAAAACTACTCACCTTCTCAATAGAAGATATGTTAAGCACATATTTTCCATGCTTCATTTTCTAGAGAAATTTGTTATAAAAACATGCAAAACATACTGTCAGGCCCTTCAATGAATTAAAAACTCTACGTAACACTGAAGTAACTTAATTTTCATTTCCACTGTCTTCCTTACTAGTGTCAGATTTTGAACAGATAGTGTTTTTGCAGCCAATGAATGGGTTATATTCAGATTAATGATTTATTTTGGTTTCTGTTCTTTCCAATCTTTTGCATTTACCATATTTCCTATCGACTAACTGAATATATGTTACAAAAAGAGGTAAAGTTAACTACTAAAGGAAGGAAACAAAACTGCAGTATTGCACTAGGCAAATGCCATCTAAATCAAATCAGTACTTAAAATTAAATTTGTTCTGTGAACAAATTCTTTATCGTCATTGACCTTCTGGATGCAGATCTTACCCCAGATGATTTCTGACATGTGACTAGCAGAGTCCTACAAATTTTCATGAATAAGCAGTAAGACTGCCTGTGGAAGTAAGTTATACCACTCTGAATGCCTGTTTCAGCTGCTGCTCAGTCCTGCACTACTTCTTCCCATTTGGTCCTCACTAAATCTGCTTCCACACCAGAATTTTTGTGCCCTCCTTCTTTGGAGGTCATGCCCCTGCTGCACCAGAGGACTCATAAGACTGGATCATTCCTAGATGTTGTGGGAATAGAAAGGATGGCAGGGCTTTCCCTCAATGTGACATTTGTTCTGATTCAGTTTCTTCAAGCCATAATAAACACTTCTTTTTTAGGAAGTTTACAGATCTGCACAGCCAGCTTTTCTTATGTAACAAACTCAACAGGCATTTATATGAAACAGCTTCACATTTAGGAACTGATCAGAGTGGAACCACAGGGTGGCTGTAGACCAAGAGATGATCACTGTGTTCAGCTGGCCATTAGAAGTGGTCAAGCAGGAATGTCACTGTTTTTTGCCAGCTGAACCTGAAAACAATGAGGCTGATCTGTAGCTCAATGAAACTGTGTAGACTTTCTGCTGATGTAACTGGAATGAGCTCAGGACATTAACTGATGTAAAAAGGGTAAAGTCAGCAGTGGCAATTGTGCACACTGATCTACAGCATGGGACAAACAGAAGGTCCATATCTGCTCCAGCAGCAGGTGCAGCTGCCAGCTGTGCTACAGAGCACTTACTCATTCCCTGTGTGCACTTTGCATAATGCTAAATGTCCTCCTGCAAACTGAGCATGTAAACATTGACTAACATGACCTACACCATTTCACAACTGAATATACACAGGAACACACATTAAAAATGGTACCGATTCAACAACACTACTAGAGGGATGGAACACCTCTTGTATGAGGAAAGGCTAAGAGAATTAAGATTGTTCAGCCTGGAGAAGGGAAGGCTTTGGGGTGACCTAATTGCAGCCTTCCAGTACCTGAAGGGAGCCTCTAAGAAAGATGGAGAGAAACTATTTACAAGAGCATGTAGTGAACTGAAAGAAAGTAGGTTTAGATTGCGTATTAGGAAGAAGTCTTTAGTATGAAGATGGTGAGACAGTGGAACAGGCTGCCTCAAGAAGCTGTGGATGCCCCATCCCTGCAAGTGATCAAGGCCAGGTTGGACCAGGCTCTGAGCAACCTAGTCTAGTGGAAGGTGTCCCTGCCTGTGTCATGGGGGTTGGAACTAGATGATCTCTACGGTTCCTTCCAACCCAAGCCATTCTATGAATCCATGATTCTAAACTCCCTCATAATATAAATAACTGAACTTCTGTTGGAGTTAAAGAAGTGGTCCAGTAGGTGTTTTAAACAGATTACCCTTAAATAACCACAATGGCACATGGAAACATCCTTTTCATATAAATTCCACTTCTGTCACAAGCACTGTTTTTAGAACTACTCAGGGTACTTTGGTTGATCTATTTCTTAATTGCTTCTCAACTCATTACAGAGTTACTTTTTCAAGAGAGAGTTCTAAATTTCTATCAAACCAGAAAATATGATAATGAGCTTATGATAGTTAAGCCTACTCAGATGGACTTCTAAGTTTAAAATCAAAATTTTGTATACATTGGGGGACAGAAGACCTTAATCTGAAAAGGAACACAATTTGAAAGAAACATATCTATGGCTGTTATAGTGATCT
Organism: Callaeas wilsoni; assembly: GCA_013398955.1. Taxonomy (NCBI): domain Eukaryota; kingdom Metazoa; phylum Chordata; class Aves; order Passeriformes; family Callaeidae; genus Callaeas; species Callaeas wilsoni. The sequence continues at coordinate 99,940 of VWPU01011931.1, read as the reverse complement.
GATACCAGTGGGAGCAGAATTAAGACTGGTAGAAATAAATTAATCTAAATAGCAATTTCCTCTTTTAAAACAAAGCAGCTAGCACTTTTTTTCACCATTCTTAGTAGTCAACTTTTCCAAGTTTCAACATTTTTCATCTTCCTTGTAAAAGCTGGGATTTTTTGGCAAGACATATGGTTAACGAGACAATGAAGCATTAAACTTGTTGGAACTGGTAACAAAATCTGCACAGAGCACCTTGTAGGAATGCAATTTGAATGATCGCTGCACAATACTCAAGACTTAAGCATACATTGGCTTAAGCAAAACTAATACAACCAGAGCCATACTAGTCAGTAATAGCTCTCTGATGGTGCGATTATATACACAAAATGGTTCTTGCAAAACAAGGAGACATTGCCTATCTGAGTCAGACACCCACGGAATTTGGATGGCTAAGAATTACGAGTCAATAACTTTGCAGCATGTGTACTCCTCGCCTGTTTTAGCTAATCCTCTCCCACTAAAATTAACTGATAAGCAGCAGTCCAAGATACTTTAATAGGCTTAACACTTAAATTACCTATTTTAAAACGGGGAACATTTAAATTCAGAAAGGGCAAAATTTAAAGCTTGTATGTTTTACAGGTGATGAAATTAAAAATGGACTCCATAGATGCTGCTATATAATTTGCATATAGATGAAAAATTTAAAAAGCCATAACAAGAATGCTGATTATTTTTTGTATGCTGGATTTTATTCCAGAGTGTAACAATAATAATCATGCTTGTTTTGTAACTACTTTCAGCATTCTTTTGAGATTTATGTAATTTCTACTCCCGAGCTCTTTGAAATACGGAGAGCTGCCAGTTCTAAGCATTTTCCTAGAAGAATTAGTCAGAGACAGCAGACAGCAATACTTCTCTCCATCTTTTTTGGTAGTTGTGGTGGTTGCCTTGTAAAGACAGAGTGCATAGTTTATTAGCAATTGGCTCTTTTGTGGTCCTAACAAAAGACAAATGAGAGAAGCCATGGCTCATTCAGTTCATGTGCTATTTTCCTTTAACAAAAGCGAAAGGATATTGTAGTTCCACTGTAGATTAGATGGATTGGTACCGTTCTGGTCTATCAGAAACCTTAAGGACATTTTTCTTGATACATTTCTATGTATTTATTTCATGCCAGTGTCTGAAAAACAGGACTATAAGTAGCAAAAATAATCCAGGTATCAAGCTCTTTTCTTCTAAGAGCTTGATCCTGGAGGGTAGTGTGTGCTGAATAATTTGGAAGGTAACTCTTTTAATTTTAGCCAGCATTATTACCAACATCTTTAACCTGAGTGATTCATATGTTTGTCTCGTTCAGAAATGTATCTGCATTGCAAAGTTTGATCTTCCTTTCACACTTAACAGTGCTTAACTCTGATTACTCAGAACCTGCTCCTCTAACTGAATCTGTACAGGAACATGTTGTCCTTGTCCCCTTGGTAACAGTGCATCTCTGTATGGCAACAAGAGTTCATGGAAGTTGTAGCTCTTCATTTCTAATGGGAATTTGCAGAGATAGAAGGAACTCCCCCATATGGGTCCAGTGATGGCAGGACTGGAGCCCCAAGAGCCATTTTTCTGGCCTGTAATGCAAAGGGATGGACAGTGGAGTAAGGTTATAACAAAAGAGGTGGTGTTCAATATCTGCTCCTGACCTACTGGGGCACCTTGGTCACATCATTTTTCTTTCAGTCATTCAATATCTGTTACAGCAGGTGGTGGGCAGTTACATATGTGACTTTTACAGAGCCACTGGGGAAATAAGCCATTAGTACAGGAAAAATACCCATTATTGTTCAAAACACCTGAGCAAAACTCAGGAAAAAAATTCCCCGAGGGCACACCTACCTCTGGGATATGCCAACAACATTACTGATGTTATAGTAAGGATTTTAATATATACCGGCTTAATGTGAGCAGGTGTTATTAAGGCACTAAACACATTAAAACATCTCAGCTTGTCAATCAGCTGACAGTTAGCAAAACTAATGCATAATCTTCTCTAAGTATATAAAAATCTGCATATGTGTGCACCAGAGCATAATAAGGCAGCAGGATTTTGCTAACTTTAGAACAAGAGACCTCGTCTAAGAAATAATTTTTCTAAAGCTTCTGGGTTTCATGGAGCTAAAAGTATCTCAGAATAGTACAAATAAAGGCAGGCAAACCATCTCCATTGTGTGGGGATAAAATATACATTAGAAAAAAGACTCTAGATGGAAAGAAGAACTTATTGAAAAGTGGACACCCACAGAGGATGCCAAAGGCTCCATATGGTCTTTCAAATCAGTATATAGCACACTAGCATTCACTTTATATATGCACATGCTAATCTGAGCATCCTGATGCAGAATTTGGGTTTCTGACTAAAATTACCACACTTGCAAATCAAGCCCCTCATGGCAAGCCTATCTAGAAAATCTAGTTGAGTATTATTTTAGGTTTGCTTTAACTATTACCTCACAGATTTCATTGAAAATTGTTTCCTGATGCACATGCTGAGCTGTGATAGCAGGCTTCATTTTTGTTAGGAAGGGATTAGTGGGGGTGGCACACAGAAATAAGCAAGAATATTTTGAAGATACATTAATGAAGCATACTTAAAATGTGAGATAGTTTATGCAGCCATCTGGTTAATTCTTTGACAGCAATATTCAAAGTAAGCAGCTTTTCATACTGATACAGCCCATTACCTCTTCTGTTAATCTACATGTATTTACAAACTACATTATTTTTTTTCTGTACAAAAAACTACTCCTTTCAGTGAATGAAGTTTTAAAACTCTATTGTCTATGTGCCTATCTGGCACATACAACCATGTTTATATTTTGCGTTACGGCAGGGTATTTTAGCTGCTGGATGTCAGCATGGAGTTCTGTTGTGAATGGTACTAGTGTTGATAATCACACGCATCACACAGGTGCAGGCATCTTGTCAAGATATTCACTTTCAAAACCTATTATTTACAAAAGTGTTCTCATTTGTACAGTACAGAATACCGGATAAAGCTAAAGGTCTACTTATATTACCTTGAGATTTTCAAAATTCAAAATAATGCCCATATATATTTCTCGCTAATTTTAGATCAAATTATGAAAAAAATTACAAGGATGGTTTGGAATGATGAAAGGAGGGCATAAATTCAAAAATAAACAATCTTGAAATTCGTGTAGTATGTTCTGTGTGTTATGAAACAAAAGTGATTACCAGAGTTTTCTGGAATCTTTAAGAAAAAGAAAGCTTTCAGTTTGAAAGGGAAGATGTCACTTTATAGCCTTTGGAAACCTTTATCTAAAAACAAATCAGAGATCTTATTTTAGCTTCTTTCTTGCGCTGAATTGCAGTTTTTCAGCATGTGGGATGGGAAGGTTTTTCACTGTGTGTGAGGAGGAAAAAAGAATTCAGGGTGTTGATTTATAAACTTACATGCTGTGCCTGCCTCTCTTGCAGCAGTTTTAAACCTGTTTTTGATCCAGAAACGAAACGAGATTAAAACACCAAGATTTTTTTTCAACTTTTGACGCTCTCTCTTTTACTTTCCATGAGCCTTCCTAGTCAGGTCTATTTCTATATGTGAGTATAAAAGTGGTAAGCCTTGGTAACTTCTCAGTCTTACATTACTTCAAGCTGTGTAAAACAAAACTAGCAAGTGTTTTATACATGAAGGGATTACGGATCTCATTCTAGTATGAAAATTACAAGATTATGGGTAGAACAGAAAGGTCTAATAGAACATGAATTTAAGAGAAATGCATATCATTATGTTTGAACTACAGTCAACAGTTTGAAATTTAGACAGTCTAAAATCCTTTCAGTCATATCCCTTAGAGCACTGCAGACAGACATACACTCAGCACTCATGTGACATTCAGCAGAGATTCAGAAATACAAATATGAAGGCCCCAAAGCAGTTTTCAGGCCTTTCACTTTATGTCATAAAGTATAAGTGAATACAAATTATAATCTTTATAGAGCTGTTACCAACCAGTTGCTCATAAATACCCATTTGCCATGTGAAGATTGAATACTAATGTTGCGACCTCTTCTTCAAAGAAGAAACAATTAAAAAAACCTATTAGCTCTAGTTCTTTTTGGGCATTTAACTAGAGAGCCACTCTTTTGTGCCGAACACACTGACTTACAACAACAGTTACTTACAGGTTTTCTGACATCTGGCAGGGTAGCCCACAGTGGAAAAACAATGGGTAACACGAGAAGATAGGTGACCTGCTTGCGTGGGGTTTCGGGCCAGGCCAGGCTGAGAGGCTGTTCATCCTCATCCTCTTCATTCTGCAAGAAAAGCTCCAGTGAGCAGATTATCAAAGTGGACGAATGAAGTTACGGATTCTTTCAAAAGGAGTTCAAGGACAGCGTTGTGTTTCAGTGAGAACTATGGCATCTGAAAACATTGCATTAACACCACATCTACCTAACAACATTAACTAGGACACACCAAAAAAGACTTTGGCCGGACTGTGAGGTATCCCTACAGCACAGGCTGCCTGAGGATGTCCATTTGTTGACAATGTGGCTGGTCCCTTGGGATGCACAGTGTGTCTCTGACAAGCGTTCCTGTAGCTCTCCCTTGGGATGTGGGCTAGTCTGCTCAGGGGTTTAGACTTGTCTGGGCTGCATCAAGCGTGGCCGCACAGACAGGAGAGAGAGAATCTGTGTGCACAGGTGCCTGCACACACACACACACGTGCGCGCGCATCTTTATGCGTGCATATAGATGTAGACACGTATCTAACTTCTTACGCTTTTGCGAGTAACTTGAAACATTACTATTAAATATATATGCGTATATGTTTGTATGTATTGTCTTCTCCACAGGAAGACAGGGTAATTCAGGCACCTGTGGCGCTCTAGTGCTAAGCTGCTGGGGTCAGACTGGGCTGCTCAGAGCCCTGCCCATTCAAACTGTGAAACTAACAAGGACAGACATGGCCCAGCTTCTCTGGGCCCCAACACTGTTGCTGGGCTGTCTGCATGTGGAAAGGGCTTCTCTTTGTCTCCACCCAAAGACTCTTGTGTTTAGACCAGTCACAACACAGCAGTGTTCTTAACAACTTCGTGCTAAAACTAAAGGCACTCTTCTCCAATTTGTGTTGCTGATTTTCACATCGGTCTCTAGTCTCCATTTAAGTGTAAGCTGCCCACCTGTCATCTCTGTTATAGAGTAGGTGTATAGGAACCCTCTCCTATGACAGAAAACATTTGGCTGCCACACACTTCTCTTTCCTTAGACTGCTTCTGCTAACAAAATGGAGCAAGTATAGTGGGCATGACTCAGCCTTTTGCAAGCATGTATTAAAATAACTTTTAAACTGTTAACATAGGTAAGTGGTGTCTCCAGAACTGCACATAAATTGCAGAATCAGGCAACTGAAAAAATGGCCTGAACAATATTTTCACATAGATGCATGTAATGCAAACCCTATTAAAACTGTGGAAAGATTTCTAGAGAGCTCAATGAAAGCTAAAAAATTCTGAAAAAGAGCACCTGGTGAAAACTGTTTGAGAATGTGAGTGATATATGATGACTTCTTCAGGTAGTGTTCTTGGGTTTTATTTTTGTAAAGAAGATAATAATTGAGACATCTCCACAATATGCATGTTACTCCTTCTATTGATTTATAACAGGTTTCTTTTCGGTTATTGCCCTGTAATAAGATTGCTTACATAAACCTTATGACAATGCTATATAAAGCAATCATTTAAATGACCACACTAGTTGTTCTTCTCTAAGTAAAAGAGTTATTGATGAAATGTCACCATATGTTGATACTGTTAATAACATTTTCTACTTACTGCTAGTTAACCCTTATGCTTGGTGAAACTCCCAAGCTGACTGTAAGACAACAGTAAAGTGAACAGGTCATAATGGTTATAATCATTAAAAAATTTAAAAAAATATATAGGCACAACTTGTAGCACTCAACGCAGTACTTTAGAGGCTCCTATGCAGCTTGAGACGCTAGCTTTTGCCTTTAGCTTTCAGCTCTTCACTGAAGTGGACATACTTGCTTCATTGCTGGAAATCTACTAAAGTCTGACTTTAGAGGAACTGTGCTGGAGGAGAAGTTTGTGAGACTACTTCCCAAAACCAAATCCATTCATTTTCCATTCTGGCAGATGCTGTTGGGGTGAGAAAATCAACCTGAGACTCAGGCTCAGCTTTGAAATATGATGACTGAGATAAAATTTGAGCACAAAAGGACCAATTGAAAGGTTGCCTAGGTAACTCTTTCTGAATGGCCTCTGTGTAATTCAATCAGCCAACTCAGCTGGAATAAAGCTTTCTGAGTGACTGCTGCATAAACAGCACTGAGTGACAAAGTACTTCCTGAACTGCCATCTTTAGAGATTAGCCATGATTAATAATTATATTTAATCACAACAAAACTTCACATTAGTCTGAGTTTGCACACGAGTCTTAAAAATATCTAGACAGTAATGCCTATGTTGGTTCATGCAATACTGTACCAGTACACACTGTAGTTCAACACTGGGCCTTGTTCTGTTCTCATGTCTGTGTCAAAAACCTCTGCCTGGGCATAAGCACAGAGGCAACATGAGTGGCTGTAGCAAAGAACCACAAAGAATTGTGTTTGCAGATTGCCAGATGTCTCCTGAGAAACCTTGATCTATCTGGTCAAGATCTTTTCACCTTCCAGTTGTCCTACATCATCCCTTTTCCCAAGACTACTATCCCCAAAATATAAGGCCAACCACAAGTTCAAGTGCAGGCAAACCACTTTTTCTTGTTAGTTTAACTCCAGGATACATTACTGATGTTACAGAATGGATATTCATTTCCTATTTTGTAAATTGGATTTGGCATCTGATTTTCAATGCTGACCTTCCGAAAATCAGTGGAAGTAATGAAGTTCAACGTTTTTGTAGATCTACCTTCCATGAATTTCAAAGCAATACTAAATTATCCACAGATGCTGAAGAAAAGAATGTGAAATAATTTTGGCAGCTCTAAAACCACACAAATGCGAGTGTCACGCTGTGGACTAAGCAACAGTGACAGAAAATGACTCAGCACAGATTTATGGCAGAGATTGCGTGCACTGTCTGTGGCTCCAGCCTTGTACATACTGAATATGCACTATCACAGTTTGTAGAAATTAATCCTGAAAATAGAGTTTTATTTTAATCTGTATGATGAAAACTCTGTACTTGCAATGTTCAGTATGATTATATTCCGCAATGCTAAGAAGAAAATGTAATTATAACATGATATATACCCAGGAATTCAATTGCCTAAATTGATGGTACATATGATGGTACCATTTTAGGTACCTTCTGGTGTCTATCTTGACCCCCACATGCTCCAACAGAAGTGAAGAATATTCTGCTTACTTTATGACACAGCTGCCACCACTGTGCAAGGATCTCCATTTCTTTAGAGCAGCTTAAGTGCTACTACCTACCCATCTCCACCCCAAAACTCATTCTTTGCAATGACTCTGTAGCTAACTAACTTCAACAATACTGGGCTGGACATATGGGAAAGCTGCATCACCTGATATGATGAACTCTGATGATAATCCATTAGAGAGAAACTGCCGTATTAAGACAGAACAAAAGCCAATTTACACCAGTACCTTGCAATGGTCAGACATGGGCATTCAGAGACTAAGTATTGGAATATGGCATATTTTTCATCTTCCACAAATTCATAGAATCATAGCAATATTTAGGCTGGAAAAGACACTTTAGATCATCAAGTCCAACCATAAACCTAACACTGCCAGCTCCATCACTAAACCATGTCCCCAAGCACCGCACCCACAGGTATTCTAAATACTTCCATGGACGGTCACACAAACACTTTTATGCTTGATAACTGATCCGATCCTTGATGACTCTTTCCATGAAGAAATTTTTGGAATATCTGATCTAACCTTCTTTGACACAACTTGAAGTCATTTCCTCTTGTCCTGTCACTTGCTACTTGGGACAAGAGGCTGACCCCTATCTGGCTATACCCTCCTTTCAGGCAGTTGTAGAGAGCAATAAGGTCTCCCCTGAGCTTCCTTTTCTCCACGCTGAAAAACCCACCTCAGTCAGCTGCTTCCCACGGGACTTGTGCTCCAGACCCATCACCAGCTCCATTGTCCTTCCTGGACACACTCCAGCAATTCAATGTCTTTTTTGTAGTGAACACAGGATTTGAGATGTGGCCTCACCAGTGCCAGGGGTACAGGGGGACAATCACTGTCCTAGTCCTGCTGGCCACACTATTGCTGATACAGGCCAGGATGCCACTGGACCTCTTGGCCACCTAGGCATACAGCTAGCTCGTGCTGAGCTGCTGCTGGCCAGCACAGAATCACAGCATCATAGAATACTCAGGGTTGGAAGGACCTCTGGAGATCCTCTAGACTAAAGGGTTCTTTCCCACCACAAAGTTTTTCATCTACTCTTCCCCAGCCTGTAGCATGGGGTTGTTGTGACCCAAGGGCAGGCCTCAGCATTTGGCCTTACTGAACCTCATACCACTGGTCTCAGCCCATGGATCCAGCCTGTCCAACCCCTCTGCAGAGCCTTCCTACCTTCCAGAAGATCAATGCTCCAACTCAGCTTGTCAAAGCTGAGTCATCTGCAAAATGACTGAGGGTCTACTTGATCCCCCCATCCAAATTATCAATAAAGATATTAAGCAGGACTGGCCCCAGTACAGAGCCCTGGAGAACACCACCAGTGACTGACAGCTGGATTTATTTCTATTCACCACCACTCTCTGGGCCCTGCAATTCACTCCGTTTTTTACCCAGTGAACCATCGACACCCAGTCCACTAATCCACACCATGGAAACCCAGTATCTCCAGAGGAATGATGTAGGAAATGGTGTCAAATGCTTTACTAAGGTCCAGGTAGACAACATGCACAGCCTTTCCCTCATTTACTACGTGAGTCAATTTGTCGTAGAAGGAAATAGGTTGGTCAAGCAGGACCTGCCTTTGGCAAAATCAGGCTGATGGGGACCCACCCCCTTGATGTCCTGCACATGCTGTGTGTTGGCACTCAGAGTGATCTGCTTCATGACCATCGCTGGCATCGAGGTCAGACTGACTGGCCTGTAGTTCTCTGCATCCTCTTTCTCACCCTTCCTGTAGCTGGGCATCACATTTGACAACTCCAGTGAACTGGGACCTCCCTAGTTAGCCAGGAGTGCTGGTAAATGATGCAAAGTGGCTTGTGAGCACTTCCATCAGCACCCTCAATACCCTTGAGGGGATCCCATCCAGCCTCAGAGACTCGTGTGTGTCAATCTGTGTAGCAGGTCACTGACCATTTCCCCTTTGATTATGGGGGCTTCATTCTGCTCCCCATCCTTGTCTTCCAGCCCAGGTGCCTGACTGACCCTGATGACAGCAAATCTTGCTGTCAAAGAATGAGGCAAAAAAGGCATTCTATACCTCTGCTTTTTCCGTATTCCTTGTCACAACGTTTCCCATTGTATCCAAGAAAGGATGGAGGTTGTTCCTAACCCTCCTTCTGTTGCTGATGTCTTTCTAGAACATCTTTCATTTCAAGAAACACCTTTCATTGTCTTCAACTGCAGAAGTCAAATTAAGTTCTAGATGGGCTTTGGCCCACCTAATTTTCTCCCTGCATAACCTCACAATATCCTTGTAGTTCTCCTGATCTGCCTGTCCCTTCTTCCAAAGGTCATAAACCCTCCTTTTTCTCCTGAGTTCAGCCTGAGCTCTGTTCAGCCAGGCCAGTCTTCTTCCCAGACAGCTCTTCTATCAGCACATGGGGATAGCCTGCTCCTGCACCTTTAAGATTGTTTTCTTGAACAATGCTCAGCCTTCCTGCACTCTCTTGTCCCCTTGGGACCACCTCCCAAAGAACGCTATCAACCAGTCCTGTAAACAGGCCAAAGTCTGCCCCCTGGAAGTCCCAGGCAGCAGTTCTGGCAGTTCTGCTGACCATCCTCCTTTACAGCTGTGAGAATAGAAAGCTCTCCTTTCGTGGTCTCTGTGCCCAGGATGGCCTCTGACCACCACATCTCCCACTAATCCTCTGTTCACAAGCAGCAGGTCCAGCTGGGCACCTTCCCTGGCTAGCTCCCTCACCCACTGTGTGAGGAATATCAATGCATGTTCCACACAATTCAGAAACATCCTGAGCAGTTCCCTTTCTGCTGTGCTGTATTTCCAGCAGGTATCTGGTATGTTGAAGTGTCTCAGAAGAAAAAGGTCCAGCAATTGTAAGGCCTCCTCCAGCTGCTTATAGTATAATTTTGTCTTCCTCTTTGGACTGGTTGGATGGTCTATACAAGACTGTCACCATGATATCGATTTTGTTGGTCTTACCCATAAATACTCAACCCTTTTATCACCATCATCAAGCCCTAGAAAGTCAAACACTCCATAACATACAGGGCTACCACACCACCTCTCCTTCCTTGCCTATCCCTTCTGAAGAGTTTATAGCCATCTATTGCATCACTCCAGTTGTGTAAGTAATCCTACCATGTTTATGTTACTGCAATTACATCATAGGTTTCCATCTGCCCAATGGCTTCCAGTCCCTCCTGTTTGTTGTGCACGGTGCATTGATGTAAATGCACTTTAGTTGGGCTATCAGTCCTGTCACATTTTGGGGGGCGGGGGGGAGGAGCCTGAATTACTGTGTGACTGTTCTCAGGTGCCTCTGTTGTTTCTAACGGATTGATGATGCTTAGGTCTTTGCAGCTGTATATGGATCTTGATCCACTGCCTCCACTGAGATGGTGAAGGTGCTGTGTGGATTAGTACAGGGACATTTCAAATGTGCTCTGGTGTACTCTGCACACAATGGTGCAGACACTGGTGTGCAACTCCTTGGCTTATCTCTAGTATGCCTGGTTTCATCCCTTTCTTCTTTCAAATCTAGCTTAAAGATCTTTCAATAAGCCCTGCTAACTCTGATCCTTTTGCCCCTTTGAGACAGGTGTACCCTGTCTGTTATCAGCAGGCCCAGACTTGTTTAAGCCAATCCATGGCAAAAACCCCTAAAATTCTGCTGGTGACACCACTCTTAGAGCCAGTTATTGACCTTCCGAGTCTTCCTGTTTCTTCCCTCATCATTTCCTGCAACTGGAAGAATACAGAATGACATACTTGTGCCCCCCATCCCTTTAAATCATTAAAGATTTAGATGTAGCTGCATTAGATCTTCACATATAATAGTCATTACTGTATTTCTATGAAATTCTTACTAATTCTGTCATAATTCTTTTTACTCTTTATGCATAGGATCCTCATATTTTCTTGCTGATGTTTGAGACTGTCATGGGATGGTTTGGGTTGGAAGGGACCTTAAAGATCACCTAGTTCCAAGGCCCCTGCTGTGGACAGAGACATCTGCCACTAGACCAGGTTGCTCCAAGCCCCATCCAACCTGGCCTTGAACACTTCCACAGTTCCAGTTGGGGCATTCACAACTTCTCTGGGCAACCTGTTCCAGTACCTCACCATCCTCGCAGTAAACAATTTCTTCCTAGTATCTAATCTAAACCTATCCAATTTTTCCAGTAAAATTTTTCCAAACAGAGGAAATTATGGTGTGTTTCACATTATGTAAACAATACAAACATACCATGACATCTCATTAACAACTATTTTGTTCATAAACAACAGCTTACAGCAAACTCCGTCTGCCAAAGTCACAAGGTAGTCACTCCTCCCAGCAAACATCACAAAATCACTGTCTCCATAGAGACTTACACATATTACATTAGGAAAACCAGTTGCTTTTCTGGCACAACATTTAACAGAATTTTACACTTTTTTCCTTACACTAGGAGAAAATGGAAAACAAGTACAAAGAACTAGAAATACTGAATCTGCCACTGTTTCCCAACTACTTGTATTGTATAGCAGTTATAACGTATGAACTATAAATACCACATTCTGAGGATTAATCTGTTAGTCCACCTAAGATGAAGAGCTAAGATATAAATTCTCATGCTTGTACATTTCTTGTGCTTTCTGACTGCTGATACAATTAATCAATAAAGAATTAGCATGAGGGTGCCAGAAGAAAGGAAACTTAAGACAGGAATTACGTGCAGTTCCATTTGCTTATGCTACAGTATGGACAGTGCACCACCTGTAAAGAGGCAATTTCTTTCTTTGCTGCAAAAGACTGCTCAGGTCTTTTTTTTTTGTTTTGGGGTGTGTTTTTGTTCATTTGTTTGCTTGTTTGTGAGGTATTTTTTTTGAAATGAGCTCTGTACAACGCAAATTTTCACAATGAGTAAGTCAAGAAAAACTGATGTTGCCATGATCTCAAATGTTCTCTGTTCATACCAGAGGTATGTAGCCATTTTCAAAATTGAGGTTTATTTTTTTTTTAGAAGGACACATCTCACATTCATCTATTTCACTAGAAAGGCAGAGAGTATAGTCAATTGGAGCCCTACTATGAACAGCCTCACATCTCTGCCTTCTGTTTCTTGTCTGTAAGCTAAACCACTCATTTATCTTCTCCTACACATAATTTAAAAAAAAATACAAGAAACAAGGTGAGATAGTAAGCTAGTACAAGACTATGCAATTTCTGTGGGGTGACTAAGACAGAAAGCAACATCTTTCCTCACAAATTCTTGAGTAAAATTCAAGCAAGCAGTAATATTAAATCCATTAGCTTTCAGAATGCATTCTGTATATGTGGATACTCTTCTTACGACACCTAATTTGTGCTAATCCTTGCCGCACCGTCAACTCACTGAAAAGAGCTACCTTTTGAGTGGATCCTATTGGAAGGAGTAAGGTCAGGTAGGTGTTTGGACCAGATTCTCCTATTGCTGCTTGTGTCCTCTTGGGTGCTTGCACAAATAAGTAAAATCAGAGCTCCGAGAGCTTGTATGCTAGCTCTTATGCTAAGTTATTGCCAGCACTCTTTGGGGAATTTGAGAAGAAATTCTCAGAATGTAACACACAAAACGGCAGTCAGCTCACCAAGAGAAATAACTGCTATGGTATCAAGATACTTCTAAAGAATAAGCCTTTGTCTTCATCACATTTTTCACAGTCCTAATTTTCAAGTAAGTCAAACTGGTATACAGCAGCAAAAAATGTGGAGTAGGCAACTGAGTAGCAGTGTGAAAATAAAGATCAACCCCTTCTGATAGCAGCACATTACAAGTTACAATGCGCAAACAAGATGCAGATGTTTACTTTAGACCAAGTGTGGCAACTGAAAAAATATTTTGGCTTTGGAAAATAAATTTTTTATGATGAACCAAACAAATACCAGGCATGCTGGAATATATCACAGCCTTACAATGAAGGCTGCTTTAATCTTCTCTACCCTCTCACTCTATGAAACAGTAATGTTTCACATAGCCCAGATTAATACCCTGAGACAGAGAATGCAATGCTACTCACATTCACACCATGCTAATTTGATGTAAATGGAATGAGTATTCCAGGGCAGGGGAGATATGTCCCCATCAGTGCTCTGTCCTGAAGAGCAGCACATGGTGCTGCTGCTCTTCAGTGGGGAAGGCAAAACATGCTTTACCAGACTGTTGCTCAGGTAAGCAGATTAAGTCCAATGCAAACAATGAAGCCTTTGCACCATTCTCCTATGACATAAAACTTGCCTTGTATTTTCATGGAAAAGTTATCTCGGTCATAGTTGGCATGTAAATACTTTCCAGCTGGGTTTCCAAGGAAACAGGAAAAACTGTGCGCATGTGTGTATGTGTGTATGTGCTTGCATGTGTGCGTGTGTGTGTGTAGGTGGGAGGAAAAGGTGTTATCTTCAGATTGGAAACTATTTTTAGGTAAGCTACAGGTTAAAATGACTACCAAATGCTAGTTAAGAAGGTGGCGGGGGGTGGAACTGGACTTCTCAGAAGGATCACACTCTGAAGGGCACTTTATAAAACATTTAATGAGATAGTAAGTGTCCTTTAAGTCTTCTTTCATTTTCTTATGCATGCTTGGTGCCACTCTATAAAGTGTTATATAACAGAGTCTTCTCCTCTGTGGCAACCTGCTAAAGGTTAAGAGACAGAATGCTGTAAGTAGAACAAAATCCCCAAGGAAGATGCAATATCCAGCAAAAAGGAAGGCCATTTCTGACTTGAAATAAAGCAGTAATGTCTTACAGATGGTACAGTGGGAGGAGGTATTGTTCCCTCCTGCGCTGGCTGAGGAATGGGAAGGAGACCACAGCCGTCTGTCCTTAGCTGATGATCCCAGCTTTATCAAAGAGTAGGGTATCGGCTGCTGATTATAGTTAAGTGGGGTGATAAGAGTCTTACTATCTGGCACAAATGATTGCGTTGCTGGGTGCATTTTCTGGACAGCCTTTTTGAATTTCTGCAAGCAGCATCAGGAGAGAGCTTTTCTTGTTGCTCTAGCTCAAGGGCTTGTGCTAGAAAGAGAACAGCTGAATTTCCCTGGAGGACAGTGGAGCAAAAAAATGGAGTTAAGGTCCTAGGGAAAAGGGAAAAGCAAGACCGTGGAGTTTGGAAGAGAGAAATGAAGAAATTCAAAACAAAACAAAATAACCCCAAATAAATTAGGTGAAATACACCTAGTCATGACACCCTGCAGAAGTCATTAACTTGACAGTGTCCTCAAATCTGTCTTGTGTGGTGTTTCAGCTATATATAAGCCTTTCCATCTTTCTTGAAAAAGAAGGAAAGGAGGAAATAAAAAGAATTTGGAAAAAAATATAAAGTTGTTCCTAAAAAGCCTGTAAAGAAACCAGAAGAGGTATATGGAAAACTAAATAATGGCAATTGGGAGTATTACACTTTAAAAAATTATTTTACAAATATATGAACATTAAATTACAATATGAAAGCTATTTTTTCTCCTTTGCTTGCAGTCTTAGCCTGAGACCATCTTTTCACAAGGCTCTATTTCTCAACACTGTAATTTTAAAATAATAGGGGATTTAGAAGTAAAATGGATTTATGTGCATATTCTGTTTTTACTAGAGGAACATGGAATCTTTAATGTACTTATTTTCAGACAATTCTAACTCCAATATAGAGATTCATATTCTAAAATGCTTGTGTCTAGGGATTTAGACCCAGACACTACAATGTGCATCAGTGAAAAGTAAGAAAAAACCCACAAATATGCTTGTTTTGCAAGAGGCAAAAGCATGAAGACCGTAGTGGAACTTGACAATGGAGGAGAAAGAATTAGATGCCTATGCAGGTATTCTATATCATCACGGCAAACATGAGCCAGGATGACCTACCATGTGACTATATCCATTTCACATCCTGCAGTTTTCAGGACAACGTTTTTTTCCCCCAAAGGCATATTTGAAGCTTTGTTAGTCCAGATTGACAGTGTCTCTAGCTTCCTCAGTTCTAAATTATCATTACCACAACATGGAGGCACTAACAGTTTTTTTAAGAGATTTTTCTAAACAGCACTTATGGATCACAAAACCTTATGTTTAGACTGTATAAGTCAAAAACTAGAGAGAAGCAACTTTATACTATATTTCCAAATTCTGACACTATAGCAATTCCTTTTGCATTAGAGTAAGGAAAATCATCAACATTTCAAGCTACTTGATTGAATTCTACTTAGAAACAGAAGCAAATGATATCAGCATACAATGGAGAACACTTGGTTACAGAAAGTTCAAAATGCAAGACCATTTGTAGGTCAAGTTTGGAAAAGCTAAAGGGAAGGCTTAGGAGGGCAATGACCAATTTCCCTTCTTCAAATTCTGATATTCATCAATGAAGAGTGTCACAGAAATGCTGTGTGTGGGCTTCTGTTGTCGCCTGTAAATTTTGTTGTCTTCTATAAATTGAGAGTAATCCTATTACTGCCCATGAAGTCAATACACAGAGCAGAAGGAAACTGAACCACCCAGTGTAAGCTCCATGAAGTAGGGTCTTAAGTATTATGGAAGCCTATTTACATGTTCCATGGACGAGTAGACTATTTTTATTACAACTTCTCAGAAATTCCAGTATGTACTTTTAAATTACAAAATAGGTTTCAGCATATCAATAACTGAAGTAGTCTAAGAAAGCTGCCAGGTCACCATTGGAAGAAGATGAAATTGGAAAGGCCACTGGAGAGGAATCCAGCATGGACCATCTTAAAATGCTGTTAGGAGACTGCTAGTTTTTATTTTGACAGTAGATACCCGACATCCTTTCCTTCAGACTGATGGAGCTAAATCTGCAGACTCACTCCTCTACCAGGTACAAACCTCCCTGCTTGGCTCTATTGTGCCATTTGGATAAGGATAAATAATGTATCCCACATCTAATAAATAAAAATCATTGTTCAGAATGTCCTAATACTTGCTGAAATTAACATAAAAGTTCCAAAGCCTGCATCACTGCAAATTTAAACTGTCTAAAGGGAGATGAAAGGAATTGCACATTGCTGTGTAATGTACTCTTGAAATAATTTTCCCTTCTTCCCCTGCAGTGGCTTGAAACTGAAATCATTATCTCAAATGATAAAGCTCCTTGACCTTGCAGATTTCTGAAAGAGCCTAGGAAATGTTTTATTAGAATGTAAATTGATAGCATGTGGACACTGCTGTGATACGTGATTGCTTAACATTGCTTTTTCTTCATTGTTTTCACTGAGCAATCTCAGTGGGGAAAAAAATCTTATGAAGCAAGATAACAGAAGGCAGGATGCAGAAGTTTGCCTACAGGTCCTCTTTAATAATGAATTTTGACTATTCCATGATGCACATCACGACAGGTTCTCTTAAGACAACAGGTTTTGTGCAATGTGACAAGCAATTTCTATTAGCTATATTTAGGGCTGCAAACATCTTATCCGTAAAGTAAAAATACATTTCCTAAAAGAATAGTTTCCAGACTCCCACCTTACCTTACACTGAAGGGCAGGAATAGAAGGCAAGAGCTTTTATATACGGCAACCTGCACACTGGGTTCAGTTGTAAATGAACTAAATATTATATAGACAGTTCATATTGTCAGCTTCTTTCTATTAAGATGTTTACTTTCAGTAAAAAGCACAATCAAGCATGCAATGTGTTTACTAATACAAGAATAAAAAGAAGAATAAAAAAGTCATTAACCTCTTCAACATTATGGGCGATTCCATTCTGCACTGGTCCCGAATCACTCGGTGGTGTTACTGCAACTTCCACTTTTGCACCTTTTTCTGTGGCATCATCCATAGGTAAGAGCGGGAAAATAACAGATCAGAATATTAAATTACAAATATACTAGTGAAATAGCTGTCATATATTCTGTCTGAGCAAATTACCAAATACTAAAGTTGAACCAATACCTGTGTTAAAAGAGAAAGAAAAAAATTTGCCTACTACACATTTTCAATAAAAATCTTATAAGCAGTGAGCTAGCTTTTTGAGAAATATTTAATTTCATTGCAATATTCAGTGCTCTTTGTTTATGCTAAATGCACTGAGCCTAATACTTTGGGTAAAAAATGTCATACAGCATCCACCCCTTACATTACAGATTACAACATGCTGCATTTACAGGGGAGGGGATACATTCAGCAATATAAGTTTTATAACACACTAACCCCTGCAATTAGTAAAGTTGCTTCCAAGCTGGAATCCTGCTGTCTTCCATGGAAAAATGTGAGAAAGAGTAAACAGATGGTGTAATAACATCTAATAATAGAAGATGATCTTTAAACCAGAATCCTGTAGTCCTTGTGCTAAACTTCCACAAGAATTAAAGGGATAAAGTTAGGCCTTTGGTTTCTAATGCCAAATTTATTCTTACTTTGACTATCTTGGAATTTTCCAAGCAGTAATTACCTCTATAAGTATGGAGTACATAAATGTGTCAATGGCCCAAAATCCCTTGGACAATATAAAGTAATGGGGAATAGCAATATGAAATGCCTTACTCAAGTTCAACATGCCTTATGGTATGCTCTTGTGCATAGAAGTAAATACAGCTGTCTAGTTACATTACTGCTATCCTGAGATTCTTCTAAATTAAAAATCTGAGATCACAGCCACAGCAGAGTGCCAGACTATCTGTAATTATTTCAGTATATGTGTGTTGTCTCTTAACCCTGCAGTCAGCATTATGGTTTATTAACAGACTGTCCCAACCAACTGCCTGATTTTGGAAGCAAAGAATATGTAAACATAACACAGGGTCAGAAAAAGTGTCAAGTAATAAAATGATTCAGATTTTATTGGACACATTTGTGTCTGGTTTTCTAATGCAGATAATATGATGAGGTAAAGCAGAGATAACAGGTCATGGTACATATTTTCTTTTAGCATAAGAACTTTGGAATTAAAATAGAAATTTTTGCCTTAATGGCAAACCCTAGTAAGTTAATTTTCCACAACTAGCACAGATGGGCCTAAATGACTCCTAGCAAGTAGTATACAGACAAATCAAATCTAAAATTTGAAGGTGATGCTTTTTGTGACGAGGATGGTACCACGTAAAACACATATACTACTAGAGCATTTAAATAAATTAATCAAATTTTCCCATATATACTGCAAGGAAGTTTTGCCTCTCTGTCACTTCAGCACATAACCAAAATCAGCTTTGCTTTTTCTTTTTAACCTGCCAGAAGGCTTTCTACATGCCTTGACTGGCTTTCTATTCTTGCATTTAACTTCTGTCCCATCCATAAATTTCATACTATTTGGTACAAAGAATCAGAGCATTTTTACTAAAATAGCATAAGTGATGTAGGAAAAAATAATGATTGACAATTTTCAAACAAAATAAAACAGTGAAAGAGACTCTCAGGAACAGGTGATACATCTGTACTGCTGCACTCACCATGGTTAGCAGCTCCATTCTGCCTTTCACTGTCTTCCACCTGGCACTTCTTTTTGGCAATCTTATGCAGAATTGAGGCCCTTTCCTTGAACTTTCCTAAAAGAAAACATTGTCATTATTACAATGCAGCTATTTTGAGATGCAAAGTTTCTTTGCATAGCTTAGGCTCCATAGTTCATTGCTGATAATCCATTTCAATTCCTCCTCAAACCGCAAATATGCTATTAAACACTATCTCATGTTCCTGTACACGGTGCTTTTTCTTTTTTCTTTTTTTTTTTAAATAAAAATGTAAATTTTTTTGAGAATTCAGCAACAAATAGAACAAGAAATTGAAACCAAAAGCTGTGATTTTTCTTTGGAAGAAGCCAGTAAAGTTTTACCTATGAATATGCTGGTGTAAGATTTCAGCTGAAGCTGAAGATGAATACAGATGAATCAAAATATCATAAACAAACACAAACAGTTTCAGTTCTCAATTAGTAGTACAGTAGAACAGAATTTCATATTAACACATATATTGCATTATAGTGAGTGTGGTCACCTTTGTCACTCTGGACTCATCTATGTGTCTGTGACTTCTACTCACTTCAGTGCTTGGTAAAAAAATGAAGAAGATTATTCTGGGAGTTATTAAAAAACACCTGAAAGACAACACAGTCACTTGTCACAGCCTGCATGGTTTCATAAGGGGAAAGTCCTGCTTATCAAACCTGATTTCCTTTTATAACAAGGTAACACATCCAGTTGATCAAGGGAAACCAATTGAGGTGATCTTTTTGGATATCAGTAAATCTTCCAATACTGTCTCTCACAGGATCCTTCTGGACAAAATGTCCAGCCCACAGCTGGATAACGCCATCATGGGATGGGTGAGCAACTGGATCAGGGGTCAGGCACACGGGGTTACAGTGAATGTGGTGACATCAGACTGGAGACCTGTCACTAATGAGGTTCCACAGGGTTCCATCCTCAGCCCTGTGCTCTTCAACATCTTCATAAATGACTTGGATGCAAGACTGGAAGGAATATTCAGCAAGTTCCTAGACAACAAAAAACTGGGAGGAGCTGCTGACTCCCTCAAAAGGCAGAGAGGCCCTGCAGAGAGACCTCAACAAATCAGGGGTCTGGGCAATCACCAACCATATGAAGTTCAGCGAGGGAATGTGCCAGATTCTGCACCTGGGATGGGGCAACCCTGGATGTATGGACAGGCTGGGGAATGAGATGCTGGAAAGCAGAGCCATGGAAAGGCACCTGGGGGCCCTGGTCGATGGAAAGCTGAACATGAGTCAGCAGTGCCCTGGCAGCCAGGAGGGCCAACCCTGTCCTGGGGTGCATCAGGCACAGCATTGCCAGCTGGGCAAGGGAGGGGATGGTCCTGCTCTGCTCTGAGCTGAGGCACCCTCACCTCAAGGGCTGGGGGCAGTTTTGGGTGCCATAGTATAAAAAAGATATTAAACTATTAGAGAGCATCTAAAGAACGGCAAGAAGAGGATGGTGAAGGGCCTTGAGAGGAAGCTGTGTGAGGAGCAACTGAGGTCACTTGGTCTGTTCAGCCTGGAGAAGAGGAGACTGAGGACAGACCTCACCGCAGTCTATAACTTCCTCATGAGGAGAAGAGGAGGGGCAGGCACTGATCTCTGCTCTGTGGTGATCAGTGACAGGACCTGAGGGAATGGCCTGAAGCTGTGTCAGGGAAGGGTTACGTTGGATATTAGAGAAAGGTTCTTCACTCAGAGGATGGCTGGGCACCAGAACAGCTCCCCAGAGAAGTGGTCACAGCACCAGCCTGATAGAGTTCAAGATGTGTTTGGACAATGCTCTCAGGGTCATGGTGTGACTCTTGGGTATGTCCTGTGCACGGCCAAGAGTTGGACTTGATGATCCTTGTGGGTGCCTTCTAACTTAGCATATTCTGTGATTCTGTGATTCAGAAGGGGAATAAGAAATCTCTAGAATACATGATTGTCATATCAGATTCTTGAAGGTAATTTTTTTTCCAAACCTGCCAGGTTGAGATTTTTTTGTCTCCCATGAAGTTAACCATGCAGCTCAACCTCTACACTCTCTCTAGGGCAACACACTCTCCAGAGGTCCCAGGTTTTGTCACTCTTTATTGACCACTATGTCCAAATGATAACAAGGCAATGTCAAAGATGTCAAATATTAAGTGAAATGAATTCTTTCTCTGCCTTGATTGATTTTTCTATGTAAGGACTCTTTGGACATCTTATGACAGCCTATATTGTGTAAAAAGCTGATGTATCTGCCTTTAGTGATTGCTACTGCACTTTTAGTCTTTTAAAATATTTTTTAAAAGTTTAACTGGTGGCTATTTTATAGCACACTTCTAATTAAAAAGACTATTATGATACAGGGCCTGTAGCTCTTTTAATTCTTCATCTCCAATTTAAAAATTCCATTGAAAACTGTTGGTGTCCCTGCAGCAAAACCATCACAGACTTAAGACCGGAAGATATTTCAATGGAATTATATAAAAGACTAACACTGTAAAGTAAAACTAAGAAGTCATGAATTAATTCAGTTGTTTGGATAGCAGCCACTTGTTTCCAAGCTAAAAGCTTGGAGAAATTCCAAGCACACAAGGATAAATCATTAGTTAAGAAAGAAATCCTCTCTTCCCTCCTTAAAATGGAAACTTCAAACCTCTGTACCCACACTTTTGTATGTGAAGAAGCATATGAGCAGTTCACAGGGACTAGCAGCTATCATTTACTGGGAAGTGGAACTAATTTCTCAACAGCAAATCACTTAGAAAGTAATAAAAATACCACAAATATTTAATAAGCAGTATTATCCTTTCTGCAGTCCCTATCTTTTCACAAACACATCATGCTCAAAAAAAAAATCAAAAGTAGCAATTCGCAATATTTTGCAAATATTATCTTTTTTGGCACCCAGAGTAAAACGCCTGCAGAATAGTATTTAAGCATAGAACACAATCATAAATAACAAGGCATCTCATTATTTCACTGCACAGGGTAAGAGACAGAGATTCTAGTTAGAAAGGAAGAAGTATCAAAGAGTTAAAGAAAGAGAGAGTGAGAGAAAGAACAGAAGTTTTTTGGGATAGCAGATAAAAGAGAAAAAAAAATCATATTCCCAAATATTTTAAGCCAAAATGCTGAGTCATGGTGGTTCCTAACTTCTTCTGAAAGAGTAGGGGCATTTAAAAATGCTTATCCAGAAGAATGTGTGGATATTAAAAGGTGCCTGATATAATTTCAGTTTGCTAAAGGACTGTGCTAGCTTTCAGACTCCAACTCAGCCTTATATGTTTGAGAATTCAGGTTGTGATGCCACATATATACAAATGCATTTTATGCAAGCAATGAAAATGATGTAGCTGAGACCTTTTCTGAAAAATATCTGTAGAGCCATCCATATCTCCACTTATTTCAAGATGGTGTAGGACCTTTCAATTAAAGGTTCTGTTTTAGAGGTTAATTCAAATGATGAAGAACCTATGGATATTCAAGTATTTTATTTGAGATTGTGTGAAACTGTGTATGTTTTCTTAACAGAGAAACATGGCCATTATTGAACTGAAAAGAGAATGTCTTTGCAGAGATTCACACTGGTTTAGATTAGCTTAATTGAATGTGTCCTCAATTTTTTCACATTTACAAAAACCTCTCAGCATCTTTAGAAAGAATTTCTGTCACTGACTTTTAACAATTTTAAGTTACACCATTTCATTCAGGAGACTGTTCCACAGTTATAAGACACTGTCATGGAAGTTAAAATCAACACTTGAAATGGAAAACGTGTTTTGTTTTATTTTTACTTCTCAGTAGACACGTGGTTCAGTTTACATCGTTTTACATCATTACCTTCCACCAGATTCACTCCATGTAGGTAACAAAAGTGCAAGGAAATGTTTAAAAGATGTTATCAACTATCGAAAACATGAAACTGACAAAGCAGTAGTACTCGCTTGCATGAAGAAAGTGAGATTTAAAAAGACAGCAGAGCAATGCCCTCTCCCTCCTCCTCTACCATTTTCCTCCTTTAAACCAAATCAAAACTTGTTCACTGAAGCAGAAGGACAGAGCCACCAAGACAAAGGACCAGCTGGGGATGTATCTAAGTCATTCCAATTTTCAGAAAGCCACTAAGGTCAATCATAGGCACAGATCTTCTCTCATGTCTTTTTTCTTACCTTTAGGAGGGGTCACTAAAATAAAGCATAGGAATCTTATGTTACTGTTCTTATTTCTAGAAGGCAGGTGCTTATGTTTCTTCTGGAACAGTCCTATGTACTATGGTTTGACTATGTAATAGAGATTTTCACATCAGCTGGTATAATGAGAGTTTAGGTGAATGACAATGCATCATTTCATGGACCTAAAATAGGACAGATTGCTATAGAAAATTCTTAGTTCACTAAACTCCAACAGATTTGGCAGTTCATTTTAGTTTGCAAAGAATGAGGTAGAAGGAAGAAGTGATCTAGGCCAGATGATTATCAAATAAGGTAGCTTAAAACCAACTTGGTTTTATTTAGATAGATACAAACAAATCAGTATTGTATAATGTAGATATGCACTGGTCTGCATGAGTAACGCCAGCTGACATCAGTTGACAGAGATTCTCTGCCTGATAAAGGGTATATTAAAAGCCAATTCTTTAACTACAAACTAAATTGCATTCTACAGGCTCCCTGGGTCAGAAAAAATATCTAATTTGATGCGAAAATACTTTTTCAGAAATTCACTGATTTAAAAAATTCAAGACTCTACCACTTGCCTAGTTTTCAGTCTGTGATCAAAGGAAAATTATTGCATCTATGTAGCTATAGCCAAGCTTTCATGAGTCTGAACATGTCAAATCTGTGGCTGTTGAGCACTCTGAACTGTACTTACTAATTCTGCTCATGACCTGCTGTGGGACATAACTAGTGAGTCACTACCAATAAATTCCAGAAATCCACCTTACATGCTTTCTCCTTTAACATTAAGGTCAAGCAGAAGTATCAAATGAAAACACATGCAATTTTGTCATGTTGTAGGCTATTGGTGGAGCACAAGATTACTGTGAGGGTCTCTTCTCATCTTGTAGGGCACATATACTCTATCAGTTTGGCCTGATTAACCTAAAATTAATTTAAAGTCAGTTTCAGACCAGAGAAGCAATCAAAACAATAGAAATCAGTTTCTAATTATGGAGCATAATGGCGCTCTGGCCATTAGGCTGAATCTGATTGTGTATTACAGCTTAACCATTAATTCTTGTCCCCGATTGTTCTGATGCAGCAGGAAGAATAAATGCACCTGAGTTTCTTCATTGGAGGACTGAAAGAATATTCCCTATCTCCACTCCAGGCTTGAGGGCTGGACATAAGGATGTACTTTATCAGAAAAAAAAATCGATGGATTTGTAACTGGATTTATGTGTTCCTGTGACTAAGTTGCTGTGCAAAAAGTACAAAATCCTCAGTCAAAAAAAGGAAAGAAGAAAGGAAAGAAGAAAATGGATAATGCAAGTAAGTGTGATGCAGAATGGCAGCAAGTAAACTTCTGAAAATCCAAACAGAAAGCTGAAAATATAGTAGTCTTTGATCAAAATACAATTTCTGGGATACACTACTCATTACTTGTTTTGTGAAAGACAAGTGAAAACGATGATAGTTGTATTTGAGAAGGTAAACTGCATCATAGACTCTTGTCAGTGTTATTGTTTCTAAGACTAAGAGCTTCCTTTTTATTTCTGCTACCGGATTTTTCCTGTTGCTACAGTATGGTCCTGAATTATTTATTCATGAGAAATGCATTCTGAGACGACAATGAATATTAACAGCATTACTTCTGCACAGGCACAGTAATAATATACATATATGTATGTATTATACTGCAACAGGTGTTTCCCTACAAATAACTACATTTAGATGTCAATAGAGTATTCATGAATTTCAGAAGGCTACTTTTGAAATAATAAATTTAATACTTCACTATAAAAAATTAAAACCTTAACATACCCAAGCTGAAGGCTACAATGAGAAATTACCTCTGTATCTTGATTGTAATGAAGACTGAGATGAGACACACTGCAAAGACTTTATCTCTGGAAGCCATATCTGAGTAGCCCCGGTTAATGGCTCCTTACAGGTGCTTGAGAGGTGTATTTAAAAAACATAGACACCACTGTTTGCCTGTTAAAATCTACTTTCAGGCATCTTTTCTTATATTGGTGCCTCCCCTGTGAACCAGATGCTTAATCTGTGCAGTGGAGCACAGTGAGGCAAGTCCATTCTACCAGCTCAGGCCTGCCACAGATAAAAACAGCATCTGCCAACACCTGGTGCAAAGGTGCATGGAGCTATCTCCCACAGCCGGCCCCAGAACCAGATGGTTATATTGGTGCATCAACAGCAGATACAGAAAGAGGGAAATACACATTATCACATTCCATCCTCCCTGAGGAATGATCATGAGTAAGTCATGTAATGAAGATTCTCTTAAAATCTTCAAAATTACTCAACACTAGAAAGCAACTGTGTTTTTAGAAAGAGAGAATTACAGTATTTACCTTAAATTCCCAAGATTAAAAACAAGTAGGAATAGGTGGTTAACTTTTCTAGGGGCCTCAAGATTTTCCCCATCCCCAAACATGCTGCTAATTTCTAAACTTAACATAATGAAAACATCTGTCTGGCATTATAATCGGAGAGCTGGACAAGAGGCCTTGATCCTACAGACAATCAGATCTCAGTTCAGGGATAATTCCAAATTGTAGAAATGCTGACCACACTAGGACGAAAAGCTTTTGTTGGAAATTTAGCACACAGTTAACTGCTTTCCTGAATTAGTATGATAGAACTGCAATGCTTTTGAATCAGCAGAAAAATTTCCTGAGATTTCACTGAGCCCTGATTCAGGCCCTAAATACTTCCTTCTTGTATTGCTAGAATGATGATTTCAAACTGCAAATTTTTTGCATTGCAATCAAGCATAAAATTAATACTCCAGGAATAAACATGCCTAGTTTTTAAAGGTTATTGATTACTTTTCAGTAATACAGTAAACTGAAGTCACTTAGCAATTGTTCTGAGTGATTTCAAAATCCATAAATTAATTCATCTTCTTGAATGGAATGTAAAACATGGCATCAAATAAGCACCTACAGTCTATGTTACACTGTGCCATATAATTTGCAAGTTTGGTTTTGCATATGTTCTTTGCTAAAAGCATCTCATTGTATTTCCTTATCTGAAATCACAGAACTGAAATGCTGAAAACAAAAACTTGAAAAAAGAGTCGTAACTGATTGAGCCATCAATAAAGACATGCAAAAAGGAGTTATTCAAAAACGGAGAAAATGAATATAGGACCATGAAAAACAAAGGAAAATGTAAACACATAAAAACACGCTCAGAGGGCTTCAAAAAAAGCTGATACAAACAATTCTAAATATTTCTTACCTTCTTCAGTCATTGTGTCATAATATTTTAGGTTTCCATATGATCCAAGCTCTATAACATCACAGTAAAAGACACAGAGATAAGGAACCAGCAGACATTCAAGAAACGTACATGTTTTTGCATGTGCTTCATAAACTGGAACAGTGATTATGCAAAACATTTTCTAGGACAACGAAACACAGATTACAGAAATGGCACTGCTTTACCCCTCCAAAATTTCACAAGTCATTGACTTTAGCTAAAGTGTTAAACTTGCTAAAGTGAGATGTAGGAGAAGCACTGTAATCTAAAATTTAGCCTTTTCAAGTTTCTTGCCAATTTGGTGCCTTTACATTTGGGGAAAGATAATAAACCTTGAGAGTACCTAAACAGCAGTAATTTTGCAAACTAAGCTCTTTTATCCTTCCCCAGGTCAGACATTCAAATACTCCTTTATCCAAATCAAACAAAAAAGTCTCAGAAGACATAATTTTATGAACTGTTCATAATGTTGTCTCCCAAACACCTCTTTGATATCAGTGCTGATATTAACTGGCTTTAGAGGGGCTAGTTAATTTAACCACTCTCTTGTCACTTGTGAAATCAGAAAATAGTTACTTGCTTCATCAGGTGATATGAGATCTAAATTAATTAAATCATTAAATCTATCTGAATATATTGCATTACTGTATTCTATCAGGGCACAAAAAAAATTTGAATGCAGAGGTCTCCAGGTCTTTAGGGCTACTACTATTTGTTTCTGTGTGATACAATCTTGCATGAAATGACCTTTTTACTCCAGATGTGGCTTTACACTCCTTTTCTTGAAGTGCTTTTTTCTTAACATTAGGCATATATGTTATTATATGTATAAACACAATAATTAATATAAGCCTACAAAACAGGACAATGAAAAATTAAGCTCAACAAGGAATTTGTAAGTGATCTGGCTGAGGAATTTGTGGATGACCAGTCAGCATTTTTATGTAAAGTTTTGCAGCTGAGTTTCTGAACATCCAACCTTTGACAGAATATAAAATTAAAAAATGGATACTTAACAGTTTGATGATGCTTTTTTCTTTGCAAATATTCTCTTTTCATATTTATGAAACAGCTTAAGCAATTAAATGCAAAACCGATATCCAATTATTTTGTTTTTCGATGATGCATGATGTTTTCAACAATATTTCACAAAGGCAAATTTCAGTAGAGGCTTGGCTATTAGTTTTTAACTGCAGAATACTGTGATGATATCAAGACATTCGTTTAAAAAAAAAAAGGAACCTTACATCATTTGCAGAGACAGAGAATGCCTTATGGCATGTAACTAAAACATACAGGATATTATCATTGGTTTTTTTTTTCCTAAGTATGATTGGATTGTAATGATTTTTCATAGGCATATTATAAAAAAGCTTACAAATATTCATATACTCTTGCTTGTACAATGCAGTGTCTTACTTGCCCATAAGTATGTGCAATAGAATAGGACATTAAGCCTCTCTTAAAGCAGAGAAAAATGTAATTTAAAGACAGAATTTAATATATTCTTTTACAGCAATATAGAATGCATACACTGTTTCGTAAAAATATTCTTAGTCTTGCAACAAAATCTTTGCAGCTTTTAGTACATATAAGAAGCTATTGTCCTACCATCCTGATTTTAGACCTAAAGATTTAATTTCCTTACTTGGAAAGAGCTTCCAGTAACTTCAATACAGACTTCCCTACACACAGTATTTGGAACCACTTCTCCTGTTAAATTAAGGCTCAGTATTTGCTGATTCTACGGGCAGCACCCTTGCAAATACTCATTCTCATTGATCTTTGCCTTCATGTGTCTGCAGTCTGCTTTGCTAGAACCTGGGCTGAGGCATTCACTGGAAATTGAGGACAGGACTGAAACACACATACCAGGAAGAGTCTGCCAAAAGGAGTGTGAGAGTAAATAAAGAAATGGAGGTACATGGAGAACAAAATGTTGGCAGAGAGGGACTGCATGAATGAAGTTGAGAAGAACATTGCACCACAGCAACAAACTTCAGAATTAACAGAAAAGCATGAGGCTTCTGCCTCAGCAGATGAAGCAGAAGAGATTTCAGAGGAAACCAACAATAACTGAATTTTCAATCTCAAAACAAATTAATGGTGTGGCAGCAAGGCAGGACATTTCACACACTGGCAATCCCATGTAAATCGATACGCTTCCTGTCTGAAGTGAGAGATAAAAGACAAACAGGAAAGAAATACAGGGTCAATCTGACCTTACAGAGACCAAAAAAGAATAGAAACAAGATGATGTGTGACAGTGCATGATGCTGACGATAATCATGTTCTGGGCACTTCAGCAATTCAACACACCAAGGATTAAACTAGGTTAATTCTTGCAGTTAGCAAAATTATTTCCAGGAAAACTCTAATCTTGCTGGGAGACTATGTTCTCCAAAGCTTATAGTCCTATACCCAGAGTGGAACACTTTACACAGTCATCAGCCCACTGACTGCAATGCACTACAATGATCTCAGAAAACATTAGCTGCATGTATTCACATGAATTATTTTTGAGAGTTTTAAGATTACTTAGGTCAGTGCTGCTTGGCAGCATGACAGATCTGCCTCTATACAGTCTGCCTCCAATATACGGTACCGGCTTCTGCTGTAAAACTTGGACTAAATCTGCTCTTTGTTTTTGAGTTCTCCTGTTATACCAAGATATATTATGCTCAATATAACTTTAAGTAAACAGAAAATGAAGTACTGTTAGGAAAAAAACCCAATTGTATTAGAAAAATTTCACAGCTATAGAAGTAAACTTGTTAGAAATGGAATTGAAAAGGGTACTTGAAAAATTATCCCCAAATCCAACACAATTAAAATCTGACAATTCCATTTTTGTGAACATGCTATGCAATTCTCATGGTGAGGTCATAGTAGACAGACTGGATGACAGCCAGTACCTGCATCCCTGCTGGTCACATGAAACAAAGAGGATGCAGAGATGCAGCTTAACAGCTGATCCCCGACAGTTACAGAGTCACTGAATTAATTTGTTCCCTTCTGCATATTTGTACACCAGAAGAGAACAGAAGGTTCCTGGTAATCCTGTCTGACATTCCTGAAGGATTACAACAACATTTGTCTTACTACCTACTGTTCTCTACTGTGTTTGTAGGTGTCACACCACATCACAGTAAATGAAGAAAAATATCATTAGTTAATGGGGCTATGTTATTTGTGATTTCAAATTACATTCAAGACATCCAGCATGGCTTCACCAAGAGAAAAGTCCTGCCTGACCAACCTAGTGACCTTCTATGATGGAGTGACTGTATCAGTGGACAAGGGAAGAGCTACAGATGTCACTTACCTGGACTCCCGTAAGATCCCCTCATGCTCCCTCACATTGAATTGGAAAGAGATGGATCTGTTTAGTGGAATGAAATTGACTGGATGGTTGCATCCAGAGGGTAGTGGTCAACTGCTCAGAGTCCTGGTGGATGCTGGCAACGAGTGGTTCTCCTCTGAGATCAGTCTTATTTAATATCTTCATCAACTACATTGATGGGGGGATCAAGTGCATCCTCAGAAAGTTTGAAGGCAAAACCAAGCTAAGTGATGCAGTTGCCACACTCGAAGGACAGGATGTCATTCAGAAAGACCTCGACAAATGGCAATGGGAATTCCATAAGGTTTAACAAGACCAAGTGCAAGGTGCTGCACCTGGGTTGGGGCAATCCTGGTGTCAATACAGGCTGGGGGATGAACAGATGGAGAGCAGCCCTGGGGAGAAGGACTTGGGGGTGCTGGTGGATGAGAGGCTGGACGTGACCCAGCAATGAGCACTGACAGCCCAGAAAGCCAAATGAGTCCTGGGCTGCATCCAAAGCAGTGTGGGCAGCAGGGCCAGGGAGGCGATTCGGCCCCTCTGCTCTGCTCTGCTGAGACCCCACCTGCAGCGCTGCATCCAGCCCGGGGGTCACCAGCACAAGGAGGACACAGACCTGTTGGAGAGAGGCCAGAGGAGGGACACCAAGTTGATTAGAGGGATGGAGCACCTCTCCCATGAAGACAGAACATTTGGGTTGTTCAGCCTATAGAAGAAAAGGCTCTGAGAAGATCATAGAGCACACTGTCACTTAAATGGGAACTGCAAAAGAGATGGGGACAAACTTTTTGGTAGGAGTTCCTGTGGTAGAAAGAAAGTAGATTCAGACTAGACATACGGAAGATATTTTTTATATGGAGGACGTTGAAACAATTGCCCAGGTTGCTCAGAGAGAGGTGGTAAATGCCTCATGCCTGGACATATTCAAGGCCAGGATGGATAGGGCTCTGAGCAACCTGATCTAGTTGAAGATATCCCTGCTCATTGCAGGGAGGTTGTACTAGATGATCTTTAAACATCCATTCCAAACAAACTGTTCTATGAGTCTATTAAATAAGATAGCTAATAACTTAGTTTATTTTACACTCACCAAGTTTGGTACATACTGTCTGTGATGAAATACTCATTTCTGTCTTTTAAGTATACAGCCCCAGGCTGCCATAGAAGAAAAGCAGAACCAATATCTCTCTTCACTCTCCTGTGACTAAGATCTCAGATACAGACCGCAGTTGACCCCAGTAAGGTCAGAAATGAGTCTGTCTCAGAGTTTCTCAAACTACTCATAAGCCATACAGCTATTTTAGAGACAGCAACCTGCATTACTAAAGTTATGTATCCCTTCATGGAAAATGTAAAGTCAGACTCACAAATGAAAGCAAATCATTGTGGATTTCATCAACAAGCATGAGACTTTCACTTTGCACAAAAAATGTATTTGTATGAGAACTCATGTCACACTCCTCCAAGTTAATTAAAAGCTTCAAAGTTGATATATCTATTGTTTAAAACAAAACTGGTAAAGAGAAATTACTGATGGCAACCCCATCATTTTTACTACAATTCCACTGTTGCATTTAATAGACGCTCCTTTTGACTTCTACAGTCATGAAAGTGTCAAGGCTTAATCCTCTATCTGCATCATTGGGAGCTTGGCTTAAAAGAAATTTTGAGGCATTCTGGAACAAGTAGATGGAGAGCACCTGTTTTTCCTGAGTTTTCATACTCATAAATTCAAACAACCAAAAGGTTGAATACCTAAGACATAGGAGAGAAGTGAAATGAGAAAGTAAGTGCTCAAAACTGGTAACTAAATTGAGAACATGCATGCAGTAAAGAACTTCAAGTAAATAATTATGAAAAATTCTAAACTTATAAACCCTGAGTATTGGAGACAGAAGAGAATTTCTGTGTGAGGGGTTGTACACATAATTCTGAAAGTCAGCAAATTCCTGGTAATCAAGACATTAGTTTGGAAATCCACTCTTCCCCTTTACATCTTTTTGATATGGCCTCTGATTTGCACTTATTATTGTCATCATGCTTAACAGGATGTCCTTTTTTTACTTGAATTTTTTTAAAAAGAAGGCCAAAATACTGGCCAAAGGAATTAGAGGAATTCATATGATAACATCAAGGAGCGCAAGGATGTTTTTACTGTTTTTTCTTCTAGACATCATGGTTTTGAGAAAATTCAGTTAGATTATCAGTCTCGTCTATAAACAGAAAAAGGACACCACTTTAAAAACCTTTCTAGATAAGTTGTAGTGACTATCCAAACTAAACTAGAATCAAAGTTTGATTTGGTTTCAGCAATGATGTTAGTTTAGGAACAAAGATCTCTTGATGCTAAGAACTTGTGAAAGATCTAGTGAAGATTAACATTACAGGTTTAAAATTAGAGTCCTAACCTCTAACAGATCTTTAACAAAAGATAATGCCTTTGTACTTACACTTTTGAGGCAAAACACACAAAAAATTCCACCAATGGAAGGCTATCAGGAATTGTGAATTTTAAAAAGGAAGAATTACTTGAAATAATTTTTTTCAGTGAATCTCATTCTGACTCCTACCATCTACAAACTTCATAAACCTCTTAGCTTTCTTACTGAGTAATTATATCCCATCTGGGATAGACTACAACTGCTGTGGGAGTTCGTATGTAATATCATTGCAGAATGCAGAGGAGAGAAAATAAATATTCTTTTAAAAAGCGAAATACTTATTCTTCTATTACATCCAGATAATCAGATGTTGTACCCTACATTTTTACTTGTGGACCTTCTAGCTGGCAGTCCTTCAAGAATTGAGGCTTTGCCACTGAGCTGTTTCTGTGGAAAATACAAAAAGATCCCTTTTGGATGTAAGTAATACAGTTAAAAATTGCATTGAATTTCAGAATTACATCTTTTTTGCTTATATTACTACCAGTACTGCTTTATTAACACTCTGAACAAATAAAGTAAATAAAGGAAGTATTTCAGGTACTAGGCTATTGGGCAGTACATTGGGAGTAACTAAATCATTTACTACTTTGTGCATCTGACCTCTAATAACACAAGTGGTCACCTTTCATCTTGTCTTTAAATTGTAAGCCTTCTGTTCCTGTTCTCTCTCCTCATATGTCCTTGCTCTGTTTTTTCTCGTAGGTCGTTTTGCTCTGAAAATAATTTTATTAGAGTTGTCTGCTTTTATATAGCTGGTTTATGGCTATTTTATCGAGTTGGAATGTGAATGGAAATATAACTAAAAATTTATACAACCATATCAGTAGAGTTCTGGGCAGCTTAAGATAGCGACAACATCCAAAAGCTAGATCTACCTATTACTTTTCTCTTAGTGCAACATTTGCACAAATGAAGAGTGAAAATCCACTGTTTTCAGTCCATATACCACCTAACAAATCTTCTTGTGGTGACAAAAGGAAATTTGTCAGGGTTCTAATCGATATGATCTGAAGAGCAAACATTTTTAAGGGGATGATCAATGACATATGCAATGGAGCAGAAAGTACATTAAATTACTATTATATGTCATACCCAGATTTTGATATTTTTAGGTGATTTTATTTTTTTCTTATATTAAAGAAAAGCATGAAATTACTTGTTCCTGAGAGCTTTGTTTCCTCTTCACTCTCAAGATACCTTTGCTCCATCTGCCAGCAAACTCTTGAAGGTAGGTGCCAAACAGTCTGTAGGAAGTAGTAACACCGAAAGACAACCAATACAACAGAATTGACTTGGCCTGGATCAAGCACAATTCCTGCTGACTTTGAAGATGGTATTTATCTTCAAACAATTTTCAAATATTCAGGAAAACAGGAATTCCAAGGTGTAGAAGTGAAAATCTCATTATGCTAATGATATTTGGAGTTCAACCACTGATTCTAGTGGGATCAGGATTTCCTTGAGTGTCTGTTGGGCCAGGCACTGTAGGGTCTGGAAACCAACAACTCCAACTGAATAAATTTCAGCTGTTCTGCTTTCCAGCATATCCAAGGAGAATAACAGAAGGCCGGCATGCTTTCCTTTCACTAGCTAGTCATGAAATCCAACCAATCTGTGGAGGATGAAGTCATCTGTCATGTGCAAACTGTACTAAACGAAATCTCCCACTTTCAGCTTCAGTCGAAAGCTCCTCACAGACACTACTATTCCCTGACCTGTACAGGTTTGTACATTATTTATGTTCTTTGTTGTCTATATTTTTAAGGAAGAAATACTGAGTTAGGAAGAAACTTAAAATGAATCTAAAGCCATTAAGCATGTAAATACGTAGTCAGGACAGCTGTACCCTGTGCCGGGATCATGCTTGTATTTAAATATTCATGTCTTCCTTGCATTCTCTGTAGGGAATCCCAAGAATATGCTCTCTGAAGATCAGGGCATCACTGGAAATTACTATGGAGAAGAGAAGCAAGAATTCTGCCTGCGGTGAACAGCTTGAGTAGATATTAGTTAAAACAACAAAACTAAGGCATGCAGAAATAAATTGTTGTGAAAAGTGACAACAAAACAAACACAAGGATTATATTTCATATTCAAAACTATATTTAAAAGGCATCCAAAAACTTCCATTATTTAAATTTGTCCACCTACAAAGATCAATACTTATTTTAAAGGGAGACCTATGCTTCAATTTTATGTAACTAGAAATTCTCTCAATGAAACTAGCACAACGAGTTGTGCCTTCTCTCTGAATTTTGGGAACCTCTGAAGATAAGCACATCTGACACTTACTGCTACAGAGTTGGAGAGCATCATAACAAAGGGCTGTATTTTCCCACTGAACTGCCCTTTCTAAGAGCAATCTGCAAGGCTTTCTTTGCCCACAAAGTTATGTATAACAAAAACACAGTTGATTTCTAATATCTGTGGGTAGGATAGAAGTTGCAGGCCTAGTCACCCTATAGTCATGGAAGTGCAGCCTCTGTTATGTTGGAAAAGCAAGACCTACATCCCCAAAGTGTGACAAGAACAAAATGGTTCTTGTATGTAAGCTAAATAGATACACTCAGTAAAATAATTCAGACTTTGAATGTCTGCTTCTTTGATCGTCACTATATATTTATGATTGACACATAAAAAAGTCCGCTGAACCAAAACCTCATAATAAAATTCTCTTCACTAGCCCAAGACATCATTTTTCTCTATGCCAAAGTCACACATTTTGATAGACAGCTCAGGTTCCACAGCTGTTACAGTGATATTTATATCTTCTGTGTGTTACATAGAAGTTTGTAAATACAACTGCTATCCATTCTTGGCTTTGAAGTCCTAAGTAATACTGGAGGAAACAGCTATATAATTTCTCTCTCTCTCTCTCTTTCTGACAGATATTTACTAAACTACCTAAAATACTGTCTCTGCCTACTTTAATAGACCTGGCCTTAGCTGCATGTAACCCATATGGGGTTCTACCCTATCTGTGCTGTTGCTGACTCTGGCAGTGTGGGGTGTTTGATGTTCGAGATACTTTTAAAATACTCATCTCATCTACATTATCATGGAACCTCAGTTATCTAAATTAGGAACACAATTTTGGTGGTCTCTACTGTAGTTGAAACATGGAGAAAGGTGAAAGAAGACCTTGCTGGAGAATGATGTGCCTCATTGCTTCACCTATCTCATTTAGCTGTTTGAAACCTTCCCCAGGAAAAAGCTTTCTTCTTGCTAATGACTGTGTGGAGAGTCATGCCACCACGTCAAGGAGGTGATACTTTCCTTCCACCAGTGCTCATGAGACATATCTGGGTGCTGGGACTAGTCCCGGGCTCACCAGCACAGGACAGTCGTAGACGTACCAGAACAAGTCCAGCATTGGGCCACAAAGGTCATGAGGGGACTGGAACACCTCTCATAAAAGGAGAGGCTGAGAGAGCTAGGACTGTTCAGCCTGAAGGAAAGAAGGTTCAGGGAGATCTTATCCCCATGTATAAGCACCTGATGGGACAGAAAGAATAGGAGGGAACAGCACTTCCCTCAGAAATGCTCACTGACAGGGGAAGAGTCAATAGACACGAACTAAAAACCAGAAAATTCCATCTGGACACAAGAAAACACCTATTGGGATGATGGGCAAACACTGAAATGAGTCTCCCAAAAAGACTGTGGAGTCTCCACTTGTGAACATTTTCAAATCATGATTGGAAGCTGTCATAGTCAATCTACTGGAGTTGATCTTGCTTGAGCAGGGGATTGGACTAGCTGGATTCTGTAATGCAAGAAGTCCGTTTCAACCTATGTTTGGGAAACCACATCGATTTTGTGAAAGCTAGACACATAAAAAGAGTGTGAGTATCCACCTGACATGACACCACACTTTGAAGGTTAGCCTAATTGTTCTTTTTACTGGTTTCCCATCGTCACATCAGCCTGAAATACCATGGGAAGGAGTTAAAGAGAAGACACTGTAT
Source organism: Callaeas wilsoni (assembly GCA_013398955.1). Classification (NCBI taxonomy): domain Eukaryota; kingdom Metazoa; phylum Chordata; class Aves; order Passeriformes; family Callaeidae; genus Callaeas; species Callaeas wilsoni. Next base: position 63,917 of record VWPU01011931.1, on the reverse strand, counting down.
TATAATTAACAGCTACTAATATGTATGCGAGCCTGGCAGGGAGCTCCCATCTTCTCTGGCAGAAATCCCTTGCAAACATTTCAGTCTTCAGCTGAGAGGTGAGCCAAAACAGTCTGAGCATGCGCTCGGAGGACTGTTTTTCCTTGATGGGCCAGAAGAGGAACCAAGGACAAGCTGGGTAAGAAAAAGGGTGCAAGAAGAAGGATGCTCAGCTTCTTTGCAGGCCTATGGGTATGACTAAAGGATGCTCAAGAATGATGAAGGTTTTACAGCAGAGATGGTTAATAACATACATAATTACTTTTATTAATTTTGCCTAGATTTGCATATTTCTTAATGTTAAAAAAAATGCTTTTTTGCTTATATAGCTCTGAAGATGTGTTTCCTCCTTCTCTGGCATGGTGCTAGGAAGTGCTGAGGCCACACCTTGAGAGCTGTGCTCATTTCTGGGCCCCTCAGTTTAGTAAGGATGTTGAGCTGCTCAAACACATCTAGAGAAGGGCAACAAGGCTGGTGAAGGGCTTAGAACACAAGCCCTGTGAAGAATGGCCGAGGGAGCTGAGGTTGTTTAGCCTGGAAAAAAGGAGACTCAGGGATGACCTTACCACTCTCTACAACTCCTTGGAAGGAGGTGTAGCCGGGTGGGGGTCGGTCTCTTCTCTCAGGCAACAATTGACAGAACGAGAGGACACAGTTTTAAGCTGTGCCAAAGGAAGTTTAGGTTGGATGTCAGGAAAAATTTCTTCACTGAATGAGTGATTGGGCATGGGAATCGTCTGCTCAGGGAGGTGGTGGAGTCGCTGTCCCTGGACGTGCTTAACAAAAGACTGGATGTGGCATTCAGTGCCATAGTTTAGTTGATGAGGAGGTGTTAGGTCATAGGTTGGACCTGATGATCTCAAAGGTCTTTTCCAACCTAGTTAATTCTGTGATTCTCTGATTCTCTGAAGTGCACTCAAGTCCTGCAGCATCACAGAATCAAAGAATTGTTAAGGTTGAAAGAGACTTCTGAGGTTCATGTTCTGGAGATGAGGACAGTGGAAGCGCTCAGGTTACTTCAGCAATGCAGGAGCTGAGCATTACCCATGAGTTGGTGTAAGCTGAGCTGCCTGGCCTTACTTCTCTGAGGACATAGTAAATAAACAGCTTGCGGCAAACAAGGTTTTGAATAGCACCAATGACAGTGAGCACAGACATGACAGTGCAGCTCACCTAGGCCATGGGAAGAGTAAAAACACAAGTTTTTTGCAAAATGAGACAAAAGCTGGGAGGCTGCTGAGTGACCATGCAGGCAAAGGTTACCCAACCTCTGCCAGATGTCTTTGGGGTGAGCTGACAGTTTCCATGACATCTAAGAAAAGTACCCAAGTAGCAGCAGCAAATGAAGAAGAACAGTTTGCGGTGAATGGAAAAGTTGGAAAATTCTTAAGACCAGTATCTAGGAACACAACAGCATCTAGCAAGCAATTATAAATAATTCACTACTATGTCAAAAACTTTGAGGATTCTTCTTTATTTTCCTGAGAAGTATGAATGCAGGTTTCATTCTTTTTGTCAGAACAGTGACAGTACTGTATTTTTCCACGTTCAGTGAAGGAAGTGACAGAACTGTAAGCTCAGCTTTATGTAACAGAAGGTTACTTCTCTCACCAATAACATGCACCATATTTATATCTTCAAAAAAAAGTACAGCATATAAGATAAACAATTCATTTTCTGCAGAAGTACATCCTGTAGTTTTCCATTTTGGAAATAGGACTCAAGATGGGAATAGGAGAAAATTGCCAAAGATACCTACTTCTCACTGGGGACTAAGCCATGACAGAGATTTATATCACACTCATTTTCATGCAGAGGATGGCATTTGCATATGAGTTATAGCCTTGTCACACAGGAGCAAGAAAGTTAGCAACTAGCTAAATCGTCACTTGTGGGAGATGTTTTGCTGGCCTGTGGCACTTCATCAGCAGGCAGAAAAGGGGTGCTATGATAATGAAAAGATATCATTCTTCCTGTATCCTGATAAAGCAGTGAAAGAAAAACAATATAGCCTCAGATTGCACTGGTGCTCTAAATCCTCACTTCAGTGCTGGTATCTCTTCCCTGTTCAATACAGTACTTGTAGAAGCCTCCAGAGAGAAAACGCTCCCTCCACACTCCTGAAGAAATCATCTTCAAAGCAATCTACAGCTTATAGGGAGAAGGTAGGATTACTATTCATGGAAGACACTTTCATAAAAAATACTTACCATATTATTCTTGTCCTGCTCCCACTGCACAACAACAGCCATCTTCTATTAAAAAACGTAGGGATCTTTGTAAAACCTATACTTTAATAACCCAAGAATATCCCTTTCAAAACTAGGACAAAGGTATCTGAGGTACAGGACTCAGAAGAAAACAGCTACAAATGATCAATGATTGTCATGATTTATGTTCACGTTGCTTGGATTTTGGATTGGGACCTGACCAACACAGCAGGTCAGATGACACCACCCTTATTCATATAGGTAATGTTGTTATGAACAGACCAGCTGACGACTCAGCTGGATTGCCAGACTAGCACTTAAGCAGAAGCAAATATGGCATAGGATTTCCTGGGGATTAATGACTGGCTGAGAGTTGATGATAGCCTGAAACACAGGCAGTCATTAATCTTAATCCTCAGGAAATGATCTGTACCAAGGTCATTATTTCTGTAATAAGATAAAAGCAAACAAAAACCTAATGTCATATAGACATTTATATATTTAATGAATGATGAGGTCTCAGCTGTAATGTAAAGTTCACATCCCACTAACAAATATCCTACACATTCACCTGTTAGAGTGGCTGAACTCTTATCTTCTTAGAAGCTTTATGCTGAGACCAAGATTTTGAAGGGGAAAAGCCTTCCTTGTCTAGACTGTTAAATCCACAGCATGACTGCACACCTGCCTGAATACAAAGCGCCAAATATCCAGCAGCTCCCACTGATCTCAGATATTACTCATCTGTCAGAGGTGGGCTGAACACCTTGCAAGCCTACTGATTCTGGAGAGTTTGCAAGTTGGCTTTCACAAGACAGGCACAAGCCATCCAAAACCACATTTGTGTGAAAAGAGAAAAGGAAGGACAGGTTCACAGTGTGTAATAGTATATTGAGACTGCTCTTTTATCCACATTTTGTGGAAAGTAAATCTTACTCTTTCATTTCATGTTATCCTACTTGCAATTAAGTGCACTTTTAGGATGCTTTCAATTGCAGTAGAGGTTGGTTCTGACTTCACAAATGAATGATTCAGAAGTAAATTTGATGAGCTGGTTTTCTATAAATACACTGAATGTTAATGCAGTAACAATGGTGTGTAGGTCAAGCTGATCTTTAATAGTCACATGGCCTGTTTATACATTCTATACTGCTTTTGCTACCAAGAGGACTTCTTTGTCAGTCTTGCAGAATCCACACAGCTCCAAATGACAGTGCAGTGTGTCTTCTGATGCCCTCATTTCCCTTGCAATTATTCAAGGGAATGTAACAGTGAACTATTAACTTAAAGAGAAAGAAGAGCTGGATCTCTCAGCAGCAGTGCAAAAATTAGAAATGCAACTTCTAAAGGCAATATTGGATCTAGAAGCCCTCAAGAATCAAGCACAGAGCTCCCAGGCTTAACCCATGCTTTTCTAGCCACTGAAAACACAGTTCAGTTGGCTGTGACAGCTGCAGTGTTGCTGGTGTCCGATCGGGAAGTGATCTGACTAATGGACCCAGGAGTCTAGAATGACAGCAGGCGCTGAAGAAGCCATCTTATGGGAGAAGGCTGAAGGAAGGTGGGTGCACGTGAGAGAGATCCAGTATGAGAAAGGCAAAGAAGTAAATGCTAGAGAAATGCAGAAAAAGGAAATATGACAGGGAGGAGGATGTCAGGAGTATGCCCAAGTGCAGGGGGTGCCAGAGCCCCCAGGTACATGTTAGCTTTGATAGACACTTTTCAAACGTTTTCTTTGAGAGTGGCACTTCTTAATGCTTTCATAAACTGTTGTTCTTCTGAAATCCAACAAATTCAGCAAATGATGCAATGTTTTTGACCTATTGATATAAGTCATCATGGGGCAGAAATACTAAGGAAATTTAAGCTGACTGTAAAGTAAGACTGCAAAATGTTTAGACCATCTTTCTGCTATTCCTTTGAGTCTGATCCATACTTGCATCAAATGATTTGAAAGAAACCCTTTAGCTTCACAGGTCATGCAGCAGGACCATTGTCTTCATCATATGAGTGCAGCAGAGCTCATTTTCTTTGCTTACACAGAACTCAAAACTGTTGAGGTTTTTTTTGGTAGAGGAAAGGGCGTGTAAATCGGACAGAGCCACATGGGCCAAGAGAAGGCACCAGCTAATCCTTTAAATTTCTACATCTCCCTAAATAATGGGTTTATAGAGCAAAGGACTGCATTTCTTAGACACTTTTAATAAATACTATTCCTTTCAATTTGTAATAATTAAATGCTATCAGCTTAAAAAATTACTTAGCTAGCAAGGTAAAAGTCTCTTAAAATAAAGATGATGCACCAATTTGGTTCTTCAATGTCATTATACACAGATTAAAACACAAAACCATGGGGAGAATTTGGTAGGTAAAATTCATACAGATCCAAATAGATAATTAATATTGTACACAGTAGGTACCCACATCCATTTTCACACATGCTTTTTAAGAGAATGTAAGATTAAAATACAATGACATCAAAATTTATTAACTAGTATTACCTGCCTCGACCAGACACAATATTTACATCAAACTAAAACACCTTTTCTTTCACAGAAGTTTGCAGAACAAGCTGAATACAGAAAAATTAAAATGGACACTTAAAGCTTAAAATCGCAGAAAACAACATGAGTGCTCAGTGAAGACATCCAATACTCCTCATGTTTGCCCTCCAAACTGCCTGCAGTGCAAAAGATCTTGAAAGCCGAGTCTGTGCACAAATGAGGTGGTGCCTTAGAAAAGGTTAATAATGTGTGACAGAAACAAGGATGCATTTTTCTCAGATTTTTTCTACAGTCGTAGGTCTGTTTATAAAAAGCTAAAACCAGAGTTTCATGTGCAAAAACAAATCATTGAACTAATTGCACTTTCATGCTCTCATGAATTAAATTTGAATTCTGTAAAGTCAGCAAAGGCTTGAAATACTGTCTTCTTTATATATACCAACTTAAACATCTGCACATACATGGGCTATTTTCCAGCAGTTTTTTTGCCATTTTTTCGTGTAAGTTTTGCATTAAAATATAGTGTTTACTGTAAATGTAGGCAGATTCTTTTTCCCCTTTGTAAATTTTACCTCAGTGTGTTAGTTTTAATGAAATGTCCGGATAATGAAATGGCTACTGCCTTGCACTTACTTGAAGGCCACAACATATTTCTATTCCCATTTTTTTGAAGAGTATTACTTCCAGAACAAATGTAAGACTTTGGAAAGGAAAAAATCTGTAAATAGTGAAGTATTATGTGAGAAGAAATCCTGAAGAAAATGTTAGTGGATTAATTTAAATAAGATTTATGCATTGAAAACATCTCTATCAATCCACATTGATCTCAATTGTTTTACTAACATAATGAAAACCAGGATTGAGTTACCTCAAAAACTTAATTATAAGTAATACCTAATATTCAGAAGTATAGGGCTTTTAACTCTTCCAAGATGAATTTCAGACTTCAAACCCCTTTTGTCTTTCACTGTCTTGAAGGGGGAAGTCTCTGGATCACACGATCTGGTGCAAGCTTACTACAGCAGAAAAGTAGACAGGTCTGAGCAGTGAACAAGCTATCTATGGGAAACAAGTGAAATAAGCTTGGGCAATGGAAAAATACCTGAGAGATGATCTTATTCTCAATTTACATTATGTTCAAATTGTGCTCCAGTCAACAATTCTAGCTTTCTTGGAGTCTTCAATCTGTCATGTATGCTCATGTGAAATGCTATATATAAATTTTGGTCACTGAAGGTCGAAAGGTCTGTCAGTATTATTTTAGGTCTCTTTAGTCCTTCCCTATTCCTTCACAAGTGCTTTCTCAAGACATCCATTACTGCAGCAAGAGAAGTCCTACAGACACATAGACACCAAATAACACATGGCCTTATATTTTTTTGGTTCTTCTATACTAGAATCTGAAAGTCAGATCACCCCACAATTACAAAGCCAATATGGTCTTCCTGCCAGCTTCTCAGATCAAAGCAGTGGTTTCTTGGTAATTTGTCAAAGAAATAATAAATCACACCACACTTGGATAAAACAAGTAAACTGTTTACATACATCTAACACAGAGGTATGTTTGCTGCATTTTTATTAACGTCAGCGTTAAACCACCTGAAGTGAAATCAACAGAATCTCATTCTTTTCTACAGTGCACATGACAAATTATCCACAATTTTGATATTTTTTAAAAATAAAATCAAAACCAGGGAGGAAAACAAACAAAAATATTTATAAAAGTACAAGACAATAAAGTTTGTGTAACTTTTACATGCTGAAGCCGGAAGAGAAGAGAATCAGTAGTTATAATATACAACAACTAAGTGATCAGTTTTAGTTTCACTGCAATGAACACATTTCCTAAGTTGAAAGTCTTGGTGGGAATATGTGTATCACACCATAAAAGTACAGAAGTCTCTCAGAAAATCCAGACACATTCAGAAAAGACTGATGAAAGAAAGAGAAAATGCAAAAAATAGTTTCATGGAGAGAAAGGAAAAATAAAACATTGGTTTGCTTTTGCATTAGGAAAGCAAAAAAAAAAAAAAATTAATAGGCATACCTTCAGCAAGTGGGTCAAGTGTGTGAATCATGAGCTGGAAGATGCTGTTCCTCATTAAACTGTTGTGGAGAGATGCAGAGCTTCCTCCCCGCTGGAGACGTGGCTTTGTCTAGGGTAAAAAATATGGTGAAGAATTTAGGGCTTTTTTGTTGTTTGTGTGGAAAGATGTCTGAAACAGTATGAATTAATCTCACACCTCACTGCACAATGAAACATTTTGAACCATCGCCTATAGCAGATTATATTAAATTACAGACCTTATCAAACATTGCCATAAGTATAGACAATTTCTCTGGAGGGGATGGATTGTCAGAATAGCCATTAGTCTCCCAGGACTCAGGAAAAAAACAGAGCAAAAAGAATCCTTCTTTGTGAAAACTCATAAAGTGTTAAGAAAATGAAAACCTAATACTTGCAACAGGAAGAACCAATAATTTGTTTCCTTGCAGAACCTTTTGTTTGAATTCCTGAAGTAAGTCATAATTTTTATTACTTTGGTACATTGCAGATACGCATATGATCAAAACTATGGAGAAAAAGGGCAGACAGTACCCTTTTTTAATGGCACTCAGTGAGAATCATGCTCCTCACTTTGGCTCAAACCACTGAAGTCTCATGGCAAAAAGAGATTGAGAGTGTGGTAAGGCAGTACAGACTACAGCAAAGAATCTAATGTACAAGCACCTTTTGCATGCTTGTAACAAAATATAAAACACTCTGAGGTTCTGATCCCCATGCAATTTTCTAGTACAATAATTGATACACTGTATATATCCCACAGAGTAAGACTGTTTTGTGGCTGTTTGTTTCAATAAAAAAGATAGTGACAGCCAACAGAGTTCTGACTAGTAAAACCCTGAAATCTAGTTAGAGGCAAAAAACCAACACTGAAGAAAATAATATTTGGCAATAATACATGGATTAATCTTTCATGTCATACACATACAAAATGATCAATTATAGAAACCAATAAAGAAGATGAATTCACTGCTTTATGTTCGGAAATAAATTATTTAAACTCTATAGCAGTATAGGAGGAGAAAGAAACCCCAGCAATTTAGAAAAACGTTGATGCATGCCAAACTAAAGTAAGGCTTGCCTCATCACCCTCCTGAGAAACAGATGCTCAGATGCATAACTGCTGCCTACCGTCAACGTTTGGTCATCCTTGTCTCCAGCATTAGGTGACTGCATGAATGGGAAAAAGAACAAAAAGTGTCAGATGGAGCACACAGGGAATCGAAAGGCAGTAGAACATCACGCATGTCTGATCCTATGAATTCTGTTGTGATAGATTTTTGAACCATTCAAGGCATCCTACTGATCAAGTAAATCAGACTAAATTCACACTGTAGTGTGCAAGCGTCTTTTACTTTTGTCAGTTTCTTGGACAGGACCTGTTGTAATTTCAGAGCCTGGCACACAGCAGCTGGGCTGCAGATCACAATGTTCACTTCATACAAATTACCCAAGGAGGCAACCTCCCGGTACATCAACCACTTTGAGAGAATGAGGATAGAAGACTAAGGGCAACAAGAAACTCAGGATTCACCAACTGTTCCACAAAAAGCTAAAAAGGAGTAACCTTGGTATTTTGCAGGAAGAGACTAGGAAAGGAAATGAAAAAATGCCTTTCAGTTTAACCACTCCCTACAAATTACCATTTAGCCCAAACCTGCCCTCCAGTTAAGGGCAAGCAACATGGCACACACTGCCCTGCCATGAAGGAAAATGAGACTCTGAATGGGTCTTAAATTATTTTCTCCATCTCAATGACTCTTCTTTAGTGCTATGTAATACACAGAAAACAAATTACATCACAACTGTTCTATGGAACAATCTCTCCCATTCAGTGAAACCCAGTTTTTGGACACACATCAACAGTAATTTTTTGGACATGCCTTTTGGGTCAATTAACCTTGAAGGTTAAGTGGAAGGCAAGCAGCTATGAGAAAACATTGATGATAGAGCAAATCCTTTATGTTCCATAATAAATACAAGAATAATGAGAACCAAACTCTGCCCAAAATGTACTGCTACAGCTGCAAATATTAACTCAAAGAAAAGATAATCAGACAACAAAAACATCTTTGTTCTGATAAAGGAGCTACCTGTCACCTCTAAAACAAATCTACCCTTGTGTGAGGAAAATAATAGGAAAAATGTTTTACGCTCTATTGAAGAAAACGATCACAAAAAGAACTTTGAAAGGAATAAAAAGAAAAGGAAACAAAAAGAAAATACCAAATCTGTGTTCTAAAGTGTCATTTTAAAAGTGGATGCATCTTAGAAAATATTGGCCTAATATGTATGTATATATGGTTATATACATAAATGCATACCTATGCGTCTTTCAGATACAAACCCACACAAATCAGCAAATTCACAATTTGTATGTGAGTATTTTGAGGGACCTTCACGGAAAAAAATCCATCTCACAGCAAAATTTGCAATAAAGCAAAAAGGACAAGCTGGGAAAAGCTTTTATTGTCTCCCAAAAAAAGTTTAGGGTAGTTGAGTGCTAAGGATCAGTGGCTATAGCTATAGAAGTAAAGTCTGTGGCACTTGGATGAATGCGCAGAACTGAAACTTTAATAGAAGTTAAAAAAAAAATTATTTTGAACTTTGATTTCCTGAAGATAGGATATCTATTTTTTATTCTTAATATTGAAAGATATGAGAATGTATAATTGATGGAACTGAGTAAATTTTACTTTCTACCTGAAAAAGGTCTGAAGACTATCACTTTTCAAAATTTCATGTTGAAGGAAACACTTCTCATTTATTTGAAAAGGAATGGGATGAAGCTAAATGAATGTATAAAACCAGCTAGTTGATAATTTGTACCATATAATTTAATTAGCATAAGACAATTATATAAAAAAGAGAAAGAATAATGAAACACATTTTCCACATGCATTAAGGAAAAAAAAAGTGTGAAATAATTTAATTATTTGCCAATATGAATTGGGGTATACACCATGAAATGGATCTTTAAAATTAATTTTTCCACACATGATTAGCCATTCAATCGTTTCTCAGTTTAACTTGCCAGTCAAGTTATATTCTAGCAGAAATATTCAGGACAATAACAGGAATTTAAACCATTTTTTGACATTCTGGTGATATTAAATACTTATATTTCCTGGATTATATCCTGGAGTAAAAATAAAAACACCTTTAAATAACATCTTAAACTATGGCAGTGAAAAACTCAGTTGTGTTGCTGCTGTTTGCTGTATTGGATAGCATTTTGTCCACACCAGGATGGAAAATTAAACTATTTTCCTATTGGTCACATTGAGTTTTGCATTTACATGGTCTTTGCTATTTAATTTTGGTGTCGTACACTGCATGTATCTCAAAGTACCATTTTTCCCTTGCAGAAACATTTTGTATTCAGGAATTTTATGCAGTCTTTTAATTTGCAACAACACTTAGAAACTGGTCCATTTGGTGGTGTTTCTTTGCACTGGGAGCAAACACTGCATATGTGGACACACTCAACAACGATTTTTAAAAGAAAATACACGTTTTCTGTAAAGATAGGTTTGTTCTTAAATCATAGCAACTGTTGCATGTTAGTTCCCTTAGAATCAAAAAGAGATGAAAGTTCCATGTCATACACAGCAAAAATATTTCTGAAGGTTTTACTAGTATAAATTATCTTTTGCAATTACATGCTTTAATTTCTTTAAAACCATGAATTTATTATGATTCTGCAAAGTGCAAAAAATGCATTCTAGCAGTGAAGGACCTTGTTATTCAAAAGTATTTGGGGCACAATCCATTATTGTGTTTTTATCAGAATTATAAAATGATTAATCATTAGACAGATCACTACTTTTTTTTACAGAATTCAATGGAGTATTTGTTAGTTCTTTCATATCCCATGGCAGGACATAAGAATTTGTCCATCCTGCTGCTGCCATTCATGATCACATATTCAAGCTTGCTTCAGATGAGCTAAAAGTCTTAAAACATTTTATTTCAGGAAGAACACATAAAAAATGTCTACTTGCTACAGAGAAATGGTCTCTGGTATCCTTTTCATACATCTCTTTTCCTCAGTGACCTAAGTCCATCAGTGATTGAGGCTGACAACTTCCTTGCCTTGTTTGGGAACATATATTGTTGAAAAATAGGCTTCTGAATAATTCATGCAAGAGGTGATGGCTCACTAAGTACCTCCTGAATCTCCCTGTGCTTTCCTTTGACATAAAGGGCATCATGACAGTCAAATGAGGAGGAAAATCTATAAAAAGCTCTAGGTATTTGGCACAGAACATCCCTGTTAACAAAAGATGGCTAGTAACTTGAATCATCCATTAGAGTGTGTATTCCACAACCAGAATCAGAGCTGACTGTCTGCAGCCAGAGCAGTTGCTCTAGTTGAAGCTTCCACGCTAAAGGTTCAGTAGTCAGAAACAGTCAGTGAGTTGGACTGCCCACTCTCTTCTCATAACATGAGAAAAGCAGGTTGTCAAACAAGACCAGGTAAAAAAGTAATGGGATTTCAACACCCTTTCTGCAGTGTGGCTTCACATCTCTTTTCTGCTTGATAAATATTTTCCAAATATAATAAGGAAAAGCTGTTAAAGATCAATCAATCAGCTTTTCTGGGAATAACGGCATTTAGTGACATTAGTTGGTTGGCAGTGTGGTGCTGAATGCAATACTGTGTCTCCAATTACTGTATTATATAAGCCCAGACAGGAATTTGTCTCATTTGCATAATTGTCTCAAGATGCTTTCTAGTGCAGGACTTCTGCTCTCTCTTACGCCTGTTTTAAAAAGTGACATGTGGACACTGCAACTTTACAGCTGGCAGTGAGTCACCACTTTTCAGTCCCCAAGTAAATTACAGAAGATTAAGTTTTCTTGGAGCATTTTTCTAGGATTCTTTAATCTTACACTTAAGGTCCGTAGAGTTTTTTGTTAGACTGAACTGCAGAAAAATGAGATAGATTTCAAAGGCAGCCACTGAAGTCAATCTAGTTAACCTAAGACAGTTTAGATAATTTCTAAAAACCAGTATCCTAAGGAGTGCTAGTAATGTACTCGGAACAGAACTGTTCTGCATTTATTTGAAATTATATGGTAAGTCAGGTTAAGACATAACTAAAATCCTAGCAAGAAATTCAGTTAGGTAGATTTCAGAAATAAGCCTAATAAGCTTCGAGAAGGAATCAAAAAATGAAGAAAATAATTTATCTAGTTCTCTTAATACACACATCTTTGAGTTTTATCAAATTAGAATCCCTTAGCGCTCCTTTCTGTGAATACTCCAAAACAATCCAAAGTTATAACCTTTGCGTACTTGATGGTTGGCTGGGAAGATCAAATCCTAGTGGTCTCAACATACTTAAACTAAAATTCTAGGTATCCATGGAAATAAAAGTTGACCATCACCACCTGCAGAACGTCTGTCAGGTGCTGCAGTGGGGCCAGTACAACTTTATAACTGAAGGTGGTGCACCTCATTACCCCACTCTCTAGATCATTCTTGTAGAAAGGCTGTAAATAGCTGTAAGGGAATACTTCTGTATTTAAGCTATAGTAAAATGATGGTAAAGATTTTAACTCATACATTACTGCTCAGACATCAGTATCTGAATCCAGACTGTGAACTAACACTGCATACAGGACCGTGGATCTTACTTAAAACAGAGGAAGAAAAAACTTTAGTAAGCACACTGTAGAGAAATACGCTAAAGTTCTCTTTCAGTTTGCCTTCTTTCTTCTTTTCACCTTTCCCTTTCCTAAAAGTAAAATAAAACAGGAAGTTTTACCTAAAGAAGCAGATTTCTGTATTGTTGAAGAAAGTAAATACTATTCACAAAAACCACATCCAAAATTAAAATGAGGTTGTAAAGTTGCTTTACTCATCAAAATGAAGAATTTATTAAATTAGAGGCTGAACTTCCAAAGACATTAAGCTGGACCACCAAAATGGAATATCTGGTTCTATTTACAACTGCTTGTTTAGAGGCATCTAGTGTGAAAGTTGTAGCTCTGGAAAAAGCAAAATGGCTTTGTTAATTCAGATCAGTTGCCTCTTTTATGCCAGTCTGTTCATGCAATTACCCAATGTGCACACACACAGTGAATCATCATAAATGTTCAGAAGAGATACGTCTTAGTTGATTTGAGCAGTGACAAATAGATGGTGTAAGCCATCGGTTGCTAAGTCATATGCTAAAGTTAGGTCAACTGTTAATTCCAGATATCTGTGTATCCCACTGTATGAAATGAGACTCTTGTAGTCAGACTGTATAACCAGTTATATGGTATTTAGTTATTCATCATGTGTAAGGAAGAGTCTGCCCCATGTCTCTTACCTTCTCTGAACTTGCTTAAAGTCAGGTATCTTTGGCTTAGGGTGGCAATGTAATAGCTCAAGCTTATAGACTTCATGAGTTTTTAATCACCTTAGTGTCAAAAGTAATTATGCAATTTTAAATTGTCCCTCTTATCCTCATTTCAAGACTTACTAAAGAAATCATCTTTTGCTATTTTTTGAGTAAAATAATTTAGCACCACAGCTCTGTATGTCTATGTAACTTTCAGGAGGGCAAAAGAATCCTTAAATAAATAAATAAAAAAATAAATAAAAATCTAAATCTAGGTGCTTAGTAGTCATTAGATACACATGCACAAAACATGTGTTCACAAGTGACAGTTTAAGTACTTCAGTATGGATTTATGTGGCTAACTTTAAAATACGTGGATTTAAAGTCTTTAATATGCTGCTACTTCATCAACAACATTACATGAGAAAGCATTAGTGAGTGCTTCAAGTATAAGTTCTTGAAACTTAAGAAATTTTGGAAGTAAAATCACCCATGAAACAAGAAGCAAATTGTAAGGATGGGACTGGGAAGGTTTTAATCTGAACTGCAACTACACCATAGATACTACTGACAGGAAATGCTTGCTCTTCATTTCTTACAACTCAATCAAACATGAGTGCCTTTGTAAGAAGCCAGCAAAAAAAGCATTTCCTGGTACTTCTGCCTGCCTAAATACACAAAAGATCTGCTACAGATTATGGAGGTTTCAGAGTTTGCCTTAGAAGTGGTCACAATAATTCCCAGAGGGGAAAATGTTTCACAAATCTCAACTGTGGCTGTTGCTATGCTGATTTGCAGGTCCTGAATAAATTTCACTGCAGTCAGTTGGCTGTATACTGCAGAGGATTCACCACAAGGGCAAAAAGGCTGCAGTTTCACTGCCTTTCCACCTCCTACACCCTGGAGATCCTGAAGGACAGCTCCAGCTGCACAGAAGAAACCTGCCTGCACAGCCCATAGGGAGGACATGCTGAATCAGCACATCCTCAGCTGCCCTCGTCATGTCCCTGTTCCACCAAGATCTGCTCACTTCTCTCATCTTATTTCATGGCTGCCTTTCCCCTCCAGGCAAATTTTTTGTTATCAGGATCTCTGCTGACTTTATTGTCAGCTGGCAGAAACACCTGATCAAGCTCTCAGGATAGTGACTGCAAGAAGAATATAAGCAAATGTGTTAGGGGCATGTACAGTAATGAATGATCCTGGGAAAGCTAGCTAAGTATTGCTAACAGTGGATGTTTCCCACAGTGTTAGATAGGGACAGAGAATAGAATGCAGAACACTGGCCAAAAGGGAAATCCTTGGCTATCCTGTGGGACCACCTTTTCCATGAAACAGTAATAACATTTAAAGTGGTCTAACTCACACATTAAAAAAAAGAGAGAGTGGATCTGAAAGAAAGCATCACCAATGCAGTTGGTATTGAGGTGCAAAATGTTTCAAGTAACTGTGTTTCAAAACATAAAACCATCATCCCTGGGAGCACTCTGGCAGCTGTGGGCTGCAGTACCATGGGCATCAGTTTTAAACCAGTGTAATAGGAAAAATCTAGCAGTCAGCTTCTGTTCCTCCACTTCCTCATTTGTTAACTAGGAATAGAGACACTGTTTGTAAAGAACTTTGTTCTTATAAAGACAGCTGATTGCTTTAGGGCAGGTTACTGGGTATGACTGCCCTCTCTTCAGCAATTAACTGTGCTCTTTTGGGTTTTGCATCTCCTGCTGAGCACAACATAGAGGTTCATTTCAATAAGCTACAAAGCAAATCTTCTTTGAGAGCAGCATCTCCAATAGCTATAGGTAAAGGATCAAAATGTACCTCTTACAATGTTTTGTTAGCTAACAAACATCTAAGATTTTTTAAATTTTTGGACTATTTATGTCTCTAACAAGTCTGAACCTATGGGTTTCCAAGATTATATGAGAATTCATGTAATCAAAGCACACAGAACACTTGTGCTTTTTACATCTCATAGGATGTTAGGCTGATTCTTCAACCCTGCAAGAGGAAAATAGACGAAAATACGATGGTTTATTTTTTTTTATTCACCCACTAACTGGGTGACATTATGTTATATGTTCTTAGTTTCACAATGTGAAGCTAGACATGTCTGAGACAAAGTATTAGTTAAAGAAAATATCTTAATTTTACCTCTTTGACTCAACAGTATTTCAGGCTCGCTGTTCTCCTAACTGACACTGAATACCATCTGCCTCTATATTCATCCTTCAGGTAACCAATTTCAGCTTTTCCATCACTGTCTCTTAGGGTCTGTCTTATCAAATGAAACATGGAAGTGCCATCTAAGA
The DNA here is from genome assembly GCA_013398955.1 of Callaeas wilsoni. NCBI lineage: Eukaryota > Metazoa > Chordata > Aves > Passeriformes > Callaeidae > Callaeas > Callaeas wilsoni. The sequence continues at coordinate 48,455 of VWPU01011931.1, read as the reverse complement.
GTTTGTCTTAGATGCGGGGGTAAGAAATGGTAGGGAGAAAATATTTTATGAAGAAACAGAGAAGAAATTTTACAGAAGAACCTGCATATAAGAAACCAGCACTGTACTGCGAGTGTGCTTGATGGAGCTGTGGACAGACAAGCAAGTCAAATTTCCAAATTTCATCTAAAACCATAAAATAAAACAAAAGAGTTTTCTTCAAATTAGGAGACGAAAAAAGAGGACTACATTAGCTTCTTACTCTAATTACTCCAGCTTTTAACTGTTTTTCCACTGTGTTCTGCTTGGCATTAAGATGAAAGAGATCTAAGATTTGTGGCTCTGAACTCAAGAGCATCCCTGCGTGCTAGCATTCTAGAGACCACTAGATGTGTTCTGGACAACCTGCAGTATGCACATGCCAGGTTACTTTTAACTTCTTTAGAGCTCAGAGATGAAACTGAGGGAGAAAGACCTAAATGACACTGTTCTTCCTAAAAGAAGAGTTACAACATTCAGGCCTTAAATCAGACCTCCCCCATTTTGGCTCTCAGTGTCTGGATCATTAGAGAAATTGTGTCCCTCGTGGAATAGCCGAGCGCAGTCAGAAAATCTTTGTGCTCACCTTCCCTCATCAGTCTGCTATTTCACTTTGTCTTTCACACTACTGATTTATCCCTACAACTATGATCCAGATGCCTGCAGGGAAACCATTGCCAATGCAGAAACAGTGGCTCTGCTGCTCTTCCCTACAAAGTCCAGTCCTCCTAGAACAGCTTCCTAATTAATATTTAAGCTAAACATACAGCTCCGAGGGTAGTTCCCCTTGTGATTGAAGAGAATAAGGCACTGGGGAAAGCAGATGTGTTGGAGTTAGGAAGGACTTACATGGATGTAATAGGAGACCATAGATACAGGAAAGCAAGACAGAGTTCATGGTAAAGTGGTGAGGGTGGCAGCCTAAGTAGCTACAGGTGCCACCTCAGGCTCTTAGCTGTGTTTCACCTCTTTATCCCATTTACAGCAAAAGCATTTCTTCACCTGTAAGCTGCCAGGTGAGCTTCACTGCAAAACATGAAATTTCTCTGAGACTTTTGCTGAGAAATGTTATTTTGGACACCAGCCAAAATCACAATCTGCAAGGTCTTTCAATTACCAAGAGAAGAGAAACTCACAGTAACTCCATCCATCTTTTACGTAATTCCATGCCACTACAATAAAAATTAAAGTCTGGTATCTCTAAGAGCTGCAGAAGTCACAAGCACAAGACCATGCCATTACCCCCAGCTGTAAGCATCCTTTTAGCCATCAGTTACTCCCCAAATGCACGGTCTGCCTCTGTCATAAAATCACAGAATGACAGAATATGCTGAGTTGGAAGGCACCCACAAGGATCATCAAGCCCAACTCCTGGCCCTGCACAGGACATACCCAAGAGTCACACCAAGTGCCTGAGAGCATTGTCCAAATGTTTCTTGAGCTCTGTCAGGCTGGTGCTGTGACCACTGCCCTGAGGAGCTGTTCCAGTGCCCTACCACCTTCGGGGTGAAGAACCTTTTCCTAATATCCAAACTAAACCTTCCCTGACACAGCTTCAGGCCATTCCCTCAGCTCCTGTCACTGGTCACCAGAGAAGTGATCAGTGCCTGGCCCTCTGCTTCCTCTTGAGAGGAAGTTGTAGACAGTGATGAGGTCTTTTCCTCTCATGATTTTTCCCCCAGAACCTGTGCTTCTTTCATTGTATCTTAGACTTTCCTGCTGCCTTTCTTTTCTCCTATCTCATTGGCAGGCACATCACACAATGCCCAAGGAAATCTAGTCCATCAGGAACAATTCTGTTTCAGGGACTGGCACACCTCTGTATCTGAGAGGGATGTTCCCACTGTTTCAGCGATCTGCTTTCAATAAGGAGCGTGGTCATAATTATCTGCACTTAGCAACAAGAAGGCTATCACATCCCACTGCTTTCAATATTGCCCAGCCCAAACAGTCCTTCTTCAGAGTAAAAGGTACACCAAATGGAAAGATCGGGGAGAGTTTCTAATAAAAACTACACCATTGCATTGAGTGAAGTCACCCAAGACAGAGGGGATTTGAAACTAAGAGCTGAACTTGCACGGCGAACCTGGGCCCTCATAATGAAATACATTCGGTGTGAATTCCATGAAGACAAATAAAAATACTTTCCGAGCTTTAGTATATACATTTGCAAATTATTCAATAGCCAAACTCCAGTTCCTGTGGCTACATTCTAGGTTAGCATGTTTTTGGCTTTAACATCCCAAAATAAATCTGTTTCCAAGTAGTGCACATACTGCTGGATCTACAAAAATCTGGTTGCTCCAGGAGGGAACAACCTAGTTCTCCGAGATAAAATTTTAATACAATTAAATTAGTCACAAAAAGAAAACTTTTAGTTAAGGTAAAACAGAAATCACTATATGTTTTGCAGTGTTAATCTGTCTGGAAGTGATCCATAAACTAGAAAATTCCCACTGCTATGAATCTGCATGTTTCTAGTTCAACATGATTTTGCAATCACTCTGCATGCATGTAAAAACTTCAGTAAACAATGCACACACGATTCTTTTCACAATATTCACCTGAGACTTGGATAATTGCAGTCTGTTTCAAGCTAAATTGTCAGTAAACGTGGTTCTTTCATGTGGGAGTTAGTGAATATCCAATCAGGATTTTATGAATTTAAGTTACTTTTTATTATATGGGGTTCCATACATGGTCTTTTACATTAACCAGCTTTTGTGCTTACAATGCTAACCAAGAGAGTCAAAGGAATAAATGTATTTGAATCTCGTAGAGTCATCTTTCCATTTGTAAAACAGTGTGTGGACAGAATGAGGAGAAATATAGATTAGAACTCCCAAAGTCTGTCTGCCTCCTGTTTGCTTTACTGGCAGTTTTACAGTAGACATCTCTCTGTATGTACATTTTTAATATGCTTCATAAACAGTATTCCTGCAGTTGTGCTGTGGATGTCAATGGCGATATCTGAAGAGTGCTTGTTTTATTAAAATATTTTTTCTTTTCTTTTGGTTCAAAACCATGCTTATTGAAAGGGACAGAATCATTAGATATGTCACCACTCAGTTCCTGCTAACTGTGTTTTGTTTGCAAAGGGAACTTTCCTATTTACAATCAGAGAAATCTCCTCTCCAACCAATCACGTTTTTCAATGATCTAATTCAGTTAAATCTGAATTATCAAAACCTTTGCATTCTAGTTCACAGAGATTTAGCAATATCATGACAAAAATTCAGAAGGTCAGGTAAAATCATAATCTTCATAAAAAAACAACAAGTACAGGAGACACTGGCATATGTCCAACAGGTCAAAACAACAAAAATAACTGGCTCAAAGTCTGATTTCACACATTAATTTAATGGGATTAGCCTAAAACTAAATTAATTGAGAGCAAGATCTGGTTGTGTATGCAGGAAAAGAGGTGATACTTATTTCACAGCATGCTGAAAGATGGTGTCCATCACATAATTTGTTAGATATAAAGCAAAAATACGATGAAAATGAAGGACGCATTTTGCAATGCAAATTATGGTTTTATTATGGCTGTAATAAAGTTTATCTGTAGGAAGTGCTCCTATTTCATACCTTTTCCTAGACCTTTCCTGACAAGGGCTTTTGAAGTCATACAGTAAGGCTCTACTTTCACCCTGCAGATTGTTGGGATTTTGTCAGCTCAGCCTGGAGCCCCTCCCAGCAAACAGCTGGATGCAAAAATTTTGAGACTTTGGTGTAGTTTAAAGTCACAGGTGCCTGACACACAACATTGAGAGCTGGGAAAACGGAGGGCTCAGGACTGAGTTACTTACCCTGACAAGACTGATCAAACTGCATTGATGGTCTGGAGAGTTCAACTGTTCCATCAAGACCAACTGCGTGACTGTTTCTGCAAAAAGCGTTTAAGTCACTTCATATCCTACCTATGCTAGTCAGCTCTCACAGCAATAGCTGTTGAAAAAAAACAATACACAATTAAAATTGCTTCCCTAAGGCTATAGCAAATTACGGTGAGCTGTGCCAGTGTTTCTCTCAGATAAAGGAATGCCCGGCCACTCCCAACAGCAGTATCCAGGGCAGCTTCACACACCACGAAGCAGTCACACTGTGGCTCAGCCACGTGCCACACCGCTCAGTGCTTTCACTCCTGGCCTCCACTACAGTCAGAGTCACAGGCAAGTAAGGACAACATTATAAACTACTCTCTGAGCTCATTAAAGGATGGCAAAGCAGGAACTATAACAGGATTCTAACCCTTTCGTGTCTCATTTCTAGCTGAAGGCTTGTTCAGGTCGGGTAGAAACAAGAGCTGCTCCTGTCTGCTGGATTAGTAGGGCCATCTGTGAAAAAAGAACTAGAGAATCGACCTGGGTGATTGCAGATTTTGTTGTACTAACAAAATCCCTAGCAAAGGCACAGCTAGAGAATAGCAAAATACAGACTTGCATGGGGATGGACTGGCCATTTCACCAAAGACTTTGGACCTAAAAGCCAACATAGAATCGAAATTTTGGTACATCCTTTGGAAAAACTGCTCTCCAGATGCTTATCAATTCTGTGGAAAAGCTACATATATTAATTCCACTGATAGAAGTAAATTGGCTAACACAACTATACCAGCTTGATTTGCAATTGTGTGTAATACAGATAAACTCTTTCTTTGGTTTAGGCCACATGAAAACAAGGCAAGAGATGGAAAACTAAAACAGACAAAAATGCTGCCGAGACACAGAAACTACAAATTTTTGTGTGCCTGAACAAAATGTGCTACCCACAGAAGCAGTGGTACTTTTCTCTTACCTATCTTCTTATTAAATAAAAGATCAAATGACTGCCTGTATTTTATGTCTACAAAGTGTTTCTTTTCAGCCTGAGAAACAAACACAGACTCAGGGGCAGGCTGAATTATAACCACTGATTTTTGGGGGGAAGGCACTGATTTACATTAATTATCTCTCAGAAACACAGGACAGAAATCTTCCAGAGAAATGTAGACCTGTTGGCTAAATCTTTCCAACCATGACTTCCCAAGGAAGACTAATCCTGAGATCTATGATTGCATCTTTTTCTACAAAAACCATAGTGATCATGAAACATTTGTGGCACAAGTTAATTATGCCTTCCGGGACCATGAAAGAATACCTGACAAAGGGGCCTTCATACGTCTCTGATGAAGGTACTGTGAAATCCTAGTAAGAAAGACACAGCATATCTTGTAGCTAAAGACAATTAAGTATATCAGAACAACAACAGAACCAGAAGTAGAAATGCTCCAAACAAACAAAACCTAATCACTTTCATCACAAGTTCTCCAAAAAAGAAGTTACGTTACACACAGAGTTGTAAAAATCTGATGTGGCAATGTGGATTCTACTTACATAAAATGTATTTAGAAAGAGAAGTTTTTTTCCACTAGCATCACCGCACTATGAACTTCCTATAATCATACCCTGCTTGCTATTTAATTGAAATAGAGTGATTTAAAGCCTTTGCAGCAAGTCTTTCATTATAAATTTTCATGTAATTCTTCCAACAGATAATTGGAGCACTAATTTGTTTAACTACTTCAGGCATTTTGTCTCTCAGAATGTGTAGCCCTGTACAGAATGGAGAATTAGAGTAATTTCTGCACTTTGCTTTTGCCATCTAGGACCTCGGAGTTTTTTGTGATGTCTGCATGCCCAACTTTTGTAGCTAAAAATACATTAGATTTTCTTAATTAATTTGTTCCCTTCTTTCATTAGCTGAAGAGAAATCTTGCTCTATGATCTAAATTTTATGAACTGCTTTCTCCTGGTGAAAAAGAAGTATTTCATCTTCTAGGTAATTTATCTCCTCTAAATTTGCCTTACTTATTGCTTACTCAAAATCATACCTAGTGTCTAATACCTACAAATTCTTCTGATTTTGGAAACCATGAAGGTACATCTCAGTTTCATTTATAAAATGCTATTTTTGCTGCTTTATCCTTGTGAGGATAACCTTGTAAACGTAGATTGGCATAAACCACCTATTAGGATTAAACAAGTTAAAGCAAGCAAGTTTCATTTCTGCATTAAAGGGCTGAGCATGGTGGTGTGGCAATATGCAAGAGCTAGTCTAGTATACACAGAGAAGCAAACCTTCTTACACATTACATCCCATATTTTTGTATTTATCTCCCCCAAGGTATTAGCAAAACTTTTCAGCAATGACTGCACCGAGACCAAGGGTTCCTTTAAAAGTTATGGGTAAAAGGTATTAGCTTCTTCATAGCTGCTTTTTCTTAGCTTCTTAGGTTTTCCTAAGGGAAACTTCAGCTTTCAGTAGTACGTGATTCACTCTTGCACACGAATAAAAAAAATTAACTTTTCCTATGCCTTTTAAAGTTCTTTAAAGAGAATTACAATTTCAGGATCTTAAACAGAAATAATCCCATTCCACATGCTTAATGAAAGATGTCTCAGAATCTCTTGCAGAAAAGGCCTGATTCAGGATTCTTAGTCTGGTTCTGTTCTGGTCTTCAGTCTGATACTCTCAGAAGAAGGACCACTTAATTGTGTTATTTTTTTTCCCTCAACATTTTCCAAATCAATCTTACTTCTTTCTTACTTTTTCTTTATCATTTGTAAGTTTTACAGCACTAACATATTCACTGTCTTGTCTTGCATTTTTCTGTAAAACCACCAGATTTTCTGCAAGGTCTGTCACTGATCTTAGGACTAAAAGTTACATATGACCTTTGCTGTGGTCAGAAATATGTGACAGAACTTTAAATACCTGGGTGGAAAATGCCATGCAGTGCAAATCTCACTTCTTCACAGGAGATCGACAGAACTACTCTGCTGGCAGTGAATTCGTCTGCTGAATTTGTTTTGACTAAGTGTCATGGAGAGATGCTGTTATGACCCCTGTCGGTTCTCTCTAAAATGTACACATTTATGCCACTTAAGCCAGAACATCCAGCAGCAATGGTTGGTCATTCTCTTCTCCCTGAACTACACCACTGAATGAAAGTAACATCTGGGAAAAAAAGCCTAAAAAATATCCAAGGAACAAAGAGTTGTCAGTGTTAAACAAAAAAAGCAGCCTGTCAACTCGAGAGCCCTGAACACTGAAGAATCATTGAGTTTCATAACTAGTTTTCATAGCTAACTCTTCATTACACCTTTTCAAGTGACTCCACTCCAAGATGTTTTAAGGCTATTGCTGTAGTAGCTCCAGTCAGAAGTGTAGTCACATGGCAAAACTCTCATAAGCATCTACTTTGAACCAAGAATGACAATATAAAGGGACTTAATATCAACTTCAAGGTCAAGGAGACTCGATCTAGTGTAAAAAAATCAACATCATAACGCAAAACAAACAGCAAGGCTAGAACACACAAAAGGATGGTCACCCAGCAGTTTAGGGGAAAACAGCAGTGTAACTTTATCCCTGGGGAAACCATGGCAAACTAGTGGAGATGTACTGTAGATTTGTGTCTGCTTGTGAAGAGCTGGATTTCACAATTCAAATGCAGTTGAACACACTTTGTAGCCTGATATTCCTGCTCTAGGTGATGACTCCTCTTCCTCATCAGTGTCACCCAAACCCACAGTTTTTAAATAAATACAGTTTTGATTAACATCTACCACACAAATCCATTTGCTTTTCGGTTAGCATGAATGTGAATGCAGCAAAATGGAGCAAAAATCCTTACCAAGGGACTAAGTGGAGTGGAATAAGGTAGTTTTACAGGCTAACTGGCTCCCCTTGGGAATTTCCCTGTCCTTGCACTTCCCTGTCTTCTACAGTATTTTTGTAAGCACAGAATGGCTGTCTTGCAGACCCTTAAAGATCAGGCAACTCACGAAGGGGCTCATACAAGTAAGAGTTTTTGGGACTGAGCTCATAATTTCTACTAGCAAATACATTAGGATTTTATAAGCTCAAAAAGGCTTGTGAGACTAATAATCCATAAAGCCTATTAAGCTATTAAGGTAACCAAATAAAGCATCTGCATTTTGATCTGTCTCCAATCTAAATGCTCAGCATGAAGCCTCCTTAGTGATATAAAGCAGGCTGAAGAAATCATTCTCTAGACGACAATTTTCTGCGTTTCAGCCTCTGTTAGTGAAGAATATAAATCCCAGAAACTTCTTCCATTCTTACAACACATTATATCAGTGTCATGCTTTAAATATTTGAAAATGTCTTCTCTGTTAAAAGGATTTTTCATTTAAGACAAAGAATAAAATACACTGGTTCCTTTAGCCTATTTATATTTTTACTTGTTTGCACTATTTCACCTGCTGCAAAATGCATCAGACACACTACTCCCATGGCTATCTCTGCTCTACTTACTACCTGTGACTACTGTTCCACACTCTTTTCTGGATATTCTCCACAGGCATTTGTTTCCTTTTTATTCTTCTCACTTTCATTCAGAATCTGCTTAAAGACAAATTTCTGTGCTCATCATAACATGCAAGTTCAACAAAACTAAATTCAAAGGAATTTTTTATCTAGTGTTCTTTGGAGGCTGCGATTTTGCATCCCAGCTATTTTGTTTTAACTCAGTGAAGCGTTATTGTCCTCAGCCTTTGTCTTCTTTTGGTACATCAAGCAGGGCAAATCACAGAGGTATAGCTATCTTAGAATACATTTCTTACAATTTTTTATTGAGTGCCTTGTGCTAACATCACAAGCAGTAATCCTAGCTTTTCTGCCATAAGCAAACAGCTGCACATTTCCTACCCTCAATGGCAGTCTATTAATTTATGTTGAAAACCTAACTTTCATGCCTCTGAATGAAAATGGTTTACAGTACTGGTTTTATAAGTGTGAAATTGTACTGTCAGACAGGAGATTTCATACACATATCTCAAAATAATCATAATCAAATGACAGGAAAAATGGTAATGCATACATCACAGCAATGCCACTCATTAATTTCTGCAGAATTCATGGCTGAAATATGTTTGGTACTCCTCGTCTCCAAAACCTTACCATTCCAGAGTCACAAAAATGCCATTCTTTTGTCCTTTTAGTAAATGTGGTTAAAATGAAGCCATTCAGTAAAATTATGTACTGTTTCTCGCTTAATTGTGAAGTCCCCATTTTGGCAAACTATTTCTTTAAATTTTCTTTAATTTTAACTGCCTTTCCTTTCCTGGCTCTGGGAAAGTTTAACTTCCAAGACTGTGTGCAATTACAATCCAAAAAAAAACAATTAGAAAGGCTTTACAGATAAGCCAACCGAACAATACCATACTGATTATGATTGGAAATAAAAAGATGAGTCTGTTTCCATGGTAAAATGTAACTACTATATTAGACATGGGTACTGCAGCAATTAACAGAACCTGCAGTCAAATCATCTTCTGCCTGATTCCATCAACAGGCCAGGGTTGATCTTCTCAAGTAATGCTAATTTTATTATTTTTCCTCTTTACTTTTTCATGCTAGCTGATATTGTAACAACGCACCATGTCAAATGACGGTATGTGTCAGAAAGTCTTAGATGGCAAAGGGTAGTGGTTCAGACAGTTTGGAGGATGAACTGAGCAGACACAAAAATAATCCCTTCACCATATTTATCATTTTTATTGTCACTAAATAGTGCTCACCATCTGCATGTTTGAGCAGTACTCAGAAAAAGTGAGCATGGTTAGTTTGGATTTCTAGAGAATATATTACAAGCACTGATTAAGTATACAATTAGATGGTTTTCATATTTTTCAGATATAGATACTCCAGGTTTGGTCTCAATGACACAAAATTAATAAAAAATATTTTTACAGTGCAAGCTAAAATAAAGTACCCATATCCCAGCACCAAACCTTTGATTTGTTCAGCCAGAGAGCTTGCAGGAGGAGAGATTGTAACATTGAAACTTCAGTAATTCGTTTATTTTAACCCTTATGTAAGTAATGCAATGATTATGTTTATTTTACAAAGCATTTTTGAAAGAGTGGACTGAAAACCACTAAATCTGCTCCTGAAGTTAAACTTCTACTGATTTTAACACCTTTAATTCTCTCTATCAAAGCAATTCCCTTTATTTCTCTCTGAAAGACAGGTACAGTTCACTGTAAAACAACACAATAATTTGAGACAGAGAAAGACTAAGAAACCTCTTGAGAAAAGCAGTGCTATTTGGTCTGTATTAAATACTTATTGAAGAGTGTGACAGTTTTCTTTATTTTTATTTACATTGCCACACACCGTTGTAGTATGTTGTTACATGGCTGCTGTGCTTTACCTGCATTTGGCACATCTGTCAAGTGCCTTGTGAAGTACTCTACATCTATTTTACAGTGTTCCTCATACTCAGTCTTTTTCTGGATGACGTGAATTGCTCCTTCCAATATTTTATTATTAGAAGACTTTTATGTAAGTCCCAGGAAGACTAAGCCAAACCTCAGTGGAAGCCCACGTTCACACTGTGATTAATGAGAGTTCTTTCCTAGCTCATTTTCATAGCATTCCTGGTACAGCTAAACACAACCAAAGGTGGGAGTCACATAATTCTCCTTGTTGCGTTCTTTCCTACATCTAAATACAATAAATGCCTGTGTAGGTCACCAGATTAGACCAAATTACCAGAAATTTTGCTAAGGCTGTTTTACTGAAATTGACTATAAACCGCTGAAGTAAGAACAAGAGTAGTCCTTTATGGATTTGGGGCGAACACTGACCTGCTGCTTCTCCCACACAGATGATGAGCATTGAAGGGCAACAGCAGGGTTAATGAAGAAAACTGCAAACTGTTTCTACAGTCCTTTGAAGGAACCACAGAAAGTATGAAACCTCACTTCCATCTGTATGTGGACAAGTTAGGTAAGTTCTAAGTAATTTTGCACAAATGTCTTTCCTTCAAATGGAATAAAATTAGTAGTGGACTTAAGTCGCATTTAAATATAAGATCCTTAGGCTATCCAAATCACTCTTACCAGAGGTGCTTTACAGTCAGCTTAGATCAGATGTGCTGTCCCTTATGCAAATGGAAAGGATAATCAGGATCTGGCATTTGACCAGACAAATTTGTGACATCCCTTTCCTCCCCGTGATTTGCTGGGATAGAGCTGGGGCATAACTTTGCCTGGCAGAAGGGAGGGAACAAGACCTTGCTTTCATTTCTTCTATTAGAACAAGAATGTGTTTATCCCTGGACAACTCCTGAGTGTACTAGCACAGGTCTGTGGGTACTACAGCACTTTTCTCTTAAAAGCCTCCATACTCATTCACATACTTTTTAAAGACAAAAATTATTCCCACACTGTGTGAGAATATCCATTTCTTACAGCCTTACTGTATCTATTTCTGGTCTGCTGGGAGATAAGGGAGCCTAATGCTAGCTCCATAATAAGAAAGGTCTCTTCCCCTTAATATACCCACATTTTTATTTAAATAATGTTAATTCACAAGTTTACTTAGATGCCAGACAACTGTGCACCAGAGGAACTCCATTCACCTCAGTAAAGCAGCCTCAGATTTCCCACGACAGGTAAAGAACTCGGCTCATTGCACCATATCTTACCAACATTTTCTTTAGAGAGGGAGTATTCACCTGCCAGTCTATACATTTTGGTCAGAGCTGTTTACAAGTGAAGGCAGAGTCACAGATTTGTCAGCCGGAGGAGTGGTCAGACAAAGCCCTAAAGAGGCTGCAAGGAGTGCAGCAACAGCACTTCATACCAGTGCTTCGTAGGTTTGCATTTTAGCATTTCCTTCATTTTGGGCAGGTAAATGGTCTCAATTATGCACAATAAGGAAGAGCTAGAAAGAAATGTGAAACCTAACAAAGAAGGTGCCAGCTTCTTGACCTAGTAGATTTAGATCTTGTTTTCCTGTTTCTAGACAGAAATGGAATTACATTCTTTATACTGCAGCTAAATTATTGGTTTAAATGCTGGTACAGACCCACAGAGCACCAGTTAGTGCTGTTGAATCTTGTATGTCCTATCAGTTCTCAACCTTTATAAGGAAAAGCAGGGACAGAACGTCTACAATTCTGAGGGCAGTAAGTGGTCATACAAACTACCGAAAGCTTTCATTTTACAGCTTGAAAGTACCTAAGCAGGCACCTATGTAGAATTTGTATACTGATTTATTTAATTCATTAAAATACAAAATGAAAAGTAGTATTGATTCAATGACGAGCATTACTATGTGAGGCAATATGGTTATATTCCTCTAAGGCAGGAGCTCACCTAAGCTCTTCTTCTTTTGCCAATAAATAGAAGGTTTAAAAGTATTCTATAGCCACTTTTTCTAGTCCTGTGAGGACAGTGGTGACCTAAAGTAGGAGAATCCTGGCTTTATTGAGAGCTTTATTGTTTATTAAGACAGGTAAGACTTGGATGACCTTGGCGGTCCTAGCAGAGGTGAAGGAGAAAAGAGAACAGAGATATTTACAAGTGCTTCTTTTGACATATCTAGCAGAACACAGCAAAACACTGAGGTCACACAATGTTAGTTGAACGTAAAACCAAATCTGCCTTCTGCCTATAACTGGCAAATTCTATTTCCCCTGTGCAGGCTCTGCAGCCCTGCAGAATGCTTGCTCCAAATGCTGGAAACTGAGTGGCCTATTTTGAAACTGAAAATCTTACTAAGTGTACCTTTGAACCCACTAAAATGTGTGCTTAAGAACCTTTGTGAAGCAGGTCCTCAGTGAATATGTAGGTTTTTTATTAGCCACAGAAAATATTACAACAGCAACCTGCCAAGAGATAAAATTGTCTTCTCTGGGATGATTTTCCTTCTAGAGAGGGTTGCACCATTGCTGCATATATAGAACAAACTGGATTTGAGTTTTAATACAGAGTTTTAAATTTCTACAAACAAGAACTACTTACGGACACCAAAGGGCTACCCCCTTTGACATACTGTATTGCTGTTTGTTTCTTCATCTGCAAATTTAAGATAATAATATGGACTTTTTGTGAAGTGCTTTGCCAATCATACACAAAATTTCAAAGAATGAGCTGAATATTTGGTTTAATCATCCAGCATCTTCACTAGTCCCTTGTTAACTGATATTTCTAATTCCATCTGCCTTTAGTTAAATCCCATGCATCTTGGGCAATGTTTTTTGGCCAGTGATGAAAACAAACATTTGAAGCTCTACTATTTCTGTGTGATGCTCAGAATGCTTTTTCTTGTTGCAATGCATATATAAATTTGAAGAAGAGATTCAGAGCATCTTAGAAATATTTTCAGAAATATTTTTCATATTATGACATTTGCAAAACAAACATTCCTTTCTATACTGTAATATAAGTCAGCCCAGCAGGAAGCATGTACCAACATGGTAACCTGTTATAAGCAAGGACCAAATCAATCTAAGCACAATCATCATCAGAGTGGTGAAATAAATGTGTAAAACATTCTTTTCACATTTTTCAGAAGTTTATATGTATACTTTTCAATTACTAAAATGTATGTGCATTGTCACAGCTGTTTCTTGCTTTGCACAACTTACTATATTCACAGGTGCATGCATAGTGCATCCTCCAATTGTTTGAGTGTTTCTCTGGCTTTACTTACTGATTTCAAGCTAAGAAAACTAAAAAATGGAAGGTTCTTTATTTTTGTTTTGGTTTGGTTTTTTTGGGTACATATTTTATTCATTCTCCCAAAACAATGTTACAGCTTTTTTTCTGATAAAACTGTCTTTTATCATCTTCTGGTTTGTTGGACTTGATGAAGAATGCTGAAGCTTAAGCAGTGCATTTGGTAGTATCAGTTATTTGACTGATTAGTTCTTTGTACTAATGATGCACTGGAAATCAGTCCATGTTCTTCCCTGCATGTGTTATAATATGGCTCTTGCTGTGATACAAGGCTGACAACACTGACTAAAGTCTGTCCTTGTTTGATGAAAACAGTGCAGATGTTTCCCAACGGACAGAAAAAGGTCAAAGAAAGAGACTGAATGTTGCCTTGAAATACTCAGTTATACTCAGATATTACTGTTTTTCACTTGAATTGTTTTGTGACACTGAGAAAGGGAGTGTGTAAGTTAAGAGATGAGTTCGACTTTTTTTTATTAGTTGTAAAGCTTTTGATAATTTCACAAAACATAATTTACAATCTTATAAAAAAGTACATGTTGGTTACAAAATACACAGGAGCAACAACACCTATGAGAAGACAATGATAAAAAAAATCTGTTTGTGCTGCCTGTCCTTAGACACTTATTGGGGTAGAAAGCTGCAAATCAAGGTATATTGTCCCTGTCTCACTGCCTAAGCATTTTTATGCCCTTCAGTACTGATGAAGCCAAACCTGGTTCTAATCAAATCTGTGAACTCAGCAGTCTTGTTTTTTAAAAACACTGTTAAAATTCAGCAAAATTATAATGGAATTCTTTAGCATGATTTCTAATGATCTTTTAGTGCACAGAAGAACTTCACTGGCTTCAGAAACTTGCTGTTAAAATAACGATTGCCATCTAATTTCAGAATTCACCTACAGTAAGTGAAGAGTGAAAATCACTGAAATTACACTGATAAGTAAATAACAGATTGCATATTTTGGATAGGTCTCTACAATTATGTCCATGTAGAGAAAGGGTTTTATAACGACATTCCATTACCTCAATTAGGCAGAACTGATCAAAACCTAGGGAATCACAGTTCATTAAGTAGCAACATAACCGTTGCAGGGAACTGTCAGTAAGAAATGGCGGAAAAGGAGAAAGGTCATAATGGTGATGAGCCATGTACGTTTTCATTGTGGAAAAGCTAAATGCTAGGATGTGCCAATAAAAGTGTTTCCAGTAGAGACTGGCAGCCCTTCAAAAAGGCACTGACAAAGGCTCAGCTGCAAGATGGTGAACAGCTCTAGTCATACGCCAAGAGGAAATATGGGTTCTGACTAGGACGCGTGCTGGGAAGGGCGCCAGTGAACAGGAGAAAAGAGGAGACCTCAAAGCTTGATTTCGCTATATAGCAACAATGGGAGAATGGGAACACAAAGGTATTTTCAAAATTTATCAGTGAAATAAGGACAGAACAAAAGGTTATAAGCTGGTCATCGAAACAATTAGTCTTGAAATAAGAAGGGGTTTGGCATGAGGGAACCCATGCCAATTGTGAGCACCCATACTTGAATCTGCCTTTCTCCTGTGGCTTTGACAAGTGTACACAAAGGATAGCATAAAATAATCGCCTTTGATTACAAGCACCAGGACAAGTAAGTCCAAGCCAGTGCTATGTTGTCAGGTTCTGCAGTGAATACTTGCAGCATACCCTGATGAAAAACCAGGAGGAGATTTGAATTTTACTAGGATTTATCAAAAGAGCATTTCATTCACTTGATGGTATGCAAGTAACAGAATTCTCCTTAATTTTAACAGCTGATATTCACAGCAGCAAATTCAAAACATGTAAGTACACACACTCCCCCTCCAACCCCAAAACACTACATTTTGAATGAAGCAGAATTTTTTGTTTTGATTTGGTGGTTATTGTTGTTGTTGTTCTTTTTCTTGTTATTATTATTACAACATTTTATTTTAATATGCAAAACCTATTTTTTCTGAATTGTCTTCTAGTCAACACAACTCTCTGGCGATCCATCACTTTAACAGTTGTTGTTAGACTTCTGCAGACTCCTGGTAGGATGGGATCTTGTCACTGTTCCCCACTTAAAACATGGTAATGGGGAAGAGAAGATGGAAAAACTGGGATGAATTATTTCACAGGAAGGAACTCTGGACAGAAAGGATATTTTAGAAAGCTTTGTAGTCACCTACAAAAATAAATATTGGTGATGGAAAGAGAGTACATTTTTGCATCTCAGTGATGCTCATGTGTCACTTTGAGAAATCTGTTTATTTTCGTGATGGAAGAGCAAGAAGGTTCATATAATTGCTTTCTCTGTGTACATTAAATGACAATTTTGAAACAAAAACCTCTGCAGGTTTTTCCTATAGTCAGAATTACTATGAGCAAACTAGAATTAGATGTGAAGTGACAATCAGAGTTAATTCAAGATTATATGTAATTTCATGTCGACCAAGATGGGATACTTCGTACTTAAGCCATGGAAGCTAGCAACTATTCAAGGACTTAGCAAGGGACTATACTCATATTGCCTTTAAATTCCTTCCATCCTAGCAATTATAAAGGGCCATCTTTACTGTGTTATACTAGGACTTAAAACTAAGGGCAGTACATATGTATACATGTTGCAACAGCAATAATTTCCTTGGAAATCATCTGGTTGACTAAATCGAGTGTCTAAGTGCAATACTGTATTTAATTTATCACAACATATGTCCACTAAAATTCTCAGCAATATAAAATATTAAAAAGTCACAACAACAAAAGAGATAAATATGATTTACTTAAAAATTTATATTTTGACAATGTACTTGGAATTGTTGTGTCCAAATGATAAATCCACGCAGTACATTTTGTGAAATAAACCCACATGGCCAAACCAAAAATTATGACAGGAAGTCCAAATAAATATTACTCAAATGCTTCAATATAAAACCAGATTGTTTAATTTGGGTTTTATAAAAAAAAATAGTTCCTATGATACTTAAGAAGATTGCAATTATTAATTTGAATGTGATGTGGCCATACCGATATGATATGCTTTCATAGGAAATAGTGGCCTTCAAACACAAATAAGAAATAAAACATTGTACAGCTGGAGAGGGCACTGCCTTGAATACTCTTATTTGAACACGAGACTATTTAGGTAGTAGCAACTCCTTATTCCTGCTGTAATACACAGGCAGTGGTGCACTGCTCTCTATGGTTTTAAAAAGAGTTAGCAAAGCCAAAAAACCCCAACTCACAAACCCCCATTTAGTTCTAATGAGTTAGTTATATCTAACTTTATGAAACATCAAAACCACTAAAGCTAAAGTGTGCAAGCACCTAATGCTTAACTGAATAGACGCTTAGACTTAAGTCCAAGTGATGCTGAGAAAACGTACCTTAAAAAAGTGCTAAAAGATGAAGATGTCACCATTTCTTCTTTTTTTTTTCCATTTAAAAATTCCACCACCATCCCCAACCTTGATTTCCTGTTTCAAAGCAAGCATTCGGTGCACTGCTCTGAGTCATACCACTGAGGTCTGGCAGGCATCAAACTGTGGAAACTGGATGACATTTAAAAGTGCAAAAGCTTGGGCTCCTTAAGGGGCCTGGGTGGCTGAAGACACCTTAAAGCCATTGTGCCATTTTGCCTTGCACAGCAGGTCCCTTAAACCCCTTCATAAACATTTCTGCAGTCTAATCCATGGGCACTAATGATTTAAGAAGTAGACAGGCAAGGAAACTGACTCAGAAACCTTCCTATCTCTGCCACCTCCCCCAAGCACCCTCATTCCCTTTTCCCTAAAATTTCTGATAAGGCAGAATTTTAAACCTTTAGAAATGGGAGCAAAAAAGTTCAAGCAGATGCATCTTTGGGAAAAACTGCACATGCGATATGAAATTCTAGAAGAGAATATTCCTTTTTCCATTGGCCAAATGTTCTTCTGTCCCAGTCCACTTCTTCAGAGACTGTTCTCATAGGTCTTATCTCTCAGGCAAAAAAAAAGGTTAAGTTTAATCATGAAAAATCTTAACTATGACTAAAATTTTCCTTTCCCCCCTCCCCTTTTTCTATTCCTCCCCTCTTCAGAAGGGAGCAAAAGTTCAATCCCTGCAGCTCAGAGATTACTTGCTGCAAGGCTTCACTGTGTAGCCTATCTCCTTTTTACCATTTTTTTGTCTTTTTTTTAAAGAGGGAGTTACTGCAAAAAAGCAAAAAAGCTTTTTTGATGATGGCATCTACTCACTTCTTCATAGCATTTCTACAGTTATTTCAATGTATAATTAATTTATTTTTAATCTTTGACTGAAAATTGCTTTAAGTAAGAATAGCAGCTAAATCTCGGTTTAAAATTTACATATATAGTCTTGGGAAAAACACATTAGCCAATCTACTTCTTTCACTACTTCCACCTTTATATTCTTTTGCCAGCAGTAGTACTGCAATGTGATTATGTGGCATGGTAGTAAGTAAAGTTTTGGCTAAGACAGAGATATGGACTTCAACAAAACTGTGACTTTTGCTTTAATCTTTCAAAATTCAAAAAAACCATGTATTAAAGCTATTACAGAAATGGAAAAAAAAAAAAAAGGAAAAGCTGGAATAGATTGTAGCAGTGAATAGTTATGTCTCTAGAGCAAGGAGAAGGAAGGAATGAAATTACCACATCAGAAATTATGTCCCATGCATGTCTCTTTAGAAAAATAATGGTTTAGAATGCCTATTTTTCTTTTTCAAGGTCTGGTGAGAGACCCTGATTTTTATTTCGTGACTTTTACAATGAGCTTCAGACACAGCTTAAATTAGCCATTGTGCAACAGCTTTCTGATGATGCCTGCTCTGTGCCCTTCCCCTAATACGTCCCATGGGATCAAGGAGAGGCATTTTGCTGACACAGTATCACATGCAGCAACCACCTAATATTATTAAACTCCTAGAACATTGCATCACTGGAACAAATCATTCATTGGTGTTATGTTAAAAAAGGGATATAAAATGCAGCTAATGAAAACTGCTGCACCGTATTGCACGTGAATGTAAGAATGCATGAAGTGAGATGAAATACAACCACTTCCAAGCACTATCTGATACTGCAGAGACACAACTTAGTCACACTGGAAATAACTTCCCCTCCTGTTGTTTTAACATCAATAGCATCAATATTTTATAAACCTATAGATTTCATAAAAAAGAGGGAGACAGACTTTTCACACAGGCAGAGAGTGGTAGGACATGAGGTGATGGTTTTAAACTAAAAAAGGAGAGATTTTGATAACATTAGGAAGAAATTCTTTAGTAACAGGGCAGTGAGACACTGGAACAGGTTGCCCAGGCAAACTTTGGATGCCCCATCCTGGAGGTGTTCAAAGCCAGGTTGGATGGGGCCCTGAGCAACCTGAGTGAGTGAGCGGCATCCCTGCCCACAGCAGAGGGGTTGGAACACCAAGATCTTTAAGGTCTCTTACAATCCAAACCATTCTGTGATTCTATGTTTTTTCTGCAATGCCTGGGGACTAAAAAACTGACAAGAAAAGAGAGATCTTTTCATGTGGATACTCAAAAACTATTTCAGTTGCTGGCAAAAATGGGATTTCATATTTCTAGAATAAATGAAGCAGTGCAACATCAGAGCTGGTAATGGGGTGCTCTGCAGGGAAGTGTAGCTCAGTACCTCCACAGGTGCACTGTGGTGCCACAAGGAGCACTGGCACAAGGAACCACACGCTGTTCGGCAATTATTTATGGTAACACATCAGAATGCACTACCTGTATGAAGCAGACATTGTAAAAAGTAACAGCTTAGTAATTCTGGCTACAGAAACCTGATGTGCAGCCTTTCCAGAGACAGTCTTTCTCCTCTTTTCCTGAGAACGGGGGAAATATTGACAATTTTTGCGTGAATTAGAAATATGTGGATTATTGTAGGTCTGCTGTATTACCATTTTAAAGTCATTTATCCAATTTTAATCTATCCCATTGTTAATAGATTCCAAAGAACACTTAATTTAAAAAATTAATAAATTCATCTTTAAAAATGAAATACTTCCACAATAGCTGACTAACTTAGAATCAGTTTTCTATAATGATATTAAAATATTTAGTTGAGTATGTAATTTATAAAAGCAGTCAAATTCTAACCAACTGTATTATTGCAGCCTATTATCTAGTAAAATAGATTGTAATCTTACTAACAGAAGAATATTTTATGGCAAATGTTTCAATAGGAGCACCCAGTTTATTACTTGCATAAATCTACTACAGGCAATGAACATAAATTGGAAAATCATGCGAAGCATTGTGTTGTATTATGGCAAAATGATTTTACTGTGAAATAATTTTATTTAACATCTACAATATTCTCTATATAGGAAGTGAGCATTCAAAGAGTAACATTAGATAACTGAAAACTTTTCATTTGCAATTTGAGTTCATGAATTATAACTGAAAACTTAAAAGACCCAGGAAATAAAATAAATATCATAAAATCAGATAAATTGTAACAACAAATATAATATAATCATAGCATTTTTTTTTCACATCTTACAAAGGGTTCTGCTTATACTTTGGACATACAGAACTAACTCATAAAGATGCATACCAATAATTCTTTGCAGAATTTGGAAAATCTTCTGTTAAATATGTTGCCTACAAGTGAGCCGAGAACTTCTGGAGTTAAACATGTCATCTTCTTTTCTTGGAACAGGAGTATTCATTTAAACTATCTTGCCAGTAGCATTGTAGCAAAAACTGCCATTGTGAGCTATTTGAGGCCTGATTTAACCATCCTATTTTAAATGAATACAGGATTTAAAAAAAAAAACAACACAAAAACTATATGACTCTTCCTCTACAGGCTTATCAGTTCCTGAAAGTAATGTCACCCTCAATAATCTCTCTTTACCCATCTTCCTTTACCATCATGTCAGTATTTCTTGCTTAGCAGAGCATAGCAAACAAGCTGTATTCCAATAAACACTGAGCAAAAGCATAGTTGAGACTACACAGACTTGTGGACAGCTCCAAAAGTCTTCTGACTTCTGAACATATCTTAGAATTATTGAACAGTCTGGGTTGTAAGGGACCTTTAAAAGGTCATCGAGCTGAATGCTCCTGCAACAAGTACTGACATCTTCCACTACACCACACTGCTCAGAGCCCCATCCAACCTAGCCTTGAATGTTTCCAGGGATGGGGCATCCACAATTTCTCTGGGCATCCTGTTCAAGGGTTTCCCCACCCTCATTGTAAAAAATCCTTCTAATACCTAATCCAAATCTACCTTCTTTTAGTTTAAAACCATTACCCCTTGTTCCATTACAACAGGCCCTGCTAAAAAGTCTCTCCCCATTTTTCTTACAGGCTCCCTTCAGGTACTGGCAGGCTACAGGTAAGTCTTCCCGTAGCCTTCTCTTCTCCAGGATGAACAACACCAACTCTCTCAGCCTTTCCTCAGGGAAGAGGTGCTCCAGCTCTCTGAGCATCCTGGTGGCTTCCACTGGACTCTCGCTAACAGGTCCATGTCCTCCCTGTGCTGAGGACTCCAGAGCCGGACACAATACTCTAGGCGGGTCTTACAGGAGTGGAGGATCTTAGGGACAGAAACCTGGAACCAAATTCCTAATTGAGGCCCACTGGCTTCACATTCAGTGCATGGAAGAAGTGCATCAAAATGAAGTTGTGCTCAGCCCATATTCATGAGTAGGGAACCTACTGGGACAGACAGTAGGACATGGTGAGTGTGGTGACACAAACAGAATAAAGTTTTGGTACCTCACTCCAGGTAGCAAGAAGATGCACCTTTCTGCTTCTGTGCCCCAGCTTATGGCTGGATCCTGAATGTCAGCCCTGGCTCTGAGAAAGCTCCTGCCTGCTGAAGAGCCACTTCTGTTACTGCTGCCCACATTTCAGAGGCACCCAGAAGCACTGTGGTGCTGCAATCCACTTTAGAGTTTACAGGCACCATGCAACCACGACTGCCACTGCTGCCAAGGTCCCCAGGAAAAACAGCAGTACAGCCTCCCTGACCCTGTGTTCACTTCACTGGTTCTCCCCATCCTCTGCCTCTCTGTTGTCCGCAAACAGAGCAATCCAGGTCCATGAAAATGAAGGATTAAAAAACGATGGGGTGCAGACACTCCTACATAAATAACTCTCTTGACAGTACTCACTGTAATTCAGAAATTCACTCTTGGCTAACATCACTCACCTATGAGCAACCAAATATCATTGAAGTTTTCAGAAACATCAACTCATGAATATAAGGAATCATAGTGCTGTTGTTGGCTTATCTGATGGTTAGAATCAGCACAATACCTATATGAGATTACAGATACTGTAATGCATCAATTTAGTAATTAAAAACTTCATTGTTTCTATTGAGAGACTCAAACAGCTGTTTGGCTTTGTCAAAGAATCATCCTTCCCAATTTACAGTGCTGCCAAATACAGACCTTAGTTAAAAAACAAGTAACCGCTCCTCATAGTGTCAACAATTCCATTCCAAGCTAAACCTACAGAATGTGGTGCTTGTTCAGGTACCAGGAACTGTGGCTGCAAGCTGTTTTACTGAGCTCCACTCAACAAAGTGGTGTGTAATTCAGTTTACATAACAGTGCTGATGAATGCTAAATCTGTGTAAGGTGCAGACCAGTGGCTAAAATAGGAAGAGATTAAAATGATACTAAATCAAGTATTTCTGCTTCCTGCTGGATGGCTAGAATAAATGATGTTTCTACAGAAAGACAAAGACATGTTAAAAGACTTCTTTGCTTTGAATCACCAGGACTCACTATTCACAACCGAACATTCTGTGAAATGTGATTTTCCCTCCCTTATGTTAACCAGCATAGGTTAACCTGATAGGTATGTGGATACCTGCTGGTTAATAAAGCAATCCAGCTTTGAATTTCTAGCTCTCATGTAGATACTGACTTGAAGTAATTACTAGGCTTTCTACGCTTTTAATATGACAAAGGGATCATTATCCTTGCTGGCTAGCTTCCTTAAAATTAATTACCTATTATTCACCAATGTTCCACAGATTTTTGCAAAGAATAAGATCATGTAGGGTCTGAGGACTCCTTTCCTGTACCAAGAGATGAGGACTTCTTAAGGACCTTTCTAATAAAGTTGTCTTGACCTCTATATTCTCCTCATTCTACACCTCAGCTATCACACGCAAGTGTTAATAACCTCCTGTAAGCACCTAAAAAGATTAAGTCTAGGAAAGGTCACAAATGGAATGTACTATTGCTACGAATGTCTCTGTTTTTATGGAGTCTTCTGTATACAAGATGAAACACCACTCTCTACCTGTGAGGACAGAAAGATTGTCTTCCACTCAGAGAACCACCAAATACCTATTTGTATTTGTAAGAACCTACTTGCCAGATATTTTGCACATCTCCATGAAAGAAGAAATAAACACAGGATCCAGCAGTACTTAGGTCTTGTCCAAGAATTAATTTTCCCCAAACATTTTCAGTCAGGTATCATATAGTCTTAGCTCACCATTACCCTCATCCACTGCCTTTATCTTATAGTAAGACATAAAGATAAAATGCCAAAGCATCCTCAGATGCACAAGTGCTTTTGGGCAGGCTTTTACAATACTCCCATTTGCATCAAGGCTAACTGAGTGACTGCACACTGCCCATCAGCATGAGGTACCCTGCCACTGGCTGTCCAAGCTACTAGAGAAGGACTTGATCTTACAAACAGCAAGTAAGTCTTGTCACAAACTGTTCTTGCTTCACAGAATTTCGACAGCGCGTGGTGGAAGAGATATGTTTCTGCCACTCTTGTTGAATAACAGCTCCACAGGGCCCGACAGTCCCACCGTAATTTATGCAGCATGCATAGTTAGCTCTAATTCAGGGAGCACTCCTACACAGAGAAATCTCCCTGCTAGAACAATTTAAATTTTACCACATTTGAACGAGGCAACTGCTTTAAAATTGCCCCTTGGTTACTGAATGCAAAGAACACTGCTAGGCCACGGCAAGCTCCTGCAGACAGCTGAAACCACTACAGTGCACTGAATACTGGTGATATAGACATAAGCAAACCACAGCTTTCACTGCTCTCAGCATCATGCCTAGTGCTTATAGAGTGCGCTGTCATACCTATGGAAGTTCAAGCACTGCTGTATCTACAGAGGATTTCTTATAAATACTTCTATGTTTAGGACATGCGCATAAAGCTGTGAGTAGAAAAACCTGAAATAAGTAAACGATTGTGTGTGTCTATTTCAGCCAAGGTCACAACAGCCACTGCCTGTTCCTGCCCATTCCTAATAATTCATTTAAACTGAAATGAACTCTTTTGCTTGACAGCTGCCATTCATCTTGTTTAACTCTTCAGTAAACTAGTTCTATTTTTACAAAGATTTAGGATAATTTTCTATCATCAGTGTACAGAAGACAGAAAGTAGAAATGCTACAACATCCTCCAGCTGATTTTTCTACTCCCTCTTCCACCTCTTGATAGTTTACAATTTTCATTTGGCAGTCGCTCATTACTATTGAATTGTTTTAATCCTTTCTGCTCCTCCTGATGTGGTCATGTGCTTTCTGCTGGAGAACAAAAGGGGTGGTAAATTTTTGTGAATCCTTGA
The DNA here is from genome assembly GCA_013398955.1 of Callaeas wilsoni. Classification (NCBI taxonomy): domain Eukaryota; kingdom Metazoa; phylum Chordata; class Aves; order Passeriformes; family Callaeidae; genus Callaeas; species Callaeas wilsoni. The sequence goes on along the minus strand of VWPU01011931.1, from coordinate 24,298 downwards.
AGTCTTTGTGACTCTGCGGTTTAGATACTGAAGGTACCATTTTCTTGCAGTAACTGAAATTCAGTCTGATTTAAGGCTTCATGGCAATGTGATCCTAATATCTGCCACTAATTAGGCAGAAAACCGTGTCCTACCTGCCCATCATGGTTGCTAGCTAAAAGGATCCCAGACACAGGTCAATCCTGTATTAGCATCCCTGATCACTCTTCTGAGGACTGTTTGCATAGCCATACCTGAAGAGCCTTCCTGGGGAATAAGGTGGACCTTAAAAAGGTGGGGTGCAGCACCCCATTGCACCTCACCTCATGTCTCACACACCTGCTTGATTATTTGTCTCTTTCAAAGGATCTTTACATTTAGGGACTGTCAGACATGGTCCAGTAACTGGAAGGAAATCAGTTAATACTAGGGAGATTCAATGAATTGAAGTTAGCCCTAAATTTGATTGACATTTCATTCCTTGCAGAGAGTATGTAATTAAAGACAAACTTTGTTCAGGTGACTGAGATAGGATGCATTAGTTCAAATGCAGTAATGTAACTCTGATGGACCTTTACAGTTTCCTTGCAAATCACAAAATAAAAAAACACTTCCTGGGTGCAACACAGGAATTTTTGTTTTCGATATGCACTACGGATGCATTTACTTCTATTTGTGGACTATAAAGAGAGTCAGATCTTAATACCCATACTAGAAGAGTCTTATGCCAGATAAATCTCATCTTGGTGTACATGAAAGCAAGCACATGTGGCTTTCTATGTATTTTTATTGCCTTCCAAAATTAAATGCTGCTGTAACTGTAAGTAAATATAATGGTGGTTTTTTTAAATCTGTGAGGCACAGAGGATAAATGCATTGAGGAAGAAACAGTTGCTAAAATAAAGATGACAATGAACTTATTTTCATATCATGGGAAAAATATCAGCTTCTCAAGAACAAGCTCTGTTACTAGTAATTTCAACCAAAAAAAAGGGGAGGGCGTGTTTGGGGAGACCACTGAATTGTAATGCTGTTTAGAGTTGCTGGAAGTCTAAGTTTTCAATGAGATGTCACTTCTATGGAAAACAGACCCATTGAGTTAGTACTAATTAATACTTCAGAGATTGCTCACAGAGAAGGCATTTGGTTTCCACTGTGACGCCCATCACGACAGTCTAAAGTAATAAAACAACTCGTTTAGTTCTTTATGTTGTGCCTCAAGAAAAGTTCATCAGAAACTGGTGTGTTTTTCTGTAAGACATGAGAGTGGGTAAAAAAATTGCTTACAGTAATCTCTAGAACACAGTCACATCATTGTTTCATCTGTTTTCTCCTACAGCTGGCCAGGTACCAAGGTATGATTCTGCAAGCAAAATGTTAACTGTTGCCATTTCATGTAAGTATTTTTCATGTGCTTCATACTTTATTATCATTAAAGCTGCATTTCTGCGCGTTTCGTTGGAATAACTCATTTACATAAACACAAATTTTATGTGCTTTTCACAGGAGATTTAATATGAATCAAACAGCAACAAAACAAATATGCCAAAACTACATTTGTCCACTGCAAAAATCAAGTACTTACCAGAAAACAGGTAACAGTATAGCTTCCTGTTTCTCTTGTCAGATCAAAAAGCTCCTACTGTGATGGACAATGTATCTGCCCTTGTAAGACAGGGCTACCAAAACTTCTCAAAAACTTTCCTCTTGTGACAAGAGTCTTTAAAAAATGAGTCTACAATTAAAAAAGGCAAAATTTCAGAAATGTTGCCATTAGGCTGACTGGTTTAAAATATAATCACACAAAAAATAAAAGTAGGTTTAGTCTCAGTTAAACTTGTTTCATCATAATTGCTAGCATATCTCATACCAGGCTCATGGACCAACAGAAATCAGAGATATAAAAGGACTTCTATAATGTACACCAGCTGTTCTAGAACTTGTCATAAGTGGTGCTTTAGGGCACCTTGTTTTTTGTTCAACAAAGCAGTCTCTCAATCTCAACTCAATCTCTTCCAGCAGCTCTGCACTACTTAGGGTTTCTCCAGCAAGAGAAAGCCATGAGGCTGTCTCGAGCAAGACAGCCGAAGTGACCTGCAGGAATAGGTTTGTGCTATTAAAAAGTAGCATATCTCAAGCATTTTCAACAAACATCTTTTACTTGTTGGCCCTGTAAGAAAAGTGCCACATTCCCTACTCATTCATATTCCATCTGCACCAGAAGGACAAAGTGTTCTCCTTTGCCTTATGTCATGTTCTTCATGGACATCAGTTAATGAGCTCTTTTTTCTCCTCTCCATATACTCATTTTTTGATGCTTTTGCTCAGCTCAGATACCCTAAATAGGCAGCAAGAAGTCCAGATCAACATTAAAGTAACTTTCCATATCATTCCCCCAAACTTCATGCTGTGCAGAGCAAGTTAGCCCTTTCCGAACAGTTATTTAAGCTGAAATACACTGGAATTAATTTATTCTGCAAAATCTAAAACATTGATCGTGGACAAGAGCATCTACAACACTTAATACACAATATGGAAACACACATTGCCCTGGCTAACAACTGGACTTGGAGGTTACCAAAAGAATTCTGCCTGATACATAATTAGTTACTTTTATGCGGTATATGTAACTCAGCCTAATCTCATTTCTTGCTTCCTTTTCATTTCAAATATAAAACAAATGTGTGTGCATTCTGTATAAAATTAATGGTGGTGGTCTCAAAAAACCATGGAAAATTAATACCCAGACATGAAAACAACTCCTTAAAATACTGACAGTTTTCAGTCTCAGGAAAGAGTCTGAACTCTTGAATTTGCCCATAGGAAAGAAAAAATAATTGCCTGTTTCCATTCCAGATGTTCAGGGTAGTAGGCAGGCCAGATCATGTCATAGGAAGAGACTGAGAGAGCTGGGGCTGGTCAGTCTGGAGCAGAGCAAGCTCAGGGATAGCTTTCACATGTGCCTAAGTACCTGACAGGAGGGTGTAAAGGGGCCAGACTCCTCTCAGTAGTGCCCAGGGAAAGGACAGGAAGCAATGGCACAGACTCAAACACAAAAAATTTCTTCTTAAACTCTGGAAGAAAATGGTTTTGAACTACAAGGGTGGTCAAACAGGCTTACAGATTTCCTAGGGGCAGTGTGGATCCTCTCTCCTCTGAGGTACCTAAGTCCAACCAGGTATGGCCCTGACATGACCCACAGTAGCTGAGCTGCCTGAGGTGGGCTGAGTCTGGACAATCTCCAGAGGTAGGTAAGCCTCAAGCCCAGTGTGATTCTAAATGCAGAACCTCATTAGAGATACTTTAATGAAAGCTGTTTATTTCAATAAGCTTGCTTACACTCTGTGCTCAGAAGGGCAATATATTCAATCAAACTCCTTCAACAACAAAAGAAAGCTAAAAACTGAAAATTTCATGAAAAATTCATCTTGTCTTTCAAGCTTACAAAATTTAACAAAGGCTTTTGACTTCTAGAATTTAAAGACTTGAAGGACAAAATACTTTTGCTGGTGTGTGCCTCACAGTACTTTGTTTACTGCTGCCATTAAATAAAATCATAGCATTTGTGAGTATAGTCTTGCCTGTTAAAAGTCCTTATTTATTTGCACATTTCTGTTTATACTTGCAACATTGGTAACCTACTGAAAATCATCCCACATACATCTGGGCCTTTATGTGAACTTAGCTGCTGTACACGATACACCCGATGACCAATCTGTGATGGGACTTAACTGCTTTCTGGCCTAAAGCGTGGATAACTAATTATCTGTATAGACAGGTGAACGGGATTTCCTATTACAAGTGACTATAACTACAGAGCAGGAAATGTGATACTATATTTTATAATAATAACAGTGTACATGCAATAGTTTTCTTTTACTTAAGGTCTCAACCATATCTCCTTTACTTCTGCCCTGCTTCAGGAACAAGAAGGTAGAGAAAATGGGAAACATACGTAGGAAAAAGTTTAAGATGATCTTTCATTTTCCAACGGCTGCTGAGCAAGATGTATTATCAGGTTTCTTGTCTTGTCTCTGAGTAGGCCCAGCAGGGGTACAGAGATCTCCAGGCGATCCATCTGCAAAGCCAGGAGGCTGTGTTTTTATTTTATTGCAGCTCTTCGCAGCTGAGAAGTTGAACAGGATCTTCAGTCCTATGAGCTCAGGATCAAGCAAGAGACTGAGAGCCACGGCTTGCAGCAGTGTGGAGAATCTGCTGCTCCCACAGGAGACTGAGCCCTACGACAAATGCCGTGACAGATCAGCTCTAATCAGCAGCAGCAAGGCTGGCCTGTACAGGAGGTGTCATTTGACTTGCTGAAGAAACAGTGAATTAAGAATAATCTGAACTCATCATCAAACTGAATGGGTAGCACAGGTCGCAGCTGAAGCAAGAAGACACATACACCTATCAGGATATTTAAAAATTGCATTTTTTCAATATCAGTATCACTAGAGAAACAAACACTCCAATTTTTTCTATACACACTTAGACAGCATACCCTCATCTATCTCTAATGGGCTGATACAATATCCTCTCTTGATAACTCTGAGTTTCAAAGGAATTTGAATCTAAAAAATTACACCTAAACGCTTGTCATGCTTGTAAGTGGAACATCTTATGTTAAATCACATATTTTCACTGCACAATCTGAAAGAAGGTCACCAGATGGCACTATTACACATTGTCATCTGATTTCAGCCTCTTAATACACACAAAAAGTTTTTAATTGTGGAAGAACTGGTGTTATTATTACTGTAGCATTACATTTATTTGGCGCAAGTGTGATGTGTGGTATCTCTGTTTTAATCTCTGCAGCCTTAACAAGTTCTTCCAGAGGAACTGTCCTCTGAGAACCAGATGTTCTTTTGCAGGTTTAAATACAGACATAAAAAGAGGAAAGGTACGGACTGTTCTGTTATTTACGTATTTCTCTGCTCAAGGACTAGCATGTAATGAGAACACATCACAGCAGGAACACACACACATTTGCCTATGCTGATTTTTCCTCCTTGGTAAGCAGAAACCCTCTGCTGTCATTACAGAGAGATTAAAAGCCCTAGGCATACTTGTAATACGTACTTTTCTCTATTCTACTAACAGCCAGCCAGCATATCCAAGGTGCATCCTGGACCCAATTAAAATGCATCTGCGCACCTATCAGAAAAATACTGCACACAATGCAAGCTGACATTTGAACCTCTCTTGATTGTCCTCAGCTCATCTTTTAACAACGTGAGCAGAAATATCAACCTTAACACTCCTAATTGCCACAACATGTACAAATGGTCTGAACAACTCTTGATATGTGTATTTTACAACAGCAAACCATTGCTCATTTCTGTGGCTACTAATTTGTGATCCCCTGATATGTGTGTCATGATTAGTTCTATAGCTTGTTAGAAGAGTAATTTAGAATAGTAATTTAGACTTGCTAATGCTTCATGGCTGTAGGTGTTTTTTAGTTTTGTTCAGATAACAGCTTTGTTGAAAGCTTATACAAAGCTTATACTGCCTAACAGTTTTTCCTGAATCACAGAACAAAGAAATAGACTCAGTAAATTATTATTTTGCTTTCACACATACCATTCTACACATTTCTTTTGTTAATTATATCTTATACTTCAACAAACTCATAAGTGGTGAAACAGCAAAAAAAACAGGCCATGAACTTTGGATGGAAATGGCCAACTGTTACAAGAAGTCCTCACCCAGTTCACGGGGTTGACTGAATTTTTTCTGACAGAATGTAGTCACCTTTTCATAATCTTGAATGGGATTTCTGTGCTAGCAGAATTAATGAAAGAAGTTTACTTTGTGACAAGCGTATTACTGGCATACATGCTGCACTGGAGATGCTAGCAACCTTGCTGAAGAAAAACACTGGCTAACACCAGGAGCATGACTATTTCTGCTGATAAGGAGCCTAGCTTTTCAGTATCGTATCTAATCTTACTGGTGATCTAAACAAAAGTTTTTCTCCTAAATTCCAGTTTGGAGAGTTCATGCTTCCCCAGACATTCAGCACCCGAGTGGAACTAACCAAAAGCAACAGAATAGCCACCACAGGCCTGGGGGAGCCCTGCCAGAAGTCCTCACACATAGCTCAATCACACAGAAAACATTTCTCTTGTACTTCTTTTACAAGCTTTCATGCATTTTACAAGGAATAAATTCACCCAGCACAACAATATTTTAGAAGTAAACTGAAAAAGGCAGCAACGTTTTTCACAGGAAATGGTGCTGTATTTTATCAAAATTCATAAACACAGATACATTCCATAGTTATTTCTGATCATAGAAATTAGCAGTTCTGCCCAACACCAAGCTTTATATTCATCTCACATATTTTCGTGAACTTAAGTAAGCTTCTTATATCAGGAGCACTGCATACTATAGTAATAGTTCAAGCCTAGAAAAACTGTATTTCTATCAAAGTTCTCCTTGCTAGAGGGGTTAATATTGGGCAGTATAGCTCCTGTCCAATACAAAAACTCAGAGAGGTACAGGACATCATCAGAAGTTAGAAAAACCTGCTTCCCTTTTCTGCAATGTTTGATGCCAAACACCATAATGGTCAGCACTATCTGCACAGAATATGCTACAATTACATAAAGTCCTTCTAGTATTTTGAATCTATCCAAAACCCATTAAAACCAACAATGCTGATATCCATCTACTGTGAACAGAAAGCCAGTCCCATGCAGCTGTTCAGCTCTCTGCAGTGCACAATCCCGGCTGACATTTGGAGCTGAAAGAACAGATCCTTCTGCTCTTGATGTCATGGTGCACTTTGCTATGTGGTCTTTCACAGGCTGCCAGAAAACATTCCTTGTCCCACACTTCGGAAAACAGTGATGAAACAGTCTCAGTCCCTGACAGCACCTGACAAAGCTGACACACTAGAACAGAACTGTCAACGTATTAGGAAATCATGTAAGTAATGGCTCCTTGACCAGGACCTGATGGTTTTCTTTATTCTTCCCTTGCTGTAAGAGACTTGGTGAACAAATTGCAACCAGCATTGGCCCTAGAAGAGGTCAAGGAGCAGGGACTGAGGCTTACCGTTCACCAATCCTTCACACCCCCTCCTCTACATTTAGAAAGAAGGTACTCATGTCTCAAAAGGGTGGTTGGCAAAGGGAAGACAGTAAATTTTAGGTTTTCCATGGCAAATGGACACTGATATGTATAGTACAAAATCAGTGGTTAACATGACATAACACAGGCATAACAATGAAGTGTGGCATCAAATCCTTATTGTAATGGACGGAATTTTGCCTTTTAGAAAATACCCATTTCTCAATACTAATTTCCTACACTTATGCCTTATTCTTTTACCTTTATACTGATATAAAAGGATAATTGTCACTTTGACGATTCATTCATGATGTCAAAACAGAGTGATGGTCAGAACCACTGCAACAGGAAGAAACAGATGATGCTCTACATTTCATCAGTGAAATGCCACTGTCTTCTTGCTTCACACAGACGTTGTAACACTGATTATATTATTATTTTAATGGGATGACATCCAAGGACATTCAGGGTTTGGGTTCTTTTTCACAAATGAGTAAGGCAGGCATAGGATTTTACAACTCTAAGGAGATCTGAGACATTGTGAAATAAATTACTTGCTGAAATTCAACAAACAAGCCTGAAAGAGCCACAACTGCAAACTGATTTCCTTTTGTTAAGGACTGTATGTACACATCTCCTTACAGCAGGCTCTGTTCCCTCACCAAATTGTGAAATATTTAAAAACAACAATTACCATTTAATTCTGAAGAACAAATATCCAAAACCAGTTAAAAGCAAATGGAGCAAGAACAATGTCATCTGAATTTTTATAATTAACAACTCCTTTTTCCATTGGAAGCTAGAGTTGCTGAATCTAAACAAGGATTTCCTTGCTATTTTAGGAGCTCCATGCAATTTAATTCATTTGTTGTACATGTTCAATCATCCACATGGAAGGTTAGAAATTTGATAAGTTGAAGAGTGGGTTAAGTATTTAACCAATACTGTAATTCTCTAAAAGTTAAAACGATGCCTCATTTTATAAAAAAGATAATCCAGAAAAATCTGCTATGAATCATGTACGTTAGCAGTGTCTGTGGCTGCAGTGCCAATAACTTTTCTATAAATAACAGTAAGACTCACTTGATAGCTTATGTGCCTCAAGTACCTGTTTGGAACCATATGTAATATCTACATATTGACCTGCATAGAAAGAGAGCAAATTAAATGTTCACAGACTAGATTAACACTTAAATAAATGTAAGCATTTTATTTTGCTTGGTGGCATAGAAAAACAGTAACTTCAAATTACCTCTATCTCAAAGGTGAACTTGTGGTAAATGACATCAGGCTATCACCCTCACACAACTTGATGTAATTCCAGGTTTTAGAAAAGCAGCACTATGGTAATTACTCATGGTATTGCAATAAAAGCACAGGAGATAGCTTTTCAGGTTTTACCAATCTGTTGCAGCAGGTGATAGCCCAGATTCTTGCCCAGTTCCAGGTCAGGAGAGGATTAAACCTTACAATAAAGATCCTATTGGTGGAGTATTGGTCCACAGCCAGTCAAACATGAGCCAGCGTGTGCCCAGATGGCCAAGAAGGCCAATGGCATCCTGCCCTGGATCAGCAATAGTGTGGCCAGCAAGACCAGGGCAGGGATTTTCCCCCTGTATTCAGCAGTGGTGATGCCGCACCTCAAATCCTGTGTCCAGTTCCGGGCCCCTCACTACAGGACAGACATTGAGGGGCTGCAGCATGTCCAGAGAGGGGTAACAGAGGTGGTGAAGGATCTGGAGCACAGGTCTTGTGAGAAGCGCCTGAGGGAGCTGGGGTTGTTCAGTCTGGAAAAAAGGAGTATCAGGGATGACCTTACTGCTCACTACAACAGCCTGAAAAAAGCATGTAGCCGGGGGGGGGCCATTCTGCTCTCCCAAATAACAAGGGATAGGCCAATAGGAAATAGCCTCAAGTTGCACTAAGAAAAATTTCTTCACTGAAAGGGTGGTCAGACATTGGAATAGGATGCCCAGGAAAATATCCTTCACCCCTGGAAATATTTGAAAGCTATGTAGATGTGGTACTTAGGGACCTGGTTTAGTGGTAGAGCTGACAATGTTAGGTTAACAGCTGGACTCAGTAATCGTAAGTGTTTTTTCCAACCTCAGTGAATCTATGACACTATAAAAAGGCCCATTTCTCTGCAGTGATTACAGAAGTAACATGAGGAGACTATATTCACAGGCCAGGCAGCACAGCTAAACCAGGTGAATCTGGGGCTAAGAGCTGGGTTCTGCAATTGTCTACATCTTGAGCTTCTCATTCATAATTCAGAATGTAGATCAACTAAATCTGAAAATTAGTCTATTTTTGCAGAGTACTTTTCTATATGAAGAGCAGGTAATTCACAGAGAAAAGTTTTCTTCCACTTAATCACTCACAAAAATGTGCCTGTATGGGTATTTAATTAACAAAATAGCTAATAGCTTTTTCTACATTTCAGAAAGGAATTAACTGACTTTTCCCATGCCCGCTATTCACCTTAAGAGACAGACTCCTTAAAAACGATGAAAGCAGCAGTGGTTTCTAGCAGTGGTCTGGGAAAAGACAATTATGATCCCACCACACAATAATTGCTTTGATATTTATCAATAATCCACAAGACAGGACAGATTACGCTCTGAACACTTAGTGCCCTTTTCCAGTTTGAGTCCAAGGGCATAGAAAGCTGATAAAGCCTGTTTTGCTTGCTACAAGTCCAAAAGAAATTGCTTTCTTTGTTTCCTAGGGGTGATTTAATATGGAAAGAGAACAGCTCAGAGGCTTGGAATCATACAGTGGCACATAGAGATCAGAGAAGCAGCCAGATCGTAATTCCCAACGTCCTGACTTTTGGGCTTAATTTCACTTTCATCAAAATCAACAGGAAAACTTGTCATCAACTTCAAAGCTATCTGTCATTGAATTTAGACTTTCCCTCACAAAAGAAGAAAACAAAATAATTACTGAAATTATAAAAATCTTCATATATAGAGTTTATTAAAATTCCAGTTGACTTTTTTCCCTACTATTCTTCCTAACATTTCAAGGAAGGACAATAATGTTAATGATGGGAAGAATTTTTAAGCAGAAAATTGACTAACATTTAAAGCTTTGGCAAAGAGGATATGCTTACCAAGATGCTTCAAAACAAGCATGATGTAAAATGAGAGCCTTGTGTATGCTATTCTGGTTTCTTTCCACCAAGTCTGACCACCTTTTTCTCAGACGCCACCATGTTCTCACTTCGCCTCAAGACCATTTTGCCATCAATATGCTTTTTTTTTTTCTTGCATACAGTAATCCAATCAAGCAAGCAGAAATAAAACTTTCCTACAGCACACTGTGCAATGTTCTATGAGGCTTGAAAGCCACAGGTTTCTAAGACAATTAAATGAAAGAGTTAACCACATCTTGACCCTTAAATCCAAAGCTAAGGCATGAGTTTGCAATTCAGTCCAGCCTATTACTAAGCCTATTGCTGTTATTTTAAGATGAGAGTCTGTATTTCTTCACATGTCTATGTATGAGATTATAAATCAACATTTATATCCCACGGCCCTAAAAAGAAGAGGCTGCATGCTTTTTTTTTTAATGCTAAATATATATACACTATATTACATTCTAAATAGCCTCATGGTGTTTCTTGCAAGTACAAAATGGACACAGGAAGATATCAAAATAATTCAGTAAGTCATTTCAATAATAATCTATTTGAAAATACTGATTTTTAAGATAGATATTTGCAAATAATTACTAATATATTTGCAAATGTATGCACTAATATATTATAAGGTAATTAGGGAATGGGTGCAGAAACATTTCTATTCCTTTGCTTAAAAAGACTTACACTTTATAGACAACTTTAAGTGAAGAAAGTAATAAATTCTCACCCCAACTTACTGCACAGTTTCTTACTTATGTAACAAATTTTAGTTACTGTAATTACAGCTGTTGGCCTTTCATCTGAATAAGAAATGCCTTTTCTCTGCATGAAATGTCATGTAGTAAAGAATAGCACCATGGGCCATTCCCACGATAGAATCAAATCATGATTACCTCACTGGAAAGCAAGAAATCATCCCATTACAGTGATGCAGACCTCCTGTTTCTATCTCTGCAGAGCTACAGGATAGGGAATCACTAATGTGATGCATTAGGTACAGTAAATTATGCCAATAGTTCAGTACATCATGTCCTCGGCCTCAGGCAGGAGTGATTTGTTTGTTGCTTGGAAAGAGTCCATATTTAGGAAGAAAACACACATTTTTCTCCAAATAACTAATCTGGAAAAATCCTATGAGGAATGTGCTGCTCAGAAACTTTAAATATTTGAGTGAGTCTTATGGAAAAGGGTTACTAGGCAGAAGACAGGTGAAGCGGTGTGGGAAGCATGCAAATTACCATCCTAGGGAGCCGCGGCGTTCCTCACGTACCTCCTGTACAGCGCTCACGGCACCTTTCAGGCTGAGTGTGTGCACACACGCACAGGTGCACGTAGGTGTGCCCACACACACACACAAACGGGACGTGGCTCCAGCACAGACTGACAATGAGACAACCAAGAGGTGACAAAACCACTCCACTGAAATGTGCAGAGCAGGGTTCGGACCGGCAGCAAGCAGTGATTTTATTTCAGAAATGGAACACAACAAAACAATGGCAATATTCCTCTGCAATGTAGTCCCAGGATCATACTCCGAATAAATTTCAAAGGAATTTTGCCATGGGTTTTGAGAGGAGACTCAGGTATTCTGCCTGTGACTTCTGGCGAGAAACTAGCATTGCTACGTCTGCTTCCAAAAAACTCATTCAGAACAGGAAAACTTAACAGCTTTCCATGATTTGCAATATAGAGAGGAAATACTAACCACTTCTTAACTCAGACTTTGCAGAGTATTTAATAATATTTATATCATTGCAGCACTTAAAAATCCAGCCAAGATGAGGACTTCAAACAGAATATGCTTCTACCCTGAAACATTCAAAATGGAAAGAAAGTGTAGTAAATAAATACAATTAAGAATAAAGCAGAAAAACAGGAATATCTAAATAAAAATATATAGGAACAAAATTAGCAGTAAGACAGCACGATGCTTTCAAATTATTTCAGTTGACTTTAAAAATCCATAAGCAATTAATAATATGAATTATTTCAAACTACTTTCAGACAAAGAAAGAGTTGGAGTTCCAAAATCTGGGAGTTTTCCACTCAAACATTTGATTGCCATAAATTTTAGTTAAATGATAAATTTGTGATTGTGCCTAGTAGCAACAGAAGGACTTTAATTAATAATTTGATAAAAGCTTGCAGCACAAATTTTAAAAAACAAACAAACAAACAAAAAAACCCCAACAAAATTAACATCTGATTAATCCCAAAAGAGCTCATCCTCTAATGTTACAAACCCTGCAAACTTCTTCTCTCTTGGGCAAAAGTCTACATAACTAGACAGGTCTCAAATGATGCCCTGAAGGTCACCAAACACAGGCTGTGACAGCAGACGTGCCTTTTCCTTAGAGATCAATATCAGCTAGAGCGGTTTTACAGCAATGTGAGAGGGTGAAGAGTTTACACTAGCTGGTTATGCAATAAATGTCACTGGTATTACTGCTGACTTCAGACTAGACTTGCAGCGTTAAGCAGTTAAGAGGTGATAAAGCAGGATTAATTCCTGACGAAAATTTTTGATTAATTTGTCAGCATAGTTTGTAGTACAAATTCCCTGCTATCTTTTTTCTTCCTCATACAGGAAAATATTTTGCACCAATCTATTATTCCCTTAAGGGTAGGACTTCACAGCAGTTTTAATATCATTTCATATCATTGCACCTTTGAGCCTTTTTTTGCACACTCACCCTAAAGGAAGTTATCCAAGATGACAGCTATTTATGGCTGTTCATGTAAATCACAATATGGATGACAATGGAATGGTAACGGAATAGTGCAAAACACAGTAACTTAGCAGTAACTGTTCTTTAAGCTGCCCTGATGAAACTGCAGTTGACAGGGACAGTAAAATCACCCAAAGTGAGTCAGTGGACAAGGCAGGGCAGTAGTTCTACTGCTAGATAAAGCTGCTTCAGAGGCAACATGAGCTCCGAACCCTCCACCTGCTGTAGAAACAAATACATGATCAACACACTGAATTCTCATTGCTCTCCCCAGCCCTGAGGCCCACTTCTGTTACCAGCAAGGCAGTGGCTGTTTTTCCAACACGGCATTTTTTTTTTCATTTCCTTTTTTCAGATCAGAACACAGGTAAATGAACAAACCACCAATGACAGCAAATAACTAATTTCCTCAAAGATACAGGTATTGCCTGCAAAATAATGAAACGTGGTAATGTGCTAAAGTACATTTCCTGTCAGATGTAATTTGTTTGCCAAAAGTATGCCCTAAGGCTGCTCTAACTTAGGATTTTCAGTTTGTGACACTGACCTGCACTTAACAATACAATTGCAAGCATTTCAAACACACAAATTTACAACAAAACCAAACTAAATCCAAACCATCTGACCTGTTTTCCCCAAAAGCAAAATAGAGTATCAACAGTACTGTTTTGACTCAGCTCCTGTAATACAAAAAGGTGCTGCCTTCAACCAGATGTATCATTGATGACACTTGCAAAGATCTACTGCAAGATCATATAGAGAAGTAAGATACTTCTTTAAATCACCGCTTCGACCAGCAACTCAATGACATCTTGGGTGAGGAGGAAAGGATTGCTGGTATGCTAAATGTACATAAAATTGTATACACAACAAATCCTATTGTTCTTATCAGGTACTGTGAATCGCATTTATCTTTTTCCCACGATGAGTTACTGAGGAAAGAAATTGTGATTTCATACAGTTATCTAAGCATCTAGTCTAGGGAAGACCAGATTATCATCTCATTACTTCAGTAGGAAAATTAAAAATAGTTAAAAATATGTGCCTGTCTCAGAATAATACCATGTCAGGAGCATTCTATAAGGCATTCTACTTGAGAGACCCAATTTCCAGCATTTTGAAATGCACAGCTAAGTATTATTAAGGTATTTGGTTTGCACTGATAAAGATAGTGATTTTCAGGACTACTTAATGAGTGGTTTTGAATTTAAAAAAAAAATTACAAAACCAGTCACCTTTCTTTTTCTAAGCTACCTATATCTCATGATACATATCTGTGCATGATAAATTTATTAGAATTACCCAGTATTTGGTTTGTCTTGTCATTGTAGGTTCTAAAATACTTGTCAGTGCCAAGAAAGAATTTGAATCTCTGGTTTGTGTCAATAGCACATTTACTGCTGCACAGATTAATGGAAGCAGCCATTAAGTTAAATAACAAAAGATGAGGTTTAAATGAAAGCTGGCTGAAAAACAACAGAACACGGCTGATCTAGGTTAAGGTGAAGGAAACACCATTTATTCTACAGAATTGTTAACATCACACTAGTCACCACTTGCAGGTTAGAAAAAACTTAGTACATGTCTGGGGAGGAATAAGAAAGTCTTATTCTTTATATTGAAGTTTATTTTATAAACAGTAAAAGAGGTTGCTAGATAGAATGTCTTAAGAGTTATAGGTTTTACAGCTGTTCATTTACACTCATCTCCAATACATCTTCCCATCTGTTCTATACGCCATGTATAAAACACTTTTAATACTTATTCATCCCACACAGATCTTTTCAAGGGAAGCATGGGCACATACCTTATTTTTAAGAACTTTCCTGACCTCCACTTCTATATCGCTTTTGTTGTAGGGCTTTCTTTGGTGGGAACACACTAACCATTATGCACAAAAAAATTCAAATTGGTTATGATCTTATTCCATAGTTACAAAAGCAAAATCCTTGAATACTTGGGGAAAAAAATCAGAGGAGAAAGGATACAATAGAGCCTGTTTTCTCATCTCTACAGCTGGCAGTGGAGAACTGACTCCTGCTAATAAAACCAACAAAACCCAGATCATTAGCAGGAAAGAAGCACTTCATCAAACCTAATTTTTTGGCCTGTGGCCCTGGCAGTGTAGTGCTGGCTGCCTGGGGAATGTCACCACTCAGAAAGGCCAAGGTCACTCTAAAGTCAGCAGTGCTCAGAGCATCACACAGACTAAATGTGGCACCCTCAACATTGCAACAAGCCCTGTCCTAGGGCAGCTTCCACTACCCACATCCCACACCCACACTCTAAAATGTATACTGTGGAGTGGTCACTATTGCCTTTTAAAAAAAGACTAGGAAAGTAGGGGAGTCAGTTGTGCCTTGCCACTCAAAACTTTTACATTGTGAGTGTGGCACCAACTTAAAATGGGCAGTGAATGTGGGAGATCTGTATGTAATTTCATAAAAGTTGAGCACTCTCATCCCCAAAATCTGAAGACCTTGTAAAAGCCTTTGGATTTTTTAAAATATCAATCCGAGAGGTAAATCTGGAGAACCATCTTGGGGGAAAAAGTAAAGGAATATGCGTCAGATGGAAAAGCAGTACCATAGTGCTGCACCTGTGACTGGCATTTCTGATCAAGCCTCTAAGCAAAAAAGTGATTTCTGAACCTCTTTTCTCTTTTAAAGTAAAGCTTCTTCAGAGATTAAGCACCCCAAAGCTAGCACATATTTTGAGGTCTAGTATACAGATTTGGGGCTTGAAATTCCACCTGCAGTCTCCCACAGCTCTCACATTCTGTGGAGGATCTGGACCAAACTATCTAAAACTGAGATTAAAGAAAGAAAAAACATTTATAAAGTCCCCCAACTTTCCTCTCTTTGTACAGCTTCTGGTACAACAAATTTAACCATGTCTGGAGTTCTTCTGAAATACAGCACGGCGAACATTTGCTGACATAGCTGGTTTTATGCAGCCTCTAAGATGTACCATTTGACCTCTTTTTAATTACATATACTTTTTATTTTTAAGTATATTGGATATTTTGTCCCCTTGCTATTAAATAATGGTGGCACAGTTCTAGACTTCCTTTTCTCATCATAATTTACAAGGGCTGCACCTTAGTGGATGGCCATGATTTAAGAGCATTTACACTATATTTGCATATTGTCACTTTTTGCTCGTTACCAGAGTACATACATGAAAAACTGAGAGACTCCAATGGTAAAAAATATAATCATTGCTTTGTAGTCAATAAATTACTGAGGAGTGCTAAAAGAAACTGAGAATAATATCCATTTCATTGTACTGATGGTTCCATATATAAAGTATCAGCCTTTGGTTATGTCAGTTAATAGTCCTAAATTGAAACAACAATGCTAAAAACTCAAGGCAAATTAACTCATAGTTACTGCTACTGGAGTAACATTAAATTAACACAGAAGAGATTAAAAGTTTTTGAGAGAATAAAAGCAGATAAAACATGACAAAAAACCAGACATCTGTCTAAACAAAAGACAGCTCAAATCCATGCTGAGGCTTACGTTTCAAACATGTACTTAAAACAATGCAGCTAATCTTGCAAGATCCAGATACTCAGCTCTATATTCACACACATGCTTGCACAAGTAGACCAACCGAGAAATGTCTCTAGAATAAAAGTAAAATCTTTCTAAGAAATGTGAAACACTATGAACTATGAAAAATACAAAAAAAAATCTTTTCCTGGTAGTGAGAAAAGAAAGGTTGTTCTATAGCTAGAGTTACAGTTACTGGGCCTGTGGATTCAAAATTAAGAAGCCATGAAAAGAAAGTTTCAGTTTTTCCTGTATACATGCAGGTAATTTGTGTTTTACCTTGAACACATATTAGACCAGACATTGTAAAACTGAATGTGCATGTGAAGGGCTAATACAACCACCAAGCACAGAAGTGCCTAAAATACTCTAACTTTCCTTTAGAATGCAAATACTGCTATTAAATACACCGTGGCAATACTTGAGATCAATGTGGATCTTAAAATATCACACACAAGTTATTCAAGTTTCTTAAGACAACAAAATTGGCAATAAAATAATAGCTCTGCTGTGTTGGTAAAAATAGCTCATTTTCCAAATGCAGTTCTCTGTAAATGTAGAAAAACTGCAACTGTCTTGTATATACCATAAGCTATTTATCTAAAATGGTACTGTCAGTGAAACAGATGTCATTGCACAATATCCCTGCGCCACCCACATTCCGTTCTCCTAGTTGCCAAACAGAACTGTTTTTCATTATTTACTGAACAATCATATTCAAGTATTTCTGCAATGATCTCTATGCTACGTTAAAGGAAAAAAAGTACTTAAAAACTGAAACGTAGTTTCACATGATGTTTTAATGCTACTTAATAGATTCAACATATCTTCCTCAACACAGACAATGAAGAACAGGCTGAAATCTTAGCAGAAGGTTAAAAAAATGTCTTGTTTTTAAGAACCTTGTCCATCAGCTTTTTCTGTTTTCCTCTTCCTGTCTATTATACTCAATTTCAGGCTTATATTTTTAAGTATCTTCATTCAGCTGAGGAATATGCCAAATTAATACCAAGGCTCCAACTCAGACCTAAAAATCATCTGTTTTTTGCGGGATAGCTCCATAAAACCTAAAAATCATGCCACAGAGTAAGTTAGGGTGGAAAAGACTTCTAGGGATATCCAGTGGTAGGATGGCACTTACTACTGTAGGGCCTATTCAGTGTGACTTGTTAGGGACCCGTCTTGATCTGCATATACCATATGCCATCCTACACTGTAGAGCTCAGTCATCTGGTTTTTATCTTGTCTTTTCATGCTGTCTTGCTTTTTCATCTATCCTCCTTTTTTTCATCCTTTTCACAGTGATCTCTGGAGTTCATCAGTATCAGACTGCCATCAGGCTTCCTTGGGGGTGACACGAGGCGCAGAACTATCCACAGTTCAAACAGAACCTTGCCAATGAACCCTCTGAACTCTAAACGCAAAAAGCTTGTAGTCTGTTCTCACCAGTGCCACAAAATTGTCCCAGAAATTAAAGTTACCAGATTTTCTCAACCTGGACACTTTAATAATCCAGACTGTATAAGTTTGAAAGCATGTGGAGGAAAATAGTGAGCACAATGAAATTCATATAGAGTACTCTGTCTGCATTTACATTTGTACAAGTAACCAACACACTAAAGAAAATAAGAAGTTCAAATAGTCACAGTTTTCTTGTACAAAAAAATGTCCTTTAATTTTTAAGAATGGGGATAAGAATCTGAAAGGCATCTACAGAGATAGGCATGCATTCCAGCATCCTGACGAATACACCTAGAGCAAATGAAGGCTAGACAGAAAAATCAGTTCATATCTAAAGCCTTTTCTCATAGGAAATACTGTCCTTGAGAATGTAAAACTTTCTTCAACCTCTCAAGACAACTGAGAATAAAAACACTGAAATTAACATTAAAACACACTTTAGTATCTCAAGAAGTTTCTCATCTGGTGAGTTTTTTACTCTTTGGTACTCGTTTGCTAATAAGCCACCTAACCCTTCAACTATCCAGCTTTATGATGCCTTATTTAGACTTCTCAAATTTGTTGAGCTGCTTTCAGATTACAATAGTCTTAAAGATAAATACAATATACACGTTTTTTAGCAGAATACTTGCCAGTTTGGCAGCAGCAGAATCAACAACTGATAGGCAGAGGGAGTTATGATTAGAGGAAAGAGAATTTTCTCTACTCTCCTGAAATTAAAGTATTTCAATACACTTTAACACACCCAATTCCAGATAGCTAGCTAGCAATTCTCTGCCTCAATCGGGGAAAAGAGAGTGAAAAAGTTTCCCTCAGAAACAACTGAGATTGCAAATTCTGTGTTCAGTATACTAATTCGATACATACAATTGTACATACACTCTCTTGATGAGTGGAAGCAATCTAGGCTAACAGCTAACACTGTAGAAATGAAATATTTTTTGCCACCAAAAGCGAAGACTATCACCTCTGTGATACTTACAACTCTCAGTGTTTAGGAAATAAACATCCATGTGCATTGCATTCACTACGAGGCACCAGACCTCAGACCATAAAAACATTTTATCCTTTGCTTTAGACAATAACTTCAACCTGAAAGTTCTAGGCATCTCTATCAGGCTTAGGACTACACATAACAGTTTTTCTTTTTGCTTTTTTTTTAATTTAAAATGTAAGAAAACAAATTATCTAACAATAGCAAATAAACTAAGAGAGAACTTCACCGAGATTTTATCCAACATAATCTGTGACATCCTTGCTATAAAAAAATCAGTTCATTCATCCTGCTTAATGTTGTCCAACTGAAGAATAATATAATTCACAATGACTTATAGTTTCAAAGTATCAGTATATTGAAATATTCAAAAATATGTCTTTACAGCATAGCTCACAGAGGAAAAACATGGTCTGACACCTTCAGAAGCTATTTTCCCCAGGAAGCAGCAAATACTATTAGCTAAACTGCAACAAAATTAGAGCATCTTTCATCTTTCTTCACCCCTCAATGATTTATGAATACATTATTTTATCATTTTAATTAAATTCAAGTTAATTGAGGAAAAATATTTTCATGAAACATATGATGCAAAGCTTGTGCTTTTAGGAAAAGTAGCCAAATTCTGATTTTTTTCACCCCCATCTGAAATCTGTGTACTTGTATCATAAACAAACTCTAAGTAATTAAAACGTTAAAACAATAAATGAGTGGTCCTAAAGGTATCCTTTTAAAATCAAGTCCATCTAGATACTTCAAATATAAATAATGTTTAATGTGGCTCGCAAATGATTTATTCTTCTATTCAGCCGAAAATAATTGAACACTTTGATATACAGCTACTCTCCCTTACCTGGTAGCCTGGACAACACAAGGCAGTTGCTTTTCATATTGATAAGTGCTTCAGACCAGTTACAGTTTTAAATTTTCTATCCAGTTTTGGGCAGATGAAGGTTGCGTCATATACCATAGGCTTTCTATCATTACATATTTTTAGCACAAACTGTCAAAGGATTTACAATGAACTATGAACTTTTATATTATTTAGAAACCAACTAACATAGTTAAAGAAGCCCTTTACTAATTAGGGCAAGTATTTTGTTGGTGTTGACCTTTATTTTCATTTACTTAAAAAATCCCAATTATGCATTTTGAGAAAGACGAAGATGAGCACGCTGATTTTGGAAAAAGAAAAGAACAAAAAGGAAAAGATAAAGTTACAAGTAAGTGCTCAGCTGTTAAACCTGGTTAGAGAATAAAATAAAAAAATGAGACTTTTTTGGGTTTGAATTTTGGTGGTTTGTGGCTTGCCCTAAAACTGAAAGTGTCTGTCATAACTTTTAAAATATCCAGCTCTGGTATGTGTCTCTCCTCTTGTTTATGTGCCTGTGCACTTATATTGGTGGATTGTTTCTCTTCTGAACCATTTCATACAGCACCGCTAAACAAAAGAAACAAAACAGTGAGCAGCTAGGTCCCTGATAATTTGAATAATTACAGCACAATAAAACCTTATCTGATGAATACAAAACCAGACATTCCAACCAACATATTGCTACATGCATAAGTATTAACCAGCTCAGCTTCATAGGTCCCTTAAGCATTGCTTGCTTTAAGAAGAAAGCTGTTTAAAAGATTATTATAATTGCTGAAGACCTATCAAGCCCTCTGCGCATAAATTTCATTATCTACTTGTGGACAAAAATTAGTTTGCATAGTTGCAAATAGCATATGGGAAACCACCCTTCTTAAACAGAGAACCTATGACTTTTGCCATTATGATCACTCTTTCCAAGAGTTTGTTTCATGCAATTGCCTCTAATTACAACAGGAAGTTAATGTTGTATTATCAGCATCAGTAGATGAAAAACATGTATTAAAATACCTTTGTATACTGCTCTGAATTATTTGCGCCTTCTCTGAGGAGGAAAGTGCACTAAAAGTCTTAAAAAAGCCAAATTTTGTCACAAGATCCTCCCCAGATATTGTTACTGCTTAATCCAAAAGCTTAGGGAAAAAATAGCTCAGACCTCATCAATGTGCCAAAATGCTGAGTAAAGGTTTATGACTTTCTGCTGGCATTTTCTTTCTTGCTTTTGTGTGATCAGGATCATTCTGGAGTTAAAAGCTATTGATTTACTAGAAGGCTACTTGGTTTTTTATTTTCAATAATATCAGTTTGATCAAACAAAAAGGCATTTGAACAAAACATGGAACTTTTCTATATTGTTTACTGTACTATATTAGAATCCTTATGCTATAGAAGGACTCAGCACTTACAAGGACATTATTACATATAATTCAACTAAAAATTGACCAACCTTTCCTTCAGCATCTGTTGTTACCTTCTCAACCTTGTTCCTGTTTAAAAATTTCTTCACCAATTCTTCTACTTGGACATTGAACTTCATGAAAGTCACATAGGAAAAATATGCTGTCAGGAGTGTTATGCTTTCCCACCACATTATGAAGTTATCCAGAAAAAAGATGATTAGCAAGATCAAGTCAATGATGTAAAAGGACATATCTCGAAAGAGTGGCCACCAAGTAAGGTTCAAGATCTCTTTAGAAAATAAAGCACACATTCCAATAACAAATAGGATATTGAACACGGCAGATCCCACTATTGTACCGATGCCAACATTGCTGTGGGATATAAACACTCCTATCAAAGAAGTGAAGAGTTCTGGGGCTGACCCACCAGCAGCCATGAAGGTTGCCCCTGCCACATCATCAGAAATGGCCAGTTTTTCAGTGATGACAGTCAAGGAAGGGACAAAGAACTCATCACAAACTATGGCTAAGGCTATAAACATGTAAATCATTCCAATTATATGGAGGATCACTGCTCCCTGTCTTCTCTCTTCAAGAGAGAAAAGGTCCTCGGGGTACTCTCCCTTTGCATGATTATCTGTTTCATTGTCGTGCCCAGCTTCATATTTCATAGAAGCATGTGGATCTGGAGTGCCATTTTCATTCTGTTCTGTGAAATCCAAGAGAGTTCTTTGGTGCCCATGCACCAGCTTTTGGCTACCTAGGCTGCTGACCAGAGCCATGCTATGTGGTTCCATCTTGAAAAAGGCACTCATTGAAAGCGAGAAAGTACTAATGGCCACTACACTGACAAGGAGCCCTACAATTCGTATCAGTCTCAGTTTTTTCCTAACATTCTGGTGCCACCTGCAACCGAACTGCGGTTCCGCCAAACACCACTCTTCCAAGACACCAACAACAGTTTTTTTCTGAAGAGCCATTCTGTGTTCTGTGTGAGATGCTGAGGGAGTCAGACGGACTGTTCCTTCATACTTTTCTCCAGCTTTGAAGTCAGAAGTGCTGTAAGAGTCTTCCCAGAATCAAGTACTTTTATTCTTCACAGGATGTATTTTCTTCATTCGTCTTAAAAGGACAAACATATCATTGATATTAGTGGAACAGGAAGTGATTAGAAACTTATAAAAGCATTTTATTGACTGGGTTACATTTATAATTTGAAGCAGAGTATGTAACATAAAGCTCTGTCACATCCTACCAGACACAGCAAATATATGTTTGTTTAAGCAGTTACCCTGTGGATAACAATTTACCAATACTCATTTTATGCCTCTCATATGCCTCTGAGCCACTGCTGTCCTCAGTTGCTGACCAAAAAAAGTCCTAGTGGAAGGTAAAAAACTGTCCCCAGATGTTGTACAAAAATGAAGAAACCATTATTTTAATGGATACACCAAAGATTATTACCTGATGTAATTACTTTCCGCTATGAACATGTAATGTCCAAATCCCAAATGCAGGGCCAATAGTGTCAGAAAAAGCAATCAAAGTGCTAACAAGCATCTCATCAGACCTTTAGACAGCTGAGGCAGCATTAATTGAAATGTTACGTGTGCACAGAGAAACAGTCATTGATGTGTAAGTAGAACACACTGCTGCTGAAACAGGATTGAAACGGGAGTTCCTCTAGCTCCTCTGTAAAATCGACTCAGGTTTACAGAGAGAACTTGGCTTGCTTTTGATAGACCTAGGACACAGTCTTGGATGAGCCAAGACAAAATTTTCAGACATCCCTCATTTTGTTTTGATTTATGTCATGCATTCTGCAATAAATATAGGATGTTACTAGGAATACCTATGTGGTACCTTTTAAAAGTGCTCCTTTTACCGATACTTAAGAAAATAGTTTAAATTCACACAAGAGTTGATCCTGAAACAAATTAAATGGTAATGAATTATGCAAGAATGACTGTTCATGTATGCCAGAGATAAGAATTCTTGACTAACAGCACTTGTAACACAGGAAAAAATCTCTAGATAATAACAGGTGTTTTGGCTAAGGAATTTGATGAATATTTGTAATGTAGAAGTTAGTTACACATACATCTTGCACCGTAAGTTGTATTTTATATGAAACAAAATATAAGACACTGTCTCAATAAAACTGATTATTAGTCTTTACTGTTACTGCCCAAAATTACTTTGTTACATCTCTTATTCAAGTCATTTGTAGCACTAGGTGAATTCTGAACATTCTATCAATCAGCAGAATAATTGATTTTGTATTCTCAGATACAGGATGACAGCTATTCCATGCAGTTATTTCCCTACAAGTTATTAAGTCATTCGCAGTTTCTCCTGATTTTTTCAAACAGTTTCCATACTAAGATGTCATAGAGACATACTTCATCCGCAAGATGCAGTAGCACAGCAGAGATATTTATTTTCCACCTCAGAGTTAACACTTGACGGACTGCCACAAAAACGTTTAGCAGGAAAGATACCGGAACGGCACCACCACCGCTGCCGTGCGCAGCCGGCGGCGACGGGCCGGTGTTCGCGCTCCCTTGACCATTACGCGAACGGGATGCAGAAGGAGCGCTCGCGTCCCCTGCCCCGGCACCCGCACGGCAGAGCCCAGCCAGACCGCTCCCGACGCGGCGGACCCTAGACCCCGATGGAGCGCCGCGCAGCCCCCCGCCGCCCCGCCTTCTTCCCCGTCCCCCCGCGGAGATGCCGCAGAGCCTCGCCTAACTCAGCGCAAGTTCGCACCGCTCCGCCGCGCTCCGCTCCACGCCGCACAAACTTTTTCCACCTCCGAAAGGGGAGCGGGTCCAGCTCCAAGCGCGGAGAGCCGCGGAGGCACCGACCGGGGGCTCGGGGCACCGGTCACCCCTCGGCAGCCGGTCCCGCCCATGGAGGCGGGAATTTGCGGCTGGGAGTCCCCGCACCGCCGCAGCCCAACCCCCGCCCGCGCACTCCGCCGGCGCTCACCCGGAGCTGCGCTGCGCTGCGCTGCGCGCCGGCCCGCGGGCGCTCGGCAGGGGCACGGGAACGAGCGGGATGGGGACAGGGACAG
>VWPU01011930.1:0-12833 GCA_013398955.1 Callaeas wilsoni | reverse complement strand
ATCCCCGCTTCTGTGACAGACGTGGCTGAAAGCCCTCGCGGCAGCAAGAAAAGAGACAACTTCACACCCTTCCAGCCTCCCCTGACTCAGCGCCGGCGCTTCGTGCTCCATTTCTCGTGGCTGCCCCTGAAGTGCAAATTTAAGCCATGTTTTACTCCCAGGGCCATCAGTCCTCCTGCTGCCAGGCGGAACAGGCAGGAAGGAAATGTCCGTTTAATGGAATTACAGCCCAAATTACCTCCAGTGCCTGCAGGGCTGCTTGGCTCCAGAGCAGGAGCAGCTTTTTGGGGGCACAAGTGGAGTTTGACCCTGGCTGGGTCATTCCCCCGGGGCCAGAATGGGGATTTCTGTCTGGGCTGGTCTCTATTCTGTGATTTCCATCTGTGTCTGGAGCCAGGACTCAAACCCACATTTCTCCTCTAAACACCCAGACAGCACCAAGAAATGGGGGAAAAAACCCCCAGGAACTGGGGAATAAACGGTTATCTGAGGGAAATTATCCCAATGGAAGGGAGACAGAGAGCTCTGGGTTGTGTCTCGTTTGTCATCATCTGAATATGGATTAAAGCAGCGGCAAACTAAAAGATGCCCAGTGTGTCAGCAAGCAACCTCACGGGCTGCTGAAGGATTGTTGTTATGATTTTTCATTACAGAAATTAGTTTGGTAGTGGAATAATTCAATATCTGCATGTGCCTGACAGCTGTGGGAGATAAGTGTCTCCCTTTCCCCTTTCCTGTCTTTTTTCTTTGCTCTACAGGTGCCTTCCCTTGTTAATTTATAGATTCATAAATCCAAAATTGTCATGGTACAGGGAAGCAGTCTGTGCAGCATCTGCTTTGTGTCTCAGAGGGTTTCTCTTTCTTGCAGAAGCAGATTCAGCTGCAGCATTTCCCAGCCACCAAAGCCGATTCCTCTGGCAGCTTCCCCGTCCCAACCACCACAGCAGAGCTGGGCAAAACCAAGGCTTTGGTCAGCAGAAAGCCCAGAACTGTGGGAATTCAGGCCAGCACAGGATCCTAGAGTGATCTGGGCTGGAGGGACCTTGAATTCATCCAGTGCCACCCCTGCCACGGCAGGGACACCTCCCGCTGTCCCGGGGTGCTCCAGCCTGGCCTTGGGCACTTCCAGGGATCCAGGGGCAGCCACAGCTGCTCTGGGAATTCCCTCCCACCCTGGTGGGGAACAATTCCTTCCCAATATCCCGTCCATCCCTGCCCTCTGGCAGCGGGAGTCCTTTCTGACCCAGCCGGGGGGCAGCCGGAGCTGCGGGTGCTCCGAGGCTGTGTCTGACAAACCCCTCGGGCCTTTCCCCTTCATCCCTCCCGTCCCAGCCCAGCGGGGACTCCCCGGGGCTCGGTGGAGCCGCGCTTGATGCCAGCCCCACAAACCCTAAAACTCTCTGAATCCAGCCCCTGCAGGAGCAGCAGCAGCTGGGGCAGCTCAGAGCCATCCTCAGCTCCCTGCACAGCCCAATTCTCGCAGCGTCCATCCAAGGCTCCCCCTTCCCTTCAGGGCTCTTCCCCCTCTTCCACGCTCCGCAGTGGCTTTAATTCGCGCTCTGCAAACCCACGGCTGCTCCCCGTGAAGGTCGGACCGCGTGGGAGAACATTCCCAAAGATCGGGAACCGGGAAGGGAAGCCTCGGACTCGAGGCAGCAGCGGCCTCCAGTCTTTATTTCAGGATTCTCGTTTCCTGGAGTCGTTTTCTCCCTCCCGAGGAGGAGCAGGAGTTCTCCCTCCTCCACAAGAACCTGTCCCCGTGGCTTGGGCAGCTCCGAAAGCTCTGATGGCAGCACCAGGCTTTGTGTGCAGAGATCTGAGGAGAAGCTGATCCACTGGGAAATGAAAGGTGCTCCTCAAACCAAAGGAATTGTGGGGCCAGATCCAGGGATCCCTTTGAAACCCCATTGAAATCCATTCAAAAGGCATCTGAAGGAATTCTGCGGTTTTGAGGGCGGTTCATGAAAGGCTGGTGGGTAACAAACACATCCCTCACCGCGGTGCGGAGCTCAGAGCAAAGCTCTCTTTAAATTAGAGTTGAGCAGAAGTTAATATCGACAGGTATTATATATCAATATATGTATATTAATATCGACAGGTAGAGCTCCGACCACGCCTGATTATTCCATCCAAAGGAAATGGAAGAGTTAATTGGCGCTTTAATTGCGCAACGCCAATTAACTCCAGCTGCTGTGCTGCACCCACAGCTGGGATCCAATACATGGAAGAAATAGGAATTAAGGTCGTCTGCTCTCACTGCGCCTTTGGACACGGAAAGTGGAAGTTCTGAGGACAAAGTGACACTGAAGTTGTTAAAAGGCAAGATTTGTGTCTCCAATTTTCCTGCATTTGAAAAAAAAAAATGGTCTTGTTTATTCGTGGGACTCAAATAAACCAAGGGATAAAGACATCCCTGGCTTTCTGTTGTGTTTCTTTTCCCAGCCAAAATGAAATTACACCGAATTCCTATTTATTTCCAGGATGTGCTTTATCTACAACAGCTATTTATTATCATAATTACAGCGGGGCTTGCGGAGCAGCAAATCCTGTGCATTATTAAAGCCTGGAGGTTTGCAATTTCCATGGGTAAACATCATCCCAGGGAACTGCAGGGACATCCTTTGGGATGTCACCACTCTTCGAAACCAGAAATAACCCAGTGGATCGGCAGCCTTGAAAATCTGAGGAGAGAAGAAGGAAAAAATGATGCCAAGATGCAAAATCATGGCTTCCATTAGGAAAGATCTGCTTTTGATTTGGGGTTTATTTGTCTTTAAGTGCCCCCAGCGGGGCTTGGGAGGGGTAGAAATGACCCCTGAGCATTCAGTCCCTGCTCTGTGTCCATCTGGGGATGCTGTTAATGGGTTTTTGAGAGGTGAGGGTCAGGGCACCCCGGACAGGCGCCTTAAAAGGCTGTTAAAGACGGGTTTGAAAAGTGAAAACCTCCCCCAGAGCCCTCAGCCAGGGAATAAAAACCCCATTTGGCATAAGGACGGACATTTGGAGGGAGAGGGGAAGGGCAGAGCTCAGGGTCCGGTGCCCAGCAAGAGCCAGGTGGAGGAGAAGGTGTTGTTATGCTCAGAAAACAGGGCAGAAATGGGGCATGAGAGAGATAAAAGCAGGATTTTAACACTAAAAGTTCGATTCATTTCCTCTAGATTCCTCTGAATAATTCCAGGACAATGGAGACATTGATCTGCACCAATAGCCATCATTTTCCTGCATTTTCCATAGGAGAATTCAGCACGATCCTGGATTATAAATAAATCAAATGAAACGAAGCTGATCACAAATATTAATGTATTTTTAGCATTATTATTATTATTATTATGATTGCCAAATATTAATGCATTTTTCCCTTTTAAATAAAGCTGTGTTACACGGCCCTGACAAAGAGCACCTCCCACATTTTGGGTCTCCTCTGTGGGATCTGAGGGCCAGAGCTGATCTCCCAAAAACCCCAAAGAGAACAGGTCGTGTTTGGAACAAAAGCACATTAAACCTTGATTTTGATTTTTTTTTTTCCCTTTAAAATCCAATTTGGCCCCAAAGGCCTCCAGTTTGCTGCAAATTCCAGCTACACCTGAGCCATCCACGGGGAGTTTGAATCCAGCCCTTTGCTCCCTGTGCCTCAGAGCTCCTCCAGGAATTTCTGGTTTGGATCCCCCCGTGGAATTTCTTGTCGCATTTTAGCATTTAAATCTGATTGATTGCGTTTGCTTTGGTTTAATGAGCCCTCAGCTGGCGATAAAGAGATCGAAAAGCCCAACTCAGCTTTGATATTTCAGTCACAGCAGCCACCAGCCCCCGTCCCCACAGCCAATTAATTAATTTAAATTAATAAATTTAAAAAGGTACAATTTCTTCCTCTTGGAATAAGCTGGATGATCAGGATCCATTTTTTGTATGTGTTGTGATTGCTGTCGGATTTTCCTGCCGTTATCAGGTTTTTGCATCCTCCAATTTTATGCCCATCTCTGACTAAAATTAAAGATTTCATCAACAAAAATACAGACTCTCAGTGGAAAAATAGATTTATTCTTATTCCTGGGCAGAAATATCAGTAAAGGCTCAAATCTTGGCCCTTAGAGCAGATCTCTAAAGCCGTGCTCAGCACCCCGAAAACCAAATCCCAAATAAATCAGTTAATTTATGGCAGCATCCACAACTTTCCCTTCCTAATGCTAATTGGATCGATGCAGAAACATTGGAGGTTTTTTCCTTTCCCAATGATCAGATCATCAGCAAAACGTTCATCAATAGCTGACATTTGCTTTAGCAGAAGGAAATGGCTGCAGGAGATAATGAAACATCGCTGTTCTCTGATTTGGGGGAGCCCATTGCCTTTCCCCACGGAGGAGCCGTCTCCGTCACCGATCCAATTAATAAATTCCACCAGGTGGAATCTCCTGCTGGTGAATGGGTAAAAATGAGATTTATTGGAGAAATCCCAGCTCCGCCACCACGGGATTGCTGAGCCCGGCCCCGGGTAACCTCCTTCTGTGCAGTGCCCCCCGATTTCCCAACCCCTGAGCTCCTGCAGTGCCTTTGTACCCGAATTTCGGCCAGAGGATGTTTAACCTGCGCCATTTCTCCTTTAAAACTGCAGCTGTCGTCCCTGGCACAGGCACAGCTGCACGGGCAGGAGCAGGTGCCAAACCCCAGAGGGACAGGGACTGCTTTGGGTGGGAAGGGAGCTCAAAATCCTCCAGTTCCGTGGGCAGGGACACCTTGCAGTGTCCAGATTGCCCCGAGCCTGGACCCTGAGGACACCACCCATGCCGTGGTCACTCCTCACACATCCCCCAGCCACGAACGAAAGCTGGTTTGCTCCACAGAGAAGAGAAAAGCTCCCTCCCACCCCTCGCAGGAGAGCTGGCAGGATTCACCCCACACAACCCACACAGAGCACGGGAATGCAGAGCTGGGAAGGGCTGGGAAGGGGCTGCGTTAACGTGGGGCCATCAAAAATCCAACCCTCGATGCCTTGGAGAGGCTGCCCTGGAGCAGAGGCTGGGCAGAGTTCAGGATAAAGGGCAGGGATTTATGGAAAGGCCTTCCCAGGGCGCACCTTGGGCAGTGCAGGAGTCTCTTGGGCAGAGACTGCACCCAGGATGGACACAGGCACACGTTTTTGGGACAGATAGAAGTTCTGTCCATTTGCAATCAGAGGTTCATTGTGCAATTCCAGCTTCAGGCAGTGCAGTCCCATTCTCTCAGTTTGCTCCCCCCAACTCACTTTTGTTCCCATTTCTCGGGGCCTGAGGCAGTGAGGTGTCCTTGATTCCCAGGCCTGGAGAGGAATTGTTGTGTCTGACCAAAATGGGAAAAGCAGTTGCTCACGCTCTGTGTGGAGCTCAGAGTTACTCACTAAAGAGCTGCAGGATTACAGACAGATGAAAATATAAAAGCTAAAATCCTAAGGCATCACCCTGAGACTCCTCAGGTGTCCCTGTGGAACACCCACGCACGGATTGGCTGCGGGGAGCAGCCCAGAGCTGCATTTTCTACCCGAGCGCTTTTACTCCACCCAACGCCGGCGCTGGCGCTGCTGTGAACCATCAATATTTTAGGGCAGGAGGGAGCGGGAGCTGCAGGACGAGGCAGGCACGCAATGTGTCAGAGCCACTTAGTGCAGGGCAGCTGCCTCCCCTCACCCGAGGAGACCCCGCTGCTCCCACAGCGCCGGGTTTGGGGTTTGGGTGCGTTTCCATCTCCCCTCAGCTGGGCTGGTGTGAAACGAGCTCCGGAGCCAAGCAGCACCTCCAGTGTGGGGCTGGCCCCACTCAGCCCTGCTTGTTGGGGTGCCCCCCCACACGGCCCTGCTTGTTGGGGTGCCTCCCCCCCCTGCCCTGCTTGTTGGGGTGCCCCCCCACACGGCCCTGCTTGTTGGGGTGCCTCCCCCCCCTGCCCTGCTTGTTGGGGTGCCCCCCCACACGGCCCTGCTTGTTGGGGTGCCTCCCCCCCCTGCCCTGCTTGTTGGGGTGCCCCCCCACACGGCCCTGCTTGTTGGGGTGCCTCCCCCCCCTGCCCTGCTTGTTGGGGTGCCCCCCCACACGGCCCTGCTTGTTGGGGTGCCTCCCCCCCCTGCCCTGCTTGTTGGGGTGCCCCCCCACACGGCCCTGCTTGTTGGGGTGCCTCCCCCCCCTGCCCTGCTTGTTGGGGTGCCCCCCCACACGGCCCTGCTTGTTGGGGTGCCTCCCCCCCCTGCCCTGCTTGTTGGGGTGCCCCCCCACACGGCCCTGCTTGTTGGGGTGCCTCCCCCCCCTGCCCTGCTTGTTGGGGTGCCCCCCCACACGGCCCTGCTTGTTGGGGTGCCTCCCCCCCCTGCCCTGCTTGTTGGGGTGCCCCCCCACACGGCCCTGCTTGTTGGGGTGCCTCCCCCCCCTGCCCTGCTTGTTGGGGTGCCCCCCCACACGGCCCTGCTTGTTGGGGTGCCTCCCCCCCCTGCCCTGCTTGTTGGGGTGCCCCCCCACACGGCCCTGCTTGTTGGGGTGCCTCCCCCCCCTGCCCTGCTTGTTGGGGTGCCCCCCCACACGGCCCTGCTTGTTGGGGTGCCTCCCCACTCAGCCCGCTTGTCGGGGTGCCTCCCCACATGGCACTGCTTGTCGGGGTGCCCGGTGGAATCCATGGCATTGGGAGTTCAGGGAAAGCTGCTGGACCTAAAGGAAGATGGAGAGGGGCTTTTTGCAAAGGCAAATCCCCAATATTTCGTCTAAACCGTGTCTCTTTTGGTTTAAAGCCCTTCCTTCTTGTCCTGTCACCAGGGAAGGGCTTTAAACTGAAAGAGGGGAGGTTTAGATCGGATATTTGGGAGAAATTCCTCCCTGGGAGGGTGTTGGGATGGAATTCCCAGAGAAGCTGGGGCTGCCCCTGGATCCCTGGAAGTGCTCAAGGCCAGGCTGGACGGGGCTTGGAGCAGCCGGGGACAGTGGGAGGTGTCCCTGCCCAGGGCAGGAGTGGCACTGGGTGATTTTAAGGTCCCTCCCAACCCAAACCCATCCCGTGTTTCCACGATTCTGAGCTCAGGGAAGAGCTGCTGGCATTTCACAGGGGAGGAACTGGCACAGGAAAGTGATGGAGGGAAAACCAAGCCCAGAACGCGCCAAAGTCATCAGCAAATCTGCTCCAGAGCCAAGAACACAGACCTGGCAAGAGGAGCCAGACCCACGCGAGGAGGAGCCCTTCCAAGTGCAATTTCCATTTGTGTTATTAATAAAAACCCTCTCAGCCAACAACCAGGAGAGAAACGGATCCCATCCTCAGCAGAGTAAAATCCAATCAAGCTGCACAAGGTGACATCTCTGAAAGCCAAGGCTGTGATTAAGAGGGTGGTGTTTAATCAAAGGCCTGTGCACTGCAGCTGGAGGAAGAAGCTCCTGATTAGGACAAAATAATGTCACTTTTGGGGACATTTCTCCCAGGAGAAACACAAACTGTTCGTCATGGAAACCACGGGGAAGGACAGCAAGTTCAGGAAACCTCTGGCTGGGTTTCCACCTGGAAAACCTTGGAAATCTCTGCTCAGAAACCAAGTGAGAGGATCTGGGGGCGTTTGATTCATAACGAGGCCTGTCCCGTACCTGCAGTTACAGCACCCAGGTGTGCAGGTGTAGATTTGTGTGGGAGAGGGATCATCTTCCAGTGCTCCTTCCCAAAATACCACCCCCCAACACGATGGAGGGCGGCAAATATTTTTATGTAGTTTTTTATTAATCTAAAAAGCTGCAAGAAATGAAGTTATTAGAAAAATCCACAAGTTTGGTGCTGTTATTCCTCACACTCGACATCCAAGGAATGAGTCCTGTGGGTTTGGAAGATCGGGAATCATTGTGGCAAAAACATTTTGCTGTTCCCAGCTCAGGAGGAGGAGGATCAGCCCTGGATTTTCTCCCGCCCTCAGGGAGCTCCTTGTCGGAGCAAGGAAAGGGGAAAAACTCCCCGGGATTGGTTTCGACCCCACAATGCACTTGGAAAAAACCTTTGCCACAGCCCCTCTGAAGGAAAAAAAAAAGAGGATAAAGCAAAGGATGGGAAGCATTTCCCAACAGCAGCAGCAGCAGCAGGACCAGGATTGCTCAGTCCTGAATGGGCGTCGGATCCCTCGGGATGGGAAATGAAAGGAGCCGAAAGCAGCCCCAGCCACATCCCTGGCAGCTATAAAAAGTTCTGTGCTTTAATCAGCCTCCCCCAAAGATCACTTTGCCCTTGGAGAACTCCAAACCTTTTGATCAAAACAAAAAACCCCAGCCGGAGCCTTACGCAAAAAGCTTGGGGCTGCCTCAGCTCTGCCTCGTCTGTGGCATCTTGACCCAAATAATCCCTTCCCCGTGGAGTTCGCCAGGATTTAATTTTATCCTGGGCAGAGGCTTGGAGAGAGCCAGGAATGCCTGGCCCCAGGCTGGAGCTGATGCAGGGAGCGGCCCCCGGGGGCTGGAGTTTTATGGACAACGCTGAGTTTCTCTGATGATTCCCCCCAAAACTCGAGACTAAAAGCAGGATTTCCTCTGGAGCTAAAGCAGCCGAGCAGGTTTCGGCTGGAAATGAGGATTTGTAGAGACGTGGAGTGGTTTGGGTTGGAAAGGTGCTGAAAATCATCGTTTTCCAGCCCTGCCATCATAGGGACAGCTCCCACTGTCCCAGGGTGCTCCAGCCTGGCCTTGGGCACTTCCAGAGATCCAGGGCAGCCACTGGAAAACCTCATTAATCCAGGTGTTAATTAGGATAGCAGAATGTTCCTTCACTCTAATCCAGCAGAGCCTGAAGGGATGGACAAACCCAGCACTTTTGGCTGCCCCAAAAGCCCTTTTTTAGGGTGACAAAGCAGCCCTGTCCCCGAGTTGTCCTCAGGACGCTCCCAACACTCCCAACTTTACCACCCCTGTGACCTCAAACAATGAAATGGAAAAACAATCCAGCCTGGATAAGAAATTCCGGACCTTTCTGATCTTGGAGTGCCTCAAACCCACTTTCTTCTTGTTTTTATTTCAGCCAATCCTTTCTTCCACCAAACCCCCCCCGACTTTCTCCTCGCGTTTTCCTTTCAAATAACAAGGAAAACACTTCCTTCAAAGCCTCCCCTCTCCGAAACATCCTGTTCCTCCCCACAACGATGCTCTTTGGTGTTCTGAAAGGCAGATTTCAATGAGTGACACGTTTCGAGACACGGGTGAGGGAAAGTGAATTTTGATAAAACCCACTTTGAAATGAATTTTCTGTTCAACTCCGGTTGTGCTTTTTAAATTCCGAAGTTACTGAAGCTACAAACCCTAAAATAGTATCTGGAAAATATGCGAAGCAACTCCCAGGAGTGGAGGAGCTGGAATAATTACTCAGAGTATTTCATATCAATATTTCACAGGATTAAATGCTGAGATTAATGAGGCTTTGTCTAGGAAAAGGTAAATTGCAGCATTCACTGAAACAGGCACTAACAGCATTTCTGCAGCCACACAAAGTCCAATGGAATTAGAAATTAATTGGCTGTAAGTCAAAATTAATAATTGTTGGAATGAGCACATGGGAAACACAACGTGTGACGAGGTTATTGAGCTTGAAAAGTAACGAGAGAAACATCTTTTCAAGCATTAATCTCTCGCAGCCTGACTCAGCTGGGGAGTTAATCTTCCTAAATTCCATTTTTCAGTACAATGGGGTGTTGTGAAATGTGTGTTTGGGTTGTTGTTTTTATTTTAATGAGGTGGAATTGCTCAGGACTCATCGTTTGAGTTTTGCCAAGTGGAAATTGGATAAATTTTGAAAACAATCATTCTGTAAACAGCATTTTCTGTCACTAGAGCTCCTGATCACCACATCAGCCAAAATGAAAGCAACACAGAGATGTTCAAGGAAAAGGAATTGAGGAAGTTTTTGTTCTCATTCTGTTTTCTCCCCCTTTCCCACATTCCAGACATTGTTTAAAACACCACCAGGACTTTTCCTGAACTGAGACTTTGGGGTTCCATGGGAACCTAACCCAGAGCACAGCACTGAGTCCTACATGAGACACCTCTGCCTAAAACCTGAAAAACGGATCCCTTCCATCCCTAATGCATCTTCCCAATTTATTATCGACGGCAGGATCCCTTCTGGAAGGAATTCATTCCACCAGGAGGAGCAAAGTGCTGCATCATCACTTGTCACAGAGAAAGGTGGAATTGGAGCAAAAACCTGGGCATGAACCCACCTTGTCCCCCCCCGTGGATTCTGAACTTCCAGAGCCACGCTCCTGCCCCAAATCCCCCTCTGGAGGTGTCGTTGTGACATTGAACTCCGAGAGCTCCGTTATCCAAAGGTCAGCACGGCTGGCAGAATCCCTCCCACACCGAGGCGCTGCAGATTCTAATTATTGTTTGGAGAGAGCGATATTCTCATTTTTCAGATGATGCAAGGAAATAAATCAGTCTGGTGCCTCTCCAGGGGGAAAAACGCCGTAATTGAGCTGCTTTTGCAAATCCTGCTTTAATTGTCTTAAGCGGCTCGTCCTGACCAGGAGCAAACCACTCTGGCCCTTCTGGAAACGCTCACACTGAAAGGGTTTTGTCTAAACCCACTGCTGCACTTGTGTGATCACAGGATTCTGCTGCAGCTGAGCTGCTCAGCATCCCACATTTCCCAAACCGAGGAGTGGGAGGAATCGGGATCTGTCCCTCTCCTCTGCAAGCCTTTGATGCCTTAGGATTTGAGCTTTTATATTTTCATCTGTCTGTAATCCTGCAGTTCTTTAGTGTGTAACTCTGAGCTCCACACAGAGTGTGAGCAACTGCTTTTCCCATTTGGGTCAGACACAACAATTCCTCTCCAGGCCTGGGAATCAAGGACACCTCACTGCCTCAGGCCCCGAGAAATGGGAACAAAAGTGAGTTGGGGGGAGCAAACTGAGAGAATGGGACTGCCCTGCCTGAAGCTGGAATTGCACAATGAACCTCTGATTGCAGCTGGACAGAACTTCTATCTGTCCCAAAAACGTGTGGCTGTGTCCATCCTGGGTGCAGTCTCTGCCCAAGAGACTCCCGCACTGCCCAAGATGCGCCCTGGGAAGGCCTTTCCATAAATCCCTGCCCTTTATCCTGAACTCTGCCCAGCCTCTGCTCCAGGGCAGCCTCGCCAAGGCATCACCTTGAACTTCCCAACCCAAACCTGTCCTGGTGCCTAGGAGCAGGAAAATTTAGTTTTAACCTCCTAATTCCCCTGGATGGGGGAATCACCCAATTAATTTAAGGGAGAGGTCAAAGCAGATTTCCCACAGGATGTCCTGGGCACCAGCAGCACCCAGAACAATATTTAGTTAAAGGAATTTAACGAGGGCTAATGCATAATTAATGAGCCTGGATCCTGTGCTGGGCTGGAGAAACGATTTATGGATCACGTAACAAATCCTCTGTAAGGACACAGCCGCAGCTCGCAGGACACCAACGGGTGACTCTGCTTTCCCTCCTCATCAGCAGAATCTGCTCCTGCAGCTCTGGCTCCTCATGCATTTTTAAAAGCTTCCGTCTCTCTCCTTCTGTGCTCCACATGGCTCCGAAATCGCTTTCCAAATGCCATTAACACGTGCATTAATCGAGTTCCTGTCGTGATTGTCAGGGCTTGCTCGGGTCTACGAAACCAGCAGGAATTTTGTGGTCCTCGAATCAGCACCTCTGGGCTCTGCTCTGCTCCCACCTCCCCACTGACCATCCCCAAAGAAGGAAAACAAGACATTCCTGCTCTTCTTTCCTAGCTTAAAGACTTTGTTTTATCTCTCTCTGAGATCATTCACAACCCTCAAGACCTTTAATTTCTTCTTCTAATTTATGGTGGTGGCTGCAAAAGCAGAAATGCACAAAAGGATTGTTCAGCTTCTGCAGCAGCTACGTTGACTTTATGCTCCTCAATTTTCCTGCCACATCCACGGCAATCTCCTCTGGGGATAAGAGGGATCATTTCCTACAGGTTGGAAATCTTTTGGCTGAGACAACCCAGGTGCTGGAGTGCAGCAGCTCCAAACTTCAGACACCAAAAAGTGACAATTTTTTGGAAATAGCTCTGTTTTCTCACCTCACTTTAGGTGTTTTCCCACTTTTTGGGTAACTGAATGTGCTGCAAAGGAAAATCCAACTTGACCCGGGCCTTCAGTGGGACCCAAAGCCAAGCTCCGGTTGTCAGACTGAGCCAGTTCTCAAAGCTGCAGCATTTCCCTCTGCTGGGAGAGAGAAAAGAACTCATTCCCCCAAGAGCTCTCTTCTTTTGGGCTGCTGTGAAAGGTTTCTCTTTTTAATTAAAGAAAAAAGAGCAGTTTACAGCTGCCTTGCAAGATCACACAGCTCCCATGTCCTCACCTTTGATTTTTCCCTTTGCTCTTTGCCAGCCAGGAGAATATTCGGGATTAAGTTCCAGCCCTTGTTGCTGACACACACTCCAGGCTCGAAAACACAAAATCAATCTCCAGCCCTGCTTAACCCTTCCTGAGGGCTTTGCAAAGCATTGGACAGGTAGAAATGAATTCTGCTTTATGGCAGGCTTGGAAAGCCCAGGGAAGAGGGGAGGAAATTATAAAAAATATAAAAATAACAGGTTATTGAAGAGCACGATGTGTTTAAGAATGAGTTCTTGCAGTTCAGAAGAGATTATCAAGGATTTCCTTCCCTGCTGCTCCTCTGGTGCTCAACACAACCAGGACAGGATCAATGACCCTACAAACCCAATTTCCAGCTGCTGGTACCCACATCTGGGGACAGGAATCCTGAAAAAACAGGGACATCCCAGGCTGGCTTTCCCCTTGATCCCTGACCACGTGGGAGTGTGGAACTGGATTGCTGATGGCCAGGAGTTTGGGGCAGTCCTGAGCCAGC
>VWPU01011929.1:129412-183716 GCA_013398955.1 Callaeas wilsoni | reverse complement strand
TATATATATATATATATGGGAAAACTGGGAAAGGGGTTTACTAAGGTGCCCTCCCTAATTGGACTGGAAAACCTGCTCATTCCATTTCTTCTTGGCAAAACACTGCCTTAAGGGACTACAAACTCCTTAAAACACTGCTCATTCACTATGTATTTCATACAAAATGGATATCTTGGACCAAAGCCCAAGGCCAGTTACAGCTGCCTCTGCAAAATGAAGTGCTCTTAAATCCAGTTCACTTAAACAGTGAAGCTTTCTTCGAGCAGAGGGGTCCTGTGTGCCTGAGCACCACTTATCCTTCCCTGAATCAGGCTTCACTCATCCCCCACCATGTCCCCTGGTGCAAGGAAGGCCGGCAGAACCTCTGAAGGGCTTTTCCTTTTGTTACTGAGCCTTAAATTTTGCTAAAACCCAGTGATTTTAGCCAGGAGCCGCACAGAGGATGTTCTACATTCTGTGGCCTTATTTTACTGTCTTGTTGCTCGTACTTTTACTGTAAGTCCAGTGTTGCACGTACCCATCCACGCTTTATGTCCTGATCTTACATCACAGACGGAAGAGGACATCTTTTCAAGTCAGAGATATAATGTCATTTTATGGAGTCTGACATAACTTCTGAAAGCATGTTTAGGAGAATGTGAGTTGAGCAGCACAAGAGCTCTCTCTTAGGCATTAGAGAGAACAATGTATTTTGATCTTTGAACACTACTTTGTTTGCAAACTCTAACTATGGTTGTTTCAAATGATCTTTGGATTTTCTTTTGAGCCAAAAACTTTTTTCAATACATTTGATGGACAAAACACACCAGTATGATGTGGAATTACACTGTATTGTCCTACATCATGTAATATCTGATTGTCTTCCTTTTCCAGCTGGAAGTGACAGTGGATCGGAACACTGTTTCCTAACCGTGACACACAATGCTGAGCTCTGTAATTAACATTTTCAAGCCCTTTTTCTGTATATCTAGGGGAAAACAAAACTAAATGGGGAAAGGAAAAAAATGCACCAAAGCCCAGAAAACTAATCACCTAACCAGATATCCTTATCCAGGTATCTAATTGTACACTCTCTATTCATTTGAGCAAAAAGCTACAATTTGGACAAACATAACTCTGAAAGTCACCGTTTTCCCGTCCTTGTTTTATGAAAAGTTATGTAAGGCATATGTAGAGTAAAAATATCTCTATAGAAACGAAATAAAAGAACAGCAATTCAATCAGTAGAACATTATGATTAATTGTATTTCTTTATAAATAAATAAGAGGAAAAGCAGAGCGACTTCCTAGACAATTTTGAAATGAGTCTGCAGGATGCCACTACTTTTTTCTATTCCCATGCGGATACTGTGACATTGGTGCACAGAATCACATACATGCCCCCCAAAAAATGCATTTATCATTTACTAGAGTGAATTAGTGTGGTCTCTTACATTCTAGGGAAAAATTTAACGATGAAATATGGTCCTTATGAAAAATATATAAGCATATGCAGCCTGAGTTTTCTTTGCTCTGGATGAAACTCTGCATTAAAATTGAATGTCTGCAGGATCAGTGTGCCTTTCTACCTCCTTGTCTATGCTGGTTACATGAAAATCACACTTAGTTATGGGTGGACAAGGGTCGACAGTGGCTGATAGTGTGTCCTTTCTGGATTTTATGTGGCAGTGGGACAAGGAGTGAAATTGTCTCTGTTTGAGCCAATGGGATTTTTACCCATGACACTAGCAGAGCAAGCTCTTTGATGTGTGATTTTTGGTTAAAAAATTCTTTCTTCTGCTTAGAAAATTCCAACTCTTGGCCTTATCAGTGTGCAGGGTAGGAAGTCTTCTAGAAATATATGACCAGTTTCCTATGGGAGGATTCTTAATGCTATCCTCCAGCTTCACAGGCAAGGAACTCTCAATGCTGTTGTGTCTGAGAGAACAGATCTGAAATAATAGACATGTTCTTGTTGGGCACAAAGGGGAGAAGATGTTATGAAGAGGGATTGGCTAAGAATGACTCATGCTGCACAGCTTCTCTCCTTTCTCCAGGCAGGACTGATCTAGGGAATTTCTGCAATATTTGATATCTTATAGTATTCTTGCTTTAAGAAGAGAGAAGGAGAAAAAAAAATGCATCAGTTTGCCTTATTGCACTGTCAGGATTTGATTCTTGAGCTACTGTGCCCCTATTGATGTCTTAATGGGGCCTAAGAAATAATACTTTTGGCCTAGAAAATAATAATTCTACTATAAAGACCTGCTTACTCTCTTATGTTTTCTTTTTAATATTTGTAAGGCAACAATCCAGATAATTCATCACTGTATCAGAAAATAAAAATGCTCTTGCCAGGGGAAACTGAAATACTGCACACAGCTATTTGGAAACTCATTTACAATATTAAAATAAGTGACTTACAAAAATTCATGTATTTAACAACTTTTAGAAGCAGTCCATCTTTCTAACAAGATCCAGTGTTAAAATAATATTAGAGTTTTGCACAATTTAGGAACACTATGTATATTTTGTCTTGCCCTAAATGCTTCAACATTTACCCAGAGATCTTTGGGCTACATTTATCTTGAAAAAACCCCAAGTGTAAGTACAGTGACGCTTAGGTTATTTTTCTCCCTCTGCAAAAATCGTATGATCTGCATCTTATACATCTTGTGTTTGGTGCTGGGTGTTTCAAACTGGGTCTTTATCAGTTCATCTGTCTTTGCCTACCATGTTTACTCAATTTCTTTCACCTCATATTTCAAGCAGGTTGAGAAGATCAACACTCAAAACAAAAATAAAAGCAACACTGAAACCAAAAACATCCTAATAACATTTATGCTTCATTGTTGATTTTCATACAAGATGCATGAAGCTTTCATAAAAGATGCATATAGTATTTGTTATACTATTCATAGCAAGGCCAGATCTATACCAGAAACATCACAGTGTTATTTCTGTTTGAGAAATCACTGGCATTAATAATTATTTTGTAATCAACAAGTGTGGGACAATTCTGTTGATGCTGCGTGAGACACTGGAACTGACCTGATCCTTGCCCTGCCACAGTCACCACAATGGCAAATGTGCTGTTGTCAGGAAACCAGGCTGCTGTAGTTTTTGCAGTAAGTAAACAAATTCTTTAAAGAATTTCAGTGTTTATAGCCACTGTCTCACGCATATTAACAGCCTTTAAATATGCTGTCAGAGTTCATGTAACAGCAGTGAACCTTTCCTTTTTTTGTCACTCTTCCTGGGTGGGTTTTAGTTAGTCTGTGGTCTGCTTGTTTATCATCCCTTTCATTTGTTAAGCTCTCTATTAATGTATTTCTTGGTTTCTCAGCACTACTTTGGAATTATCAGGCATGTCATGGCTGGCAAGTGTGAATGTTTCGCCTTGCTGCTGCTGTGCCATTTTGGGAGGAGAGCTATCCAATTATGACAAGTTGTTTGCTATTAACCTTTGATTGCTGAATGTTGTTTGTTGAGATGCAAAAAGCAAGAACATAAAGGCAATTACAGTTCTCTCATCCTTACTGATTTCAAACACTCTTTCCTTTCTTGACTGTTGTGGAATGAGCTCCTGTTTTCAATTCGTTCTCTTACATCAATGTACTCTTTCAAATCTGTTCTAAAAGCTCATTTATTCTCAGCATCTCATTAACCAAACACTTGTCTCTTCTCTCCTATTATTATTTCTATTTCACCTGTCCTTTCATAAGCCTTATTTGTATTCCCTTTTCTTTCTTACTTCTTTCATCGTGCTGATTTCCATAACTTATTTTATTGTATTATTTAAAAGTTTAGAGTGCCTTAGCCAGGGGTGCTAAGAAAAATCCACAGTCAGAATGACTAAAGTGAAATCATATCTGCAATGTGCGTGAAGCAAAAGCAGACATTTGGTTCTTCCTTAACACTTATTTAAGGGTCCTATCCTGGAGTTCACTGAAACCATGGAGGTCACTCAGTGGGCTGCTGTTAGCTTTGGATAAGGCCAGGATGGGAAAATGAAAAAGCAAGATAGAAAGAGGAATGGAATGGGATGGAATGGAATGGAATGGGATGGAATGGAATGGAATGGAATGGAACAGAAGGGAAATAAAATAGGTCCAAGGGAATATATTGGAGATTCACATTAATCATCTCTGTTAAAATGACCATTTTAATAAGTGTGCAAAAAACCCCCAAACCCCAAAGTTTTTCAAAATGCAAAGTGCATATGCAATAGAACTGATTAGAACTAAAGCCAGGATGTGAAATAATATTCATTAAACACATGGGAATAATACTCAGAAAAGAGATTCTTCCATTTTTTTAGCGTTCCTGACTTACCAGTCAGAGTAACATACAATGAATTGAGGCTTTTGCTTCTTTTTAAAAGAACAACACACTGAAAATATTAAATGCCTATAGTTTTCTGTTATGGTTTGAAGTATGTATTTGGAAGTTCATCAGTGTATGATCACTTGCCTTTTGTTAATTTCATATTCCCCTAAAAGCAATAACTAAAACAAAATAGGCATTTCTGCTGAAATTGTTTTGAAACAACAAAAGACAAAGACATTTCAAGGCAGATAAAATTTAGGAACTAAGTTCAGCTACACGTGGTGATTTAAAATGGAATTTGAGGTAATTTCTGTTTTCTTAGATTTATTTTCTATTTTTCAGATTTTAGAAATGAACATACAGGCCAAAAAATGAATGTATTTTTTTTATCAATCACCTATTTCATATCCAATCTATAAAACCTTTTTCAAATAAATATTACATTTGCCATGAAAATGCAAAGGGAATTTTAGGAGTTTTTTAAAGAGGAAAAACTAAAGTCATACTAAAATTCAAATAGGTCAAGTAATTGTTCGTCTTTACCACTAGGAAAATTTCATAGGCGCCATTGTAATGAGAAAAAAATAATCCATTTGTTGCCTGAGAAAAGTGTTATTTTTCACTTACCTTGACATGACATTAATAAGGAGTAAGCTCAGCAAAATGCACAGTGAACTGTATGACTTAGCACCAATTAAGCCTTTCAGTTAAAGTAATACTGACTTAAGTATGGCACTGCAAATCTGAAACACACCAAAGTTACAAAGGTACCTTTTCCAATGGTAGTACTGGAATAGTAATTTTTATCTCTCTTGGTTGTGCGTGCAACTGTTCCATTTTGTTCATAAAAGATAAAAATGTACCATGATGACCTATTTCGAATATTTTTATATTTTTGCCTAGGCAGTAAATCTCTTGCTTCTAGTACAATTTCAGGTTCAATATAGTGTATCATTTTCAGCAAGTGTACCCCAAAACACACTTTGTAGAGGTGCTCACCTGTGAGAAGTGGGCTTCTAGAAAACATTACAGTACCCTGAAATATTTGCCGATGATAGGAGAACAATGAAAAGAGACAAAGCATTTGAAATAAATTCAAACAAAAAGGCCAACAAATATTACTGACAGATTGTTGAGATTTTGTCTAGTAAATAAAAGGAATGTTGGCTTGGAAATCAATGAACCAAAATTAGTGTGTTGGAACCAATTTTGGTTCATTGATTTGGGCTTGTACAACCCCCTAAGGGAAAATGGTCTATTTTATCAAAAGCAGAAAGGGAATCACAGTAATCACAGCAGCTGACTTGGGATTTGATTATTGAACCAACCTTTTCTTTTCCACTGTGAAGAACTTCAGGACAGATTAAGAGATTCTTCAATATTGTACTTTGAAATTATCTAAATGGCCTCAAGTGGACCTTTATACCTTTATATAAAAAAAGGAAAACATTACTGGGATTCTGCACTTACCCTTTTGGGTTCTTTTTGC
Source organism: Callaeas wilsoni (assembly GCA_013398955.1). NCBI lineage: Eukaryota > Metazoa > Chordata > Aves > Passeriformes > Callaeidae > Callaeas > Callaeas wilsoni. The sequence continues at coordinate 177,919 of VWPU01011929.1, read as the reverse complement.
ACTTCTGTAATTCCATTTATTCAGTTCATTGGTGCTGCTCTTTTCACATGAGCAAGCAAGCTGTCCAACGACAATATTTCTTCATGTCACTGAGACAGATAAATGCTAAGATCGACCTGCACCTGAGAGAAGTCTTTTGCTCTTGATGGTTATACCTGTGATGACACCTCTCCCTTGCTGTTGCCCCTTAAGTGTGCAGGATCCCAGCTGCCATTGCAGTCCTGCCTTGGCTCTCTGTGGCTCTAACTCAGCACTCTGGGGCACCTAAAACACTTCTAAAAGTATAGACGCTGAGTTGGGAGGATGCTGGTTCATTGTTGGTACACTGCTGAGAGGATGACTGACTAGATTCGGCTGAGATTCACGGAAGGTTAGGTTTTCCTGTTGTCCACACAGGGTTTGTTCATTTTATGGGGGCTGGCGGTGAGAATGGCTGGCATATTTGAAAACCAAATTTGGAATAAACAGATTGAATGTTATTCTGTGCTCAGTCATGAGCAACCTTCCCAACCTTCTATAAGCAGAGCTGAAGAAGGCACTGATGCAGAATAACATAAAAAAATACACTGATAGTTGTCCAGGTTTCAGCTAGGGCAGAGTAAACCTCTCAGTAGAGGTTACAGGGCTGTGGTTTGGATTCGGAATGAGAATGGTGTTGATAACACATTGATGTTTTCAGGTTTGCTACGTTGGGTTTGTCCTAGGGCAAGGATTTTTTTCTTGTCTCTCAGTCTGCCAGTGAGGAAGTATCCAAAAAGCTATGAGGGAACCTAGCTGGGACAGATGACCTGAACTGACCAAAGGGATATTCCACACAATAGAACATCATGCCCCATATATAAACTAGAGGGAGTTACCCATGAGGAGAGATAATTTGGCTTCAGGAAGGCAGGTCTGGCATTGATTTGCAGGTGGTGAGCAATTGAATTGTGCATCACTCGTTTTTATCTTTTTATTTTCATTCATATTTTAATTTACCATTATTACTGTATTGTACTTTATTTTTAATTATTAAACTAGCCTTAATTTACAGGTTTTACTTTGATTCTCCTCCCCATTCCACTAAGGTGAGAGAGGAGAGAGGTGGGAGTTGAGCAAATTAAGCTGTGTGGTGCTTAATTTCCAGCTGGGCTTAAAACCACAAAAATAGTACAATAACTATCAGACATTTTAAGAAATAAGCACACACAACAAATGTGTCTCTGTTTATTTGGATCATTGTAAGTAAAGTTTGCTTTCTTCAAAGCTATGGCTTATTATTAATGTGCCATTAATTTGGTGGTGATTCACACAGTAATTTTATTTTTATTTTTGTAATGGAGCTCTGGATTTCTTTGGATTTCTTTGGATTTCTTTTAACATCCACAGATTTTTTCCTCATGTTACAAAAAATGAAACAAAATTAGCTCATTTTGTCAGTGCATTGTTCTAATGGCACCAAGGTTGTGGGCTCAATCCTTGTATGGGCCATTCACTTAAGATCACTTAAGACTTTTGATGAGCCTTGTGGGTCCCTTCCATCTCAGAGTATCCTGTGATTCTGTGAAAACACACAATTCAAAAAAACTTCCTTTAACTTACTCATAAAACTTGATCTCCTGGTTTTGGCCTCATTTTTATGTTATAGTAATACTTAAGACACATAATGAAAATATTGCTAATTAACAGTGTGACCTAGTTAAAATAAAAATAATATATAAGGAAAAAGAAAAGACTGTTCTTGAGTCTTCCGTCTGATGAAACAGGGGGGATTTTATCCTTCTGATCTAGTATGAAAAAGGAGTGGGTTAATGCAAAGTGCACAAGCAAGAGGAAAAGAAATTTATTTTCCATTTCCTCCTCTCTCACGTGAGTAGTTGTGCTCTGGTTTAGGCTGTGAATGATGTTTGGAGAATATTTAGCAGGGTGAAGTATCTGGGGCCTTTCAGGAGGACTAATCAGTGTTTGGACCAGGAATGTTAACCAGTGATATTGACCACACTATTTCACAGTTATGATGTCCATCCACAGATTAAGGGACAGAACCTCCTCAGATGTACCATAAGTATGACTGTGTCACTCTACAGTGGCCTGGGAATAACTTCACATCCTGAGAGGTCCTAATCCTCAGTGCCAGGAAAGCGAAAATAGATGCCACTGGCTGCACACATTCTCCTTTAGCCAGGAAAAGGCAGGAAAGAAAAAGAGAACTACTAATCTGTATGTACTGTACATATAAAGCAGCCAAAGTCCTCAGACTTTTACTCTGCATTGTCATATCTGAGGAGAAGGATTGCATCTGTTCTAACTAGCCTCATTACAAAAAAGGCCTCAAAACCAAAACCACAGCATGTATCTGGGGACATACTATAACTCATGTGTAGTTCTGGGCTGGCATCAATACATTTTTTCACATTCCTGTGTTGTCTTCTGCATGATATGTCTCATATAGCACATACTGTATGTACTGTAATCATCTCCAGAAAAATAAATAGCTGGTGCAGAACTCATATATCTATTTCTCTTGCCCAATCAAATATGTTTGATGTTAAATTACCCCAGGACACAAAGCCAAATGAATGTTTCAAGCTTTGGGAAGTTCACTCCTGAACTGGAATGCTGCAAACACTCTGAATATCTTTGTGGTGTTTTGAAACTTTAAGACTGATATGCTGTGTGATGTTGCACAACTCTTTCTGTCTCCAGGTTCTTTTTGCATATTCTATGTATTTTGATTGTAGTCTTAATGCACAGATATAGTCCCTTCAGGTGTACATACCCTTTGGAAAAAAGTAAGTTTTAAAGCAATCCTGGTCAGAGCCTCAAAACAGTACCAAAGAGAACTATTAAATAATATACTTTGTATGAGCTGTTGGAGGCAGCCTATATATTCAATCTGGCAAGCAGTACTTTCCTTTGTAGTGCCAACAGCAGTGTAATCACAGAAGAGCCATCTCTACATATCTCAGTTTAAGTCTTTATTAACAGGATGGAAAACCCTTCCAGCTGATAAGACTTCAGTTCTTGGTTGAAAGACTTTTTCAAATAGTTCCACCAGGGTCGATAGGCATCAGTCAAAGATTTCTTTCTGGTTCTAAGAGTTTTTGTCTGTAGAGCTGGCACATTTAGAAACATGTGCATGTCCATTAATACATTCAGGAGGTAAGGATTAGAAATCTATACTTTGCCTGCTTTTTCTAATGACAAATTTTAACCAAATGATGATATATAACAATGGTAGGAGATGACCCAATGTGAACAAGCAGAGTACTTCTGCTTTCTAGCTCATTGCATATACAATTTCAAAACACCTGGATTGTTTTCACAGTGTTTATATAGGGTATGACGACTACCCAGTTACCTACGCCAGACAAACCCCCTTCTCTACAGGCATCTTTTCCTAAAACAGGGTTTGGTAGCGAACATCGCCCAAAGCCCTGTTCACCCCTTCTGCATATAAAGAAACTCAGCACTCTGACAAACTTTGGTCTTGCAAATCCTGCTGAGTGGTATAAGGCATAATTTCAAATGTTGTTTCTGAATCGTCGTGTGCTAAAATTTAGTAACCATATGAAGGTTCATAATCCACTGTAGTCACTTGAATCTGATGTGTTTCATTTAACACTTCCATGGACTGGAAGCATTTATGCCATCAGTGATGGCATCTTGGGGCTTAGGTTCTGGAATTAGCTGACAGAAAGACATCATTAGACAGTTCATATTCTTTACTAGGCACGAGTAATTCAGAGTGGGTTCTGACTTACTTTTGGAGATCTGAGTAGAGATACTTGAAGAAGGTACAAGCCCCATTGCTTTTTATAGTTCTAATTTCATCTGGGATTCCTATTCAGCCTGTTTCTGAATGTGTAGCCAGCAATATTGAAATAAAAGGGAATCAGTGTAAAGTTGTTTCTTACAGGGTGTTTTGATTGTAAATTTTTAAAACGTGAGACTGGAATAAAACTCTTGTGCTTATTTATATTTGTCAAAGATAAAAGAGTTTTTCTCTATTCTGTTAACAAAACATGTTCAAAACAAACATCATCCTGCCATTGGTTAATAGAAGAGACTTGCCAGGCACCAATGAAATGGGAGCAAAACTTTATTTTTTATTTTGCATTTTAATAAATATCAAGACTGAGTGTCTGAAGCCAAGGTCTTAAAACTATATTGAGATTCCTAAATGGAATTACTTTGATTGGCAAGATAATGCTAAGTAATGCCAGCAATGCTGAGGTCAGTGAGAAGACTCCAGGGGATTAATCATCGCAGAAATACAAAGAGTTATTTTAACTAGAAAGGAGAATGCATGAGACATCACAATCAGATACTGTTTGTCCAGGGGATAAACATGTCAAAGGAGAAAGTTTTTTGATATAACCCTTAAGAATGGAATATAATTGAACACAAAGAAAAATGTCAAAATCGTAGCAATCTTTTCCATAGGGCTTTTCAGACCTCCTGAAAGTGTTTTGGGTTTCCATGTGGATACCTGCTAGTCTGAAGACATGCTCCACTTTAAAACAAAGAAAAACCTTGTAAAATACAGCTGCTTTGAAGTGCAAAGTTAAAATCACTGATATGGAGGGTGTAGAACCAAAAACAGGCAATTATGTTATGCACTGTAGAAATTATTGAGATATAGAAATACTTATAAAGTATTAAGAGGCTGTGCAAACTTAAGAAGGTCTCATACCCATCCCAGCTCCCCCAGTCCATATTGCCACGAGTCCATGTGCCTCTGTCTACTTTCAGCTTCCTTCAATTGACTGTTTCCAGTAGCTGTTTATGGTCTCATTGCTGAGCATCAAGAGCAAGAGAATAAATAAGAACAAAGAGAAAAAAGTCCGGGGAAAGAGGGAGGCAGTGTGTAAAAGGGTAGTAGGTGAGAATATTTTTACTGCTGGTTTTAGAGACCCAAAAAACTTCTCCTGTCCTAGAATGACTGCCATTTGAAAGGGTCAGGGCTCCCTGAGCTGCCACTGGCTGTGCTCTCTAAGGGGACACTTCATGCACAAAGCTGTGGGAGATGCAAATGGAGTCCATCATACAATTTTTATGGAGTATATCTATATTTTAATATGCTTACACAGCTATACAGCAGTCTACAATGTTTGTTTATCCAGTCTGTTGCTTGATACGAAACTTTTCTTGTTTTAGTGAGACTTCTGGCTTTTTTATGGATTGGAACAGTGTGTGCTGTTCCAAGTCTTTCTACTACTCTTAGTGGATACTTCATCTGAACTAATACTCAGGTCTATTTGCAAGGTGCAGTTAACAACTGAATAGAAAATTTTATCTGGCTCATATTTACTGGGAGCTTGCCACTTTCTCCTTATTTTGCCTTAAAATTCTGTTTTCAGTTACAAGTGCTCTATCAAGCCTTATTTTAGCTTGGAAGCTGCTTTTCACAGCTTATCAGCTACAGTCAAAAGAGAAGGAAACTGCTTGAGTCTTTGCATTTACAACTGCACATTTGAAGTGCTCTTTTGCACCTTTACTATTATTCTTGTTCTATTTTAAGAAATCTTCCCCAGAAGAATATGAGATATGAGGGAGGTGATCCTTCCCCTCTACTCAACACTGGTAAGGTCACACCTGGGATTCTGTATCTTTTGAATTTATCAGTGCAGGAGAGACAAGGACGTAATGAAGAGAGCCCAATCAAGGGTCATAAAGGTGATGAAGGGACTAAGGCATCTCTCCCCTGCCAAAAGACTGAGAGAGCTGGCACTGCTTATCCTAGAGAACACTCAGGGATGTTTTTATTAATGTATACAAATACTTGAAGGAAAGGTGCTGTTACAGTCTGGTTTAAACCCAGAAGAGCGAAGAAAATTAAGTCTCTGTGTATGAACTGGAAAGAACTTTGAAGGTTCAAAATATACCCGAAAACGAGATTAAAGCCAAGCAAGGTGAGATGTTGGTGCCAAAAAATTGATATGTTTTATTTAATAGTAAAAGAGGCACAGAGAAAGAAGGAGAAAAGAAGGAAAGATAGAGAAGGAAGTGTGCATGGGGAGTGGGCAGACAGGGAGAGAGTGACGGGGTTAGGTGGAAGCATATCGCCCATCCGAGGGTCCCAACGATGTCTCGTTGCTCCCCTCCATCTGGTCTTCTTGGCGGTGAGGGTCCCCCGTCGCTGCCGCTGCGCCAAGCCGAAGAATATAGAATCCAGTGGATTAATATACATTTTGGGCAGCTGGGAACGCTCACGTGCCTCCCTTGCAGGGGGCCAGTTTGACACTGTCCCTTGCAACACTGAGGGTCTGTTGCATCATCTGTGGTGCAGGGTCTGGGGACCCCTTTAGTGGGGGGGGCCTTTGCTGGGTCACGACACCCCTTCTGCTGTGGATAAGCTTCTTCCCCGGGTGAAGGGCCCCTCAGCTGGGCTCCTCTGCACAGCAGAGGATGGGCTGTCACTGCCCCTGGCCAGAGGCCTTTCCAACACACACCCAAAGCCTTTTCCCCCCTCCTTTTGGTGGCAGGGTCTGTGGGGGCCTGGCAGCTGCTAGCCCTGGGGCTGTGATCTCCACCCTGAAGGGGTTAGGCTTTTGCTTCCTGAATATCTCCAGCCCCGAGTTGTTACTTTATCTTATCTTCATCAAACGATGGTGTAAGGCCTTGGTCAGGAGGCCTATACAGGGTATGGTGGTCTTCTCTGCAGCTTTTGTAATACAGTTTTAAAAGTCCTTCATGAAAAAATTTCAGTCATAAACTCTAATATTTCAGTCTCTGACAGGCACATAGAGGACAGAGACAGGCTGCTCTTTTCAGTGTTCTCCAGAGACAGGACCAAGGGCAACAAGCACAAACTGAAACACTCGAAGTTCCATGTGAATGTAAGGAAACCCTTACTGTGACAGTGACCAAGCGCTGGCACAGCTTTCCAGAAAGATTGTGGAGCTTCCAATGCTGGAGATATTCAAAAGCTATCTGAACATGGTGCAGGGCAGCCTGGTTTAGATGGCGCTGCTTGAGCTGAGAGGTTGGAAAAGATGACCTTGGGTTCCCTTTCAGTCTTAACCACTCTGTCATTCTGTGGGATTCTGCACCCCATAGCAAAGCAAAACCGGTTGCAATTGGTGGAGGCAGGGACAACCAGATATGAGATCCAGGTGTGCAAGTAGTTTCTCCATGACATGATCAGTGAGCCTCATGTACCTAAAATTACTGTAGTGGTTGTGGTAGATGCAATCTCTGAAACACACCTTTAAAAAGTAAAGCAAAAACTGCAAAACCATGCACTTTTCATATGGGAAAGAAAAACAACGAAGGCAAGGCCCTATGAAAAATCCATAATCCAGAACTATTCATAAAACTTGGCATTTGAAAGCAATCTATAGGTCAAAGCAGACATTAATTAATTTTCAGCACTCCTTTGAGCAGTGGATGAGAAAATATTAGTTAAGCTGGAGAAAATAAACCTGTTAAATATTTCATCTCCTGAGGCTATATAACATGAAATCTTATGCCCTTCTATTTTTTTTCCTATTAGTATTTCTCTATGTTTATGTTAATTCCACTAATTTACTATCACTTTTGGTTTCAGTACGTCTGTTTGTTTCTCAGCTACATTTCAGTTATGGTGGATCCACTGTAGACCTGCAAGAAAAAGGCAGACTAAGAAATTTTGCTCTGAAGTGACTGCAGTAGGCAATAGTTGCTTACTTTGTGTGTTCATTCCTTCCTGCGCCCTTATTATTCGTTAGACAATATAAAAGTGTTAGATATAAGTCCCTTTTAACTGGGTAGTATTTCACAAGCATCAGACATTTGGTAACCACATTAAGCACAAAATTGAAGTGATGAGGAATATTTTCTGTTCTACAAACCAATAGCACTGTTACTCAGAACCAGCCTAGTCTGGCAAGTCTCTTGCACATCCACATTAGCATTTGAGACTCTTCTAGTGCTCAAGGAGTGGACAATCCACCCAATTTTTGAACAACCTCTCAGGATATGCCAAACTACCCTCTCTACTATGGTACTCTTGTCTAAATCTTTTGTCTCAGGCTCTGTGAAAGTATAGAGCAATAATAAAATGTTGGCTTGCCATCACTCTTCTCAGGCAAGTTTTAAAGGGGGAGCTCAGGTCCAATAAGAAAATCAGACAGGCCTTCAGACTGATGGAAAATGTTGTGATGGCACAGAGTGAGTGGGTTGTCATCTGAATGCATTGCAGGCACAATATCTATTTATTTTATTCCTTTGTTAGAAAAGGCTCTGGGGACGTAATGACAGCTTTCTATTTGCACATGGGCTCAAGGAATGCAAGAGTTGTGTTCTGTCCTGGCTGTGGTGGTAGTCCCTGCAGGCACATCCTCTAGAACAGGAAGGTGGGGGTCTCTGGATCCCACCCACACACCAACTGGCAGAGTTGGCAAGCTGGACAGGAATCATTGTTGCCAGCCTTTGCAATTTTATCTTGATCTTGATATATTTGGTATTTTTCCTTAATCCGCTACACTGAGTTGAGTGATTATCAGTAAATTTCCACTGTTTCTAGAAAAAATAAAAAAGTCTTCAGGCTTGTGGAGGTAAGATTAAAAGTATGAACTAGAGTTTAAAAAAAAAAAAAGAAAAGATAAGAAATGGTTTGTGTTTCTTGATCACAATATTTTGGGAGAGCTATCCTGTTAAATGGTTGCATTTTCTGATACGAGGAGACTGCAATGCTCTATGAAGGGGAAAAGGTGCATTGTCCTGGATCCAGTGGTCTCAACGTTTTGATTATTGTGGGTTTTAACCCAGTATTCTCTTTATTACACACAAATACTTTTCTTCCTACCAACTCCTAGTTTCAGAATAAAACACATCTCATATTTTGAGTTTCTTCCTGTAACACAGAACTTGCAGCACTCTGTGTCAGAAGTAAAAGTCATCCACAGAAACATTGCAAATCCTCATTTCAGTGAACTGTAGCTAAAAGTGTGGACTGACTTTAGTCAAAGCTTTTGCATTTGTGTTTAGCACCAGTTTGAGAAGTCATTTTAATCTGCTGCTCTTCTCATGCACAGACTGATTGTGGTGAAGTGATTTAGAAGGGAATTGCTAGAAAGAATTTAACTTTGCTAACATAGACAGAGGGACATTAATAACCGGACATGCGTGCAGATGGATGTGGAAGGGGGGAAAATACTTCATTTTTATTAGAAATATAGTCAGCAAAAACTGAGCACAGGAGTTTATATGGATGTAATGCTCTAGACACAGAAAATCAGCACTGAATTGTGCAAGAGCATAACTCCAACAAGAGCTTAAAATTAAGTCAATCCCCTGGTTAGATATGTGATTGTTGCTTGTGCAATTAGCCTTGCAGTAGTACTAAGATGAGCTGAGGAGGATTTACTGACTGAGGCCAAGCCTTATCAGAGAAGCCTTTTCGGGTGTAGATTAATGCGGAAATGACTTTTGCATGCCTCAGTAAACTAGTGCATTAGTAGTAAAGACTTTGCTAAAATGCATTACAAAGGCCATTTTGCCCTGTTCTAGACAGAACAGTTTGCCCTTTCTGCAGCAGATGTTGTTGCTGATTGCCCCTGCTGACTGCACTGGGATTTAAAAAGTGGAGGATTTAATAAAACCCTGCCTTTTAAAAAATTATTTCAGTTTTTATTAGGTAAACTAAATGGAGTCTTGAAAAAAACCTGTACCTGGTGATTGATAACATAATCTAAAGAAATACTACCTGAAAGAGGAATGCACAAAAGTTAAACAAGTGGAGAAGATTTATCAAACTGGAAGGCCCAACTCCTGAACAGACAGAAAGTTGTGGGCGAGAACTGATAAAACAAGCACAAGATAACAAATGGGAAAAGAAAGGGACAAATAAGTCTTTAGGCAGGGTTGGCTAGACACCCTACAATGCTATGATAAAGAGTAAGCCATAATACATTTGGGTAGGACTTTGGTGAAGTATTTTGGAAAACACAAGATGTGTACTTATTCCTGTTCAATTTTTTGACCAACTAAAAAGATTGTGAACAAGTTTTTGAAATCTTAAAGCAAATAATTGTAGAAGTTCTGAAGTAAATCACTTTGAAGTGACAAGAAATGTGATTTCTGTGCTTTTGTATAGAATAATCAATGGACCCACCGTGGTGTTTCAGGAAAATGCCCACTTAATCTGTCAAATGCAGAAAAGAGATTTCAATTGGAGTTGCTTCTGAGGTGGGCAACATGGCCTAAGCTGTTTCTTGGAAATGCTTTCTGGCACCTGCTTGGCTATTCAGTTTTGAATACCAACATGTGCATTAAACAGTTGCTCAGCTCACATGAGTGATAGAAAATATGAGTCTGACCTGGTGGTGAAAACATCATGGGGAGGAATAACATTGATGAACTTGTGTGACCATGTAACACTTTCAGTCACGTATTTGTACAGGTTTCAGTAAAGAGTGAGTGAGCTCACGGAAGAGAAATCTTTAGAGAATTCTGTAACACATTAATTAGGGGGACTCTTAAATTAAAGTGGCTTCTAGAGCCTTGGGAAAATGTACCATATATTTTTGCCTCCTTCCTAGGCTGCAACCTTGTATGGACTGGGTGCATTTACGTGGCACTCCTCACCATCTGTCCCTAGCCAGCTTTATACGGACTCTGGTAAAGTACTGGGACAGAACTTTAACAGGAAAATGTTTTGTCTGTTCTACCGCTGCAGACTAGTCCATCTATATGCAGTTCTAATGAAAATATATAGGCACAGGAAAAAAAAAAATTAAAAAATCAAGGATCATGTTGACTTGTGCATGGAAAAATGAAAAGGCATGAGAATTGCAAAGTCATTAACTATATCTGAAAATTCTTGCCTCACAGCTTCATAGTTAAAAATCATCAGAAGTGAGGAGTCATATAGGTGTTTGCTCAGACAAGGGGAAGAAATGCCTTGAGTCATATTTCAGTGACCTTGCCTTTTTTTGGCCTGAATGGGAAAGCAACGTTACAGCTTTAACATTTTTTTTCTAGAAATATCATTGCTGCTATTATCAAGAGAACTGAAATGGCTTGCAAGTTTAAGAATAAGGAGATTTTTTCAGAAAAGTAAAGAATATGTGCAGGAAATGCCTCAATACAAGATCAGAATAACAAACATATAAATCAACTCCTTCTCATATTTCCACATGAAAGAAGCTGGATCAGCTGGACAAACTGAATCTGATTTGCTGACTATTGTACAGGAGAAATTTTGTTGCATGGGAATATAACCACAAAATACAGTGCCTAAATGCCACAAGGAGTCCCAGGTATTACCCCAGGTATCCCAGGTAATAGACTGCACCATGATTTGATGACATTATCAGTTAATAAAATTGTCTGTTTCATACTCAGCTAATGGAGAGTGGGAATTGCGTGAGACTGTCCCATGGAATCCAGAGCTGTCAGGGCAGATCAGAAAAGACATTCAGTAAAATTCAGCATGAAAGCTCTTTCTGTGTCATGTTGTCCAGGACTCACCCAGCCTCTTGATCATCTCCCTTGGAGCATGTTGACTCTTCCTATAGACTCTATATGAAATCCATGATCTAGGAAGCTGATATCTACAACAATCTCATGGAGCTATATGAATCACTGTCTTCTCTCTCTCTGCAGTTATTTAGGAGAAAGAGAGGTCAGAAAAAAACCTGTAAAAATCAGTCTTATCGAATATTCATGGACCACAGAGATAAGCGGCATTCATCTAAAACGGGAATTTCACAAGCATTTTAAGCTCAAGGCAACACTGTCAACACAAGGAACTGCACAAGGAGCTCCTTTTCACAATGACAGAACTACTTGGCTCAGGCATGTCTGTCAAATGAAGAAAAAAGACAAGGAGGAAAAACAACACATCTGAAGATGTAGTTACATTTCCCAGCAGGGTCCATAGCTCATTCACACTTGCTAAATCACACTCTGTGCCTCCTTTCCCTGACTCATTCCTGTAGCTCTGGGTCCTGTTGGGAAACCCCGCAGAAGCAGAACAATTTCCTGGTTCAAAGCAGTAAAAACTTTCTGCTTCCTATGAACAGGGATTCTGACCCTCCCCCTTCCACTCGATTCACTCTAGGTTTCTGATATGTAGTCCTGTTAAACAAGATTTCATTTAATCCCCTCTTTTGTCCGTAAATCTGGTGAATGTATTTCTTCTGTGTATAAAGCAATTTAAAAGCATTTAACTAGCTAAATTTCGTTACTGAACAGCAGTTAACTTTTTCCCTCTAATCAGTGGGAATAGCAAAATTAATTAGAGAGGCCAAAGAATAATTTCAAAGGGACAATTTCTCTGCTTAGCAAAACTAATACTATGGAGGAGTAAATATTTTTACTGCTGGTTTTCAAGTACTTCTTTTTTCCATTACTTTTATTTTAATACTTAATATTTTATACTAAGGAAAATGTAAATAATTTCTTTGTTTTTTTGGGTTTTTTTTGCATAATGTAAAATATAAATGTGAGACTTTAATTCTGATTTTAGTGGGTAGGTCATTTGATTGAAGACAGTATGTTTGTCTTCTTTTACACTTTAAGAGCCAATAGCCATGAGCCTTTGACCACTTTATGTTTTCAAATCAGTCTGGAAAAAATTTTAAAGCACTGAGAACTTACTGACTAAAGAGATACAACTTTGGTTGGGTTTTTGGTTTGGTTTTTTTGGTTGGTTGGTTGGTTTGGTTTTCATGCAAAATTGTAGCACTTGCCATTTGAAATAGATGCATATCTTCTAGGTCACTCAAAAATATTTAACATAATTTTCATAGTTCTTTGCTATTTTTGTTGTTCTGTGACTTACAGTCAGCTTCTGGTTGGCTGGGAGCGCATAATGGTAATGTGGTATTCCTGCTTTTCAGCTGTTCTAAGAGCAGGAAAAGACTTCTGGAGAGAAAGAGGAAAAGTCGCCTTCTTCCTTTGTCTGGAACTAAGAATAAAATGAAGAAGGCATCAGAAAATTTTTAAGGAATACCAACTGTCTGTGGGAAGAGGACCTAAAGAAAATAAAAATAGTGTTAATACCTGGAAAAACAAATATGAATGAAAGTGCTTATGTGGGAAGAGATTTGTACATTACTGCCCACACGCTTAAATTTGAGAGTGCTCATAAACTCAGGAAGTTCAGTAAAATTATTCAAATGTTTAAAATCTCTCATTAAATTACAGTTTTGATATAGTTTTTGTACAGTTAGCGGGATATACTTACATATAATTTATGAATAAAGCTTAAAGGCAGATGAATTATAAAGATGAGTTAATGGACTTCATTCCCACAGGATTAGAAATCCCACTGTGTATCCGTTAATGCCCTCTCCAAACTGAATACCCCCTCACTACCAGTAGGTTATAACTGTTCATGATGCACCTGGCTAACTAATATTTTCCAACTTAATCCTAAAGAGAGAGTCCTCCTCTTTCCAATTTCTCATCAGTTGGTTAATCATTAGTTGCTTGTACTAGAATTCTAATTTCACAGAGAACAACTCCGTCCGTCTCAAGTGGACTAAATCCCTCTCTACATGAGCTTGCCTGCATGGTGCTTCTCTCACACAGCTCTTCAAGACTTAAAGACTCAGTAAATTTAGCTGGTTTGTTCATGAAATCTGGTGATTTCCCCATGCTTCCCTTACCTAGCTCAATTAAAATCTTTTTTTTTTTTTTTTTGAGATTCAGCATGGACACTGCTGCTCAGTGAAAAAAAAAAAAAAACCAACATAAAATATTAATATTGCAATTAATAAAGCTGTATTTCAAGCTTGAGTGCAACTCTGACCAAAATACTAGTTTGAGTTGCAAAGGAAAATCTTTACACTGAGTTCAAAATTGGTCAAAAAATTGGCAATGTGAATGGAAAAAACCTTAAGATTTAAAACTAAGTGTTTAAAGTCCTTTTTCCTAGCTTACATTATTAAATCATCCTTTTCCAAAATCATTTGTATAGTTCCATCACAGAAAATTTGTTGTGAATCAAATCCAGAACCACAGACACAAAACTCTAAACATAGCAGCTCACTGTTTAACTTCATATAGTCTTTGTGTGCATGTTAGTTCAATATTGCTGGAAGACTCCAAGTGGGGAAAGATCCACGGAAAACAGTTTATCTTCATGTCAAAATGATAGTACCGTAAACTTCAACCCATTTGTTTCTGATGTTCATATTCATTTTGGCCATTAAACCTTATCTTTCATTGCTCAGGGCTGTCTTCATTTTTCTTCTGTTCTTGCACTCTGCCTGAGTGGTAACGCACCAGCCATAGAACAAGGACTGAGATATGGAACCCAGGGTAGATATTGTATAAAATTGCCATCAAAACCATGTCCTAAGAGACATCAGCAGTGATTTAGGGGCCATTTGCTTGTTAGCTTTTGAGAATAAATGGTTACTTCTACATTAAACCGTCCAGTTCCCACATGTGCGTTTCCAAGGTGCCAGCACCACACCTGTCACAACACACCCCTGTACATGATGCAGCATTTCTGTCAAAAAATTTAATAGCACTGGAAAATTCCAGTGAGCAATTCCACAGAAAGGGTGTTCCAAATATACTGTTACTGAGTGATACTGATACATGTATGTCAGGAGAAATGTTGAAGCATGATAAATATTCCACCTATGTCTCCATTCTCATTTTGCTTATGATCCTTGCTCTTTCAAGAAAAATAATTAAATACACAATACACTGAAAATACTACAACGATATTTTGGTCAATCCCTCTGTTCTCTATATAACTGTCAATTACTTTGGGTTAAATTGCTCCACTATCTTAGTCAGATGAATCAACATTCAAACAAATTTTAGGTTTTAATCAATTTATTGAATGCATAGATTAAATCTAAAATTAATCCAGCATCTTGATGGGAGGAATTTAAATTTATTTTGGTATTCAATCAGATTTTAATTTTCCATCAAATCATATTTTATGCATCCATGTTGAGGTAGATTTTAATGATTAATAAGGCATACAACCATATAATTCAAGCATGGAAACATCAATCACATTAGAAATCACACTAAACTATTTTATTTTGTTTATAAATATATGATTGCATTGTTTTGGCCATATTCTTCTTACAGGCATTTTACTTTGTTAGTTGTCAAGAAAAGCAGGTCACCTGCAGGTCTTAAATATTCCTCATATTCATCCTGATTCTCCATGTTGTTACCTGAGGTTTTTCAACGATGTTGAGAAGTCAAAGCATCTGTGAGCTTTGGTGAGAGCCAAAACCTCTCACAAATTAATTCATAAACATAAGAAAAAAGAATAATGCCAGCATTGTGGATATGCTGGAACATAGAACAATATTTCAACATTTTATCACAAATCAGTGATGGAATTCAGGAACATTTTAGAAAACATATGAAATGTTTTCTTGCAAAAATATTCAAGAAAAATCCATAAAGGAAGCCCCTGAAGTTCAAACAAATCAATCTGAAAATTCACAAAACTTTTAAGAATTTCAGAAAGAACTCCTCAGACTGACTTCTGCATACTTCAGTGTTAGAGAAATTGAGAATGAATGTGCTACAAGTTGCATTGATATATAAGGTTAATGACTGCAAGTAGTGAAGTCCATGACTTTGTTGAAATAAAGAAAATATAATTGTCTATTCATCAAAATTGCAAAATATGAGAACCTATAAAGCTCCATGAGCATACTGCACCTGAAAGACTCCTAGAATTTTCCCTACTCACAAAATCTTTTTGATCATTTGCACTGCAAAAATATCCTTTTAGGCTACTTGAAATTGTCGTGTCTTTATCCCTATTTTCTCCTAAAAAAAAAAAAAATCCTATCTTCATGCAAATAGCGAAAAATACAACACTTCAATAACTTTTAAACTTATTAAGAGGTTCTTGCAAAATACTAACCCAAATCTGTTGTAGAAATACAGGAATATGGAATAGGAGATATCCCCTGTTTAATATTCTCCCCAGAGAATATATTTAACTTTTCCAAAACTATATTATCATTCATTATTTAGATCTATACACTCTTCTTACCGATTAAATAGGAAAGTTTTTATGACATTTTGCTAAACTCTTGGCCTCAAAGCCATGCTGTGGCAGTAAATTCCAAAGCCTGAAATCACACTTTGTGAAAAGTATTTCTTTTCATCCTGACTTCCCATTTTTCAGTCTCACTAAGTGATTCCTTGTTCCTTTGTTGAAAAGAGAACTAGAGTTTCTCTCTTATCATCTCTTCACCAATTATCGTTTTATATGCTTTTGTCATGAACCTTCTTACTCCTTACCTTTCTGAGGCAAGTCATCCAAATCCATTAAGCCATTCTTTCAAAAAGGAACTTTCCAAGGCTGGAAATTATAGTTATTACCAGTAACTGATGTTTTTTCACTGCTTCTTTTAATTTTTTTTTTTTTGTTTTTTGTTTTGGTTTTTTTTTTTTGATAGACAGAATGAAGGATACTCTATGCTATCTCAGCTAAAAACAAGTTTATATAGCATGTTTTCTGTGGATAACTATAGATATTTCTGGTGTGTTTACTTTCCCAAAATATTTTACTAAGTAGAAATTTTCATTTAAATAGTATAGCTTGAAAAAATACCATTATTTAGAACCCAGAAATTTTTGCATGTTCTTATTTTTCCTTGAGTGTGAAGTACTTTCTGTTTACCAATAGTGAATGTCATGTGGCATTAAGTTATATTTCCAGGTCACCCATAAATTCCTCAGACTCTTCCTCAGAGTTAATTGTTATGGGTCGTACTTGGTTCATTCAGCAAAATATTGTGAATTTGGTAGAACTTAGGTATTCCACTCTTCCCTTTAGCATATTTTGACATTCTTTGACTCCTGGTAAGATATGTTACTGGGGAATAGGTCAGAAAGCAGCTGGATGCATTTTTTTTCCAATTTATTTGAAGGTGTGAACTGAAGCAGCTAAGACGTAGCAGGGAATTTGTTTAACAGACTTTATGTCACATAAAATATTTTAATCACTAAAACACAGCCTTAGCTAGATTTTTTACAGTCAGTGGTACAATGGCTTAAGGCAAAATTTGGTTGTCACTGGTTTATCCTACCCTGGACCTGCTTCTTCAAAATTTCAGTTTTCCAGAAAAATCTTACTTAACAAGCAGTGCCAGGAGAGATGTCTATGGGTTGATGTCTCTGCTGTTAAAAGAACTGCTGAAAGGAGGAAAACAAGAGAGGTGTTTACTTGTCAAACACATGCAATGTTAGTCTATTAGCTTACTTACGTTATTTGTACAGGTGTGGGTAACTGTGGTAACTTTGCCTCCTCCAAAATACAAATTTTCTTTCTCCTTCAGGGACAGACCCACCCCGGAGAGGGGCTCAGGAGCTGCCCTGCTGCGCTGTCCTGCCCCTCCTGCCAGACCCTGCCCTCTCATCCCTGCAATCCCTGGGCCCTGCAGCCCCTGGATGCCATCCTGCGAGCATAAACTCCAGAAACTCAGCACTGAGCCCAAACACCTCAATTCCATGACATTAGGGATGTTTGGATTTTGTTTTTGTTTTTTTTTTTAAATAGAGGCAACTGCTGGCCCAGTGTCACGCTGTGTGCAGCAGCTCACAGCCTCAGGCAACCGAGATGCTGACACTTTGACAGACAACCTGGGAAATGAATGTCGATCTTGGGAAGTGAGGGGGAGGACCGGGAGCTGTGCCCTGCATCCCAGAAGCAAACCTTCCCCAAGTGGGAGCAGCACCTGAAACCCCAGTGCTACCCTGTTGATGGCTATTGGTGACTCCAGCCTGCAGGATGGATCCTGCAGGGTCTTCAAATATTGTGAATTAGAGCAGCAGTGTTGTCTCTCCCCGCGGTCGATTTTCTAATACTTCGCTACAGAGATACTTGCAGCATGGGTGATTTCAGTCAAAGATTTCCAATACCAGCTGAACAGGATCACAGTTTAGAGGGTTGTGGGTTTTTTCTTTTTTGGTAGGCGGAATTGACAGGATAAAATGGGGAAAAAATATGACTTACATGAATCTTCTCTGCAAGCTTCCGTTTACATAAGAAAAAGAAATATTTTCATTCTTCTGATATCACCAGAGGAAGGTGTAAGGAATTAAATTATAACATGAAAACTTAGCTCAGGGAACCTGTAGCTTTGAGTGGTAGTTAGCTGAGAGATTTTTAAATGTGTTTTTCATTTCTATTGCCACTGATTCTTTAGAAACAAAATCAATCCTTCTACAAGCTAGCTCCTCTCTGTGTTTTTCTTGGGCAATGAGACTTTGCCTCATAGGAGAGAGAGGCCAGAGCAGCTTTGTGTACTTTTTCTTAGGGCTTCAAGGCAGTGATGGTTGCCTGAGTTGTAAATCAGAGAAATCCAAGGGGACTTTCAATTTGCAATGGCCTTCTAGGAGTTCAAAACTGCCCAGGATGTCCCAAAGGGCCTGCAGTCAAACCATTTCTCTCACTTCTGGCGTGCTCAGGACATGCATTTAACCTCACATAGCTTGCACACTGAAATAGCTGTCCTTGTACTACACATGCAGCTTTCAGGATTTTGGCTGTAGCATTTGTACTTGAAATAAGATACACTTGTATTAATAATTCTTTGTCAATTGAAATCTGAGAAGAGTAGTCAACCCTCTGTAGAGAAACTATATTGTGTTTTCTGTGTATTTGTGAAAGTGGATCGCCATCTGACTGGTTCACGGGAGGATTACCTCTAGAAGAAGGCAGAAGTGCAAAAGTGGCATTTTCCACATCGAGATTCTCAGTTCTATTATAACTTATTTCAGATCAGCTGAAGTCCAGGTTACATGAACTCCAAGCAGTTGTCTCCCTAAGCTTCAGTTCCAAACCCTCTGTTTGCCTCCTCTGAGGTAATGTTTACTCAACAAGAGCTTGCTCAATGTCAGGCCCCTCAGGGCAATATTAAGGTTTACTGGTCCTGACCTGGGACTCACCTGGAACTCCCCCAACCCCCTTACCCATGTGCCCAGGAGCTCTATTTAAGCTCTGCCTGGGGTTTTGGTTCCTTCTTTGAGCAATGCTGTAGTAGTAGTAGTTGTATTCAGTTTTGTTCTCTGCTCAGCCTGAGCTCCTGCAGTTTTCCTGCAGCTGACTTTGTATCTCACCTTGCTTTATGATCCCTGGATATTTGGACCTGTTCTCACTAGTCTTGCTCGGGTACTCTGTGTCTGCAGAGGAGGTGGTGCAGGGGTCACCTTGACTTCTGGATCATATTCTTCCTCGAGCATCCTGTCTTATTGCTCCACAACAACCAGTACCTGAAAATAATTTATTTCCACTGCAATACTTTTTCAAGGGAAACGTTTGGGGCACATTTCTAAGTATTCCTCACAGCATTACTCTAACTATCTGAGGGAGTTACCTCTTGCCACCAAAGCTAGGTTTGTTACAAGAGTCCAGAGGGGTGCAGGGAGATGAGTGTGTTGCCAGGCTTGCCTGAAAGGGCTGTTCTCCATCAGCTCATGGGCTGCCTGCATGGCAGTGGTCTGGGAAGGAAAAGATAGAAGAGTCATAAAACCAGTGTTATGTCACAAAAACAGTTGTTTTAGGGATAGCTTTTTTGAGCTACTGTTTGCTGTCATATTTCATTCCCAAAAAGTCATTGTTCACTAAGATTTCTCACTGCATCTCTTGAATGAAGTTTAAATCAAGAGCCTATCAACTTTTGGCATAGTGCTTATCAGTGTGTGCATTTTGCAGAAGCAGAGTAAGAATTCTATGTTGAAATGGTGATCTGTGACATAACTGTCAGTCAGCTGCTGTATAATTCCACACTGATGAAAGAAATGCTGACTACTGCTAGTAAATAAATTTTCCTAGAAAAAGCAATAGAGAAGAAAGTTCTGACTTTTAAGTCGTTTCCTCTGAAAGTTTGAAGCAGGAGATCCAGGAAAACACCAAATAGTAATTTTTCGGGAGAGGTTTTTTTTCCCAAATTGAAGTCTCTCTGAATAGGATAAAATATTTCAGTCTGTCAGCAAGAGATAAAACAGCTTGAATATTAAAGAATAAAAACCTCATTCTCTGTTCTGTTGTAATATAATTATGGCATATGATAAGATTACAAAAAGACTTTTGACCTTTTGTTATTTAGTCTGATATTCTTAAGCAATTAATTATGAAGGAAACAACATATGGGAGGAAAGAATTAAAGCTGCTAATAAATAAATGTATTTGAAGGTTTACTATTTTCTGTGCATAGAATTTCGAGACAGAAAAACCTTACTGGATAGTTTTTAAAGTTAACTTTCTAAGTAGGGTTGACAGCGCATTGGTTTATGACCACCTATGTCAGTTTGTAGACATGTTCTACAATTTTTGAAAAATGTTTATAATGAATATTGAACAAATTACCCTTCCACATAAATCAAGAGTTTTTAAAGTCATTGGGAAGACTGTAAAATCCCCCATGTGAAAGGGAGCCAGAAGTAGAAGAGAATGTTTTTGAAACTGTAGATTTTTCTGAGGCTAATCAGAAGAAATGGTACAGGAAATTTTTGTTGCAGGAGGTTCCAGCTAGTAGGTTCTCTGTACAGCTGGCTAGTCTGAAATAACTAAAGTGGTATTTCAATGATTAATGAGAAATTTCTCAACATCTCATTCTCGTGCCTGACATTCTGAACGTCTTTAAATCAAAATATCAGGTTTATCAGACATTTTGGACCTACCTCATTCTGCTTATATAAATCCTGAGCCACTGAGAAGGAAATTGTTCTGTTTCTGACTGTCACAATATTGTCTCTTTTCAGGATACCACTTTACAAAAATACTTTGTGAAATTATCACTCTTCTGGGTTTGCCTGTAAGCTGAAAATTGTTGGTGTCCATGATGGATTTCCATCCATTCACGTATGTTGTCTCCACAAAAGGATTCTCTTCCTATGGCGTTTTACCTACATCAATAAAAATTATATAATAAAACTTCTAGTGGTTTCCCATGCAGCACAATTTAATGGGCTCAGACACAGGACATGTGGTTCCTATTTTTGTTTTCGTTCTGATGTGACTTAGTCCAAATCTCCTCAGTTTTATATTTAGAAGACTAAATAAGGATGTTAACCTCTACACCACTGTTTTGAATAAAAAAAAACAACAACAAAACCCTGGGAAATATTTTGTCAAGGACAGGAACAGATGTTTTGAGTGGTTTTTATTGCTGGACCATCTGCAGTAAGAGTTGGCTGACCAAAAGAAGTCATCTTAGTTGTCATTCAGCTTGAGAGCTTATAAAATGGAATAGAGTTATAGTTTATCTCAGGGGTATTAGACACAAAATTTTAAAGTTATAATAAGTTGTTGAATTTCTGGTGTAAATTGTTTTTCCTATATAGCATTCTTAAGAAGAACCACTTTAAGTGTGCTCAATGGTGAAACATCTTCATATTTGATTATTTGACCCAGGGATTTTGCTACTGAAACATGTCCATTGTTTTCAGTAAATGGACTAGGCTGTCATGTGCACGAAACTTGACTTCTCCAGCTCCTTCCTGAAAGGAATTTCTCCCAAGTCAGTGTTTTCTGTATCGTTATTCATGTTTTTCCCTTTGAGTATCTATGCCTAATGAAATAAGAAATGTTTCCCCAGTGTGAGGCAGATGAGGAATTATTTTAAATGCATAGGAAGACCCTCTTTTCTACAGAAAGATCACCAGAGGATTGGAGTTGAGAAGAGGCATATGGTGTTTGTTTCAGTACTCAGTGTTTTGAGCAAGTAGATTATCCCAGCAAAAGCAAATATCCAAGTATGTGGAATCATCCAGAAATAGAGATCTTTAAAGAGGAGAGGAAAAATCTTCAGGCTAGTTCTGGAAAGGTATTTTTTGCAAGAGCAGTTGCCCTAGTGATTCATCTAAGCTAATAATAGCTGAGATTCCTTCCACAAGGGGGAGATGTGTGGCATGGTATGTTTATTCAGTATTTGTTCCTGTGGTTTAATGCATTCATCATTGCATCTAAGTCCAAATATTGATCTGATAACTTTTTATGGGTTTATTTTTAGTGTCAGTGAAACTTTGAGGGATTTGCAAGCATTAAAACTAGTTTTTTACTTTTCCAGAAACTCATGAAAGTGTTTATATCTGTTAAGACAAAAAAAGAGCCAAAATTGTCAGGGGCTGTACAGTTTGGTTAGTGTGGGTCCTTCGTATTGTGTAACTCTTCTTTGGTAATAACTGGTACCAGTGACACGAAGATCACCTGAAATTTCAAGGCAGAGTACTTGATTTTCATGATTCTTTAGCTTGGTGGAAGATCACATATTTCTTTATGACACATTGACTAGCTGCCTTAGCAAAATTTCATCCTGAGTCATAAAAGCTTGCCAAAATCTCAACTAATATGAATAATTTACACTGATAGACAGTGTTACAAAATCCTAATATTAGCCATTTCATTTGTTCTGTCTACACTGAATTCAGCAATGCATCTACTTTTGCAGTTTAAAATTAGTTCGAGTTGTGCCTGCACTTTTTTCAGAAAATGACAGCCCCTTTTCCTGCAGAAATGTCTCATTGACTCATACATATATGTGTGTGTACATACATTCATGCTTGTCTTGGATATATTCATGTAGGGTTTTTTAACTGCAGCAATTGAGTGTGTCTGTTAAACATTCCTGTGGTTGTCAACAAACATAGCAATGTGCTTAAAGTATTCATCAATGATGCTTCCAGTTATAAACTATTAAACAGAAAGTTAATAAATGTTGTATGGGAAAGCATGTCATTAAATGCCTGACTAGAATCTGCAATGTATCTCTACATGAATTGAAGTGGCCAAGATCCAATTACAAGCTCTTGAACATAGAAAGAAAATGTCCACTAAAATCAGATTCTATTCTGACTTTGGAAGGCCTCATAAAACACTTAATGTTGCTACTATGGAACAGGTTGCCCAGAGAAGCTGTGGATGCCCCATGCCTGGAAATGCTGAAGGCTGGGTTGGATGGGGCTCTGAACAACCTGGTCTAGTGGAAGGTGTCCCTGCCCATGGCAGGGAAGTTGGAATGACACAATCTTTAAGGGCCCTTCCAATCCAAAGCACTCTGACTGTATAATTAATTAAAAAATAATTCATTGTTGTCTGTAAATATGAATATTAATAAACACCACTTTTGCAAAGTAAGGTAAAATATCTTCAGCTGGAACATTGTCTGGTGGTTTGCGCTTATCTTGCCCAGACTTTGGGTGTAGTGGCATAGCAGTCAGAAGTGAACCTATGTGTCTAGCCAAGTGATGGTAGCAGTTTATTACCACCAGGTATGTTTCAGCTATGTTCTTCAAAATATTTTCTTCTTTGAGGAGCCCAGTGGCCAAGAGATAATTCTATATATATTATTTAGCTGATTTGGTGGGGGTAAGGGGTTTTCAGTAAAGTTTAGGTTATCTCTAGTTTTATTTCCTTGAGGGTAGTGGCTTTTGGCCTGTGCATCTTGTGCAATATTATTAATGAATTTAAACATTGCTGCTGATATTGGAAGTGAGAGATTTATTTTTGTTTTGAAATGCTTGTCCATTACCCATCCTATCTTTAGAAACAGATGAAACAACATGGTATGTTTATATGTGAATGCTTCCTGTACTATGGAAAAGGTTGTCTCTGAAGTTACTGTGAAAAATGACTGTGCTGGTGTATGATTTTAGTTTTAATTAAAATTTGAGCTGCTTACTAGAGACTTAATAAAATTTCAAGCTGAAGAGATAATCTCCTTTTGTTTAAAATCTGAACAAGATCTGGAATATGTGGGCCTTAGAATTTTCTGTCACTATTGTATTGAATCTCCTACTGAAAACCACCTGCTGCTGACCCCATGAGTGCAATAGGCTGTGGAAAGCAGTACAAAGAATTTGGACTTGATATGTTTGCCTTGGCAAGCTGTCCGAGTTAAGGATAAGCTGGAGGCTGTGGAATGTACCTGTGCTGCTGACAGGTGGGTATGGTGTGGTTTCCCCACCCTGGTATCCTTTCAGAATAATGGCGGAGAGACAGGGATGGCAACAGTGAGAATGGAAAAAAGGCAGACAGAGGAATACACTTTTATTAAAACGCAAAAATTGCACCAAAAATGGTTCTGTAGAAATAAGGTGTGGCATTCCACGGTCATATTCGCCCGCCATGAGAAAGTTGATGAAAGAATTTTTTTGCAAATCAAGGAACTGCTTCATTTTTTTGGAGGGATGGTTTGGCTATTTCACTCTAATTAAGAGCCCTATAAATAAACCCAAGTCCTGTAAAGAAGGTAATTTTTCTTAGGTGTGCTGTCCAGGTAATATATCTGCAATGCATCTAACTCTGTATTAGTGTATCGAGACTATGTGTGCGTAGGAACGTGTGCTTTTAATCACATCATTGCAGTACTACACTGTATTCATACAAGTAATATAGATCATCTAAATTTCCACCTTTCTTGTATTTACTTAAGATCACAGAAGACTGAATTTTTCTGTTTTTTTAATTAGGCGAGTACCATCACCAAATATGGTAGAATATCTCATGTGATTTTTTTTTCCTACAGTTATATTGTTCCTTTTCTTTCCCTGCCAAGTTTTGTGAGATTTTGTTTGCACTGTTTCATCCTTAGTAATCTGAATGATAAATTGCACTGCTAATTTAAAGTCTTAACCCTATTTCATGAGTCTGCCAAGTATATCTATCCCTTTCCTGTTGACAGCTTATTTTAAGGAGCACTTGAGTAATTTACCTCTGTGAATAATTGCTAATCAAAATTTTCACCGGTTTCAGAGACTGATGAAAAAGTTTGGATTCTTTTTCTTTGTGTTTTTTCTTACCTCCAAATAGCATATACAGACAGCTGTTTTAATTAACTGATATCAAATAAGTTTTAATAATTATTTCATAAAATCATGCATACATATTGGCAGATATTTACTCACTGATTGGTAGACTTCAGCTTAGTGATACATTCTTTTGAATCTCTTATGAAACACAAGTAGTGTAGTAAAAGTCAATTCAGAAACTTGCATTAGAATAACATAATAGGAACATATGGTTTGGGATTTCACTGTCGTAATCCCAGAAGTGGAACATTAGACTGAAGTCTTTTTTGCTCAGAAATTCCCAAGCTCCAGTTTACTATTTACAGCTGAAAGCCAAAAGGGATGTCACTCACTTCACATTCAACTATTTGATATAGCACAAACTGTATTCCCTAGGAAAAAATGCTCTTTTTTGAATGCAGGTGAAAAATTCAGGTATGAAGTAGCACTCCACGAGTGGAAGCCTGTCAAAACACTAAATAATTTGTGTTGCATCTCGGCCTTTTTTGCGTTTTTCCCATGCACCTCTCTTCCATTAGAAAATTCTATAGTGAATGTAAATGTTACAAATTAGGTAAAAAAACTCCCTTGTCAACCTCCTTATGTGAGAAACTTGGTGACCATTTGAGGTTAAGGTAAAAGCCAAATATTAATTTCGAGGTTTTAATGCGGCTAATAAATAGATGCTTTTATAAAACTTTTAAAAACTTTTGTAATCTAAAGATATTTTATTCCCCCAATTTTTTGGTTACAAAGTATTACAGTAGTAAGAAAATTGAAGTACAGTAATGTAACGATATATGGCAAATATGATGGGAAATAAATCCAGGAATACCGGGTTTTATGCAAAACTCTCAGACTTTTGCTTAGGACTCCAAGAAACATTGTTCAAAATGGTGTCGTGCCATATATGACAGTAAACTTCCAAAACTGTAATCTGGAGAGAAGTTTCTCTGCGTGTGTCCTGCCTTCCGTTTTGGTCATTGATGTATAAAAGAACAAGAATGTATCAGAAGGACAGTGGCAATACCTGAGCACAGCAATGCAAATCCATTTTTCAGGCTAGAAACAAGCTGGTAAGAGCTAGACTGTTGAATTATCCCAAGCCTACATTTCACAGTACAACACACACCTGAGGGACCAGGCGAACACTTGGGACAATAATTCATCTTGCAGCACTGCTTGTCTGACAACGCACCATTAGAGAAAGCATGAATCTTGTGCAGTGCAAAAGGGAAGAAACAAAATGCCTGTGACCTTGATCTTTCAAATACTTATGCTGGCATTTAAATTTATAATATTCCGTGAGCAGCTCCACTGAGATCATCGAGACCACTTCCTTCACTAAAATTTGGGATGGATGAGTTAGGCAGGTTTGTATGTTGTTGTCACTCTTCTCACAGCTAATGAAACTAATCCTCTGAATGAGCCTTTGCAGGGTAAAGGTCTTGACCTCCCCATCCCTCGAGGCAGGAACCTTTCTTTATGATCTATATCCAGCACCTAGCTGTGTACAGCAGAGCTGAAACTGCAGCTGAGGCTTTAATGGTTATGCATTAGGATGAAGACTAATGTGAATACGAAATGAACAATGTTATTAAGATATGCATGAATGTAGAAGGACAATTTAATTTTCAAATAGCTTGCAGTATTTTAGAACTTTTTTCTGTGCCAACATTTAAATTAAAATTTCTGCAGAACTGCTTCAGCAAAGGAGATGATACTGCTAGGAGACCAGTAAAGCCCAGGTTCAGCTTCTTCTACATCTGATTTAAGCTAGGTTTTAATTCCCCAGAACAGGGAAATTTGATTTTTTTTTTTTAATTCATATTTTAAGCTTGAATCCAATATTATGGCTATAGATTAAAGATTCAAGGGTATCTTTTAAGTCAAGATATATCTGCAGCTGTTAAAATTTATTTGTCTCAAAATAAAAGATGAAGATTAGTGCTTGGTAAAATCTGATTTCAAAAGATATTTGGTGGACAAGATTCAGCAGTATGGTGCTAATGGCCATGATACATTCTTGCCTAGGCATCTTCTCAAAATGAACATAAGAACCACTTCTTATAATATCTACTTGTTTTGAAAAGCTCCCATAATATTGAAAAGCTCCTTATAATATTTGGCCATAGATCAATGAACACATTCAAGACTTAAAAAGAAAGTTATATATCAAGTGAAGTGAATGACACTTATCTTTGCTATAGACAATGTTTGATTGCTCACGACATCCATGAAAATGTTAAATAGCGAGAAACCTTGTCTCAGTCCCTTTGAAATCTGTGTAGAAGCTGTCCTGTCACTCCACTCAGTCACACTGGAGAATTAGTCAGTTATTTGGTGGTTTGTAGTTTGTGTCTTCTACTGATGTTGCATCTTTCTATATTTTTACATGAATATTGGGTACTACTACATCAAATGCAGAAGCTCACATATGCATATTTATATATATAGGCTTTAAAAAAATAACTCCCAGACATGGAAGGGTGAAATCAGAATTATTTTGCTGAAAGTATTTCTTTTGAAAACATCTCAGTCTCTACTGACTAATTGCACCATCTTATTTCTTTGTTGTGAAAGTTGCTACAATATTAACAGTCATTAAGTGATTTAGGTTTCAACAGTTTCTCAATACTTATTTTATAATCTTCATAACATCAGATATCCTCAGCTGTTGGAGTTATTCTCCATTCGGTTGGTTAAAGTTTATCCATATCATAAGCTTTATAGCTAGCTTCAATTGAAAATGTTTTCTGAGCTTGTGGAACGTGGGTCTATCAGACCTACATCCAAATACAGAAAGCACTTGCTTAGCACTTGTTTCTCCTGTGTTATTTTCGGCAGTTTTATTATTCTCATTCTGGTGGAAGTTTGCATCACTGCCATGTTTCTCCTATGCTTAAATCCCTGATTTGCCCAACACCAAGTGACAGACTTTTTCCTTGATGTTTTTAATTTTTAATTAATTTGTACACTTCATTGCTCATAGTTCATACAATTGAGTACATTTTTTACCATTAGCTAAGAGGTTGCTAATTTTTCGTTTCCAGTTGCTGTTCTCTGAGTTAGGGGAAAGGTCTGGACAAAGCTGCTATTATTTTTGACTATGGAATCATGACTTTATAGTTATACAAGAAGCTTCTTTGTAAGAAGTGACTACAAAGGTGAAAGCCCCTATCCAACACAGACAATTAGGTTAAAAATAAAACCAAAGAAAACAAAGGTATATTAATTCATTACTAATTCAATATCAGCAGAGAAAAATATTCTTTTGAATCCTGGGGTAGTGATATGCAATTACATATATATGAATTGTGTTGCATCAAATGTATCCAGTGAATTCTGGCATTTTGCATTGAATAAAATATTAACAAGTCAAGTTTGTTATTTATAAATTACCTGAATCAATGACTAAAATATTTATTCAAAATTATTCTACCATCAGGCTTTCTTCATAAACAGTAGAATAAATTATATATGAATGTTTTACATCTTTCCAGTGCTACTTAGTAAAATTCTTCCTGTATTACTTAGGAGTAATGCAACATGAGCATAAACTCACATATTGGTGTTTAAGTTTGCCAAAGCTTTGAGTTTCCATAAACATGCTAAGTTAAGGCAGGGAGTGCTCTCCTTTCTCTGTATTTGACATCAATAATACGAACATTTAGTAACTTTTCCTATTCTACTTTAAGATAGAAATTTCAAAAATGTGAAAAAACCAGTAGCAGATCTTGCAAGATAACTAGATATGCAGGAACTCCCACAGACGATATGGAAACAGTAATTTTCTGCCTTGATTTTAGCCAGAAATTCTAACTTTCGTTGAAATCTTTGTCAAAACTGACATATGCTTGTGGAAATTCAAGTCTTTAACAAATTAGATCTTGTCCATATTTATAGAAATAATACCTTAGGTTTCAGTGATTTATAACAGAAGTTAACTTTGGTAGCCAGCTTTTTGATAGTGTGTAAGCACGCAGAGTGAATGAAAGCAGAATGATATAACAGGAAAGATTTTGAAGGAAATGATCATTATAATGAAAGAATGACATGGTGGCAG
The DNA here is from genome assembly GCA_013398955.1 of Callaeas wilsoni. Classification (NCBI taxonomy): domain Eukaryota; kingdom Metazoa; phylum Chordata; class Aves; order Passeriformes; family Callaeidae; genus Callaeas; species Callaeas wilsoni. Next base: position 149,154 of record VWPU01011929.1, on the reverse strand, counting down.
GGGAGGTACCACTAAAAATCCTCCACTGGTCATGCAGGGAGAGGTGTCATCTTCTACGGCTTCTGGAATTTACATTGCCATTTGCGAGTTACTGGTAGAAGTTTGTTTGGTTTGCGTTTCTGCTTTGCTTTTTTGTTAGAGTGACTGGGACACTTGCAGAAATACAAAAAAGAGAAGCCAAATGCAGTCCTCCAAAAAAGAAAAAAACCCAAACCTGCACCCCAAACACAAGAAGCAGCTACTTATTGCAAGGATGAAGAAGATGCTTAAAGTTTTGTTGTGCCCTACTACATACTAGTCTAGCAAATACAATCATAGCTCTCTCTCTGTAGAAAAATGGCACATTTCCATATTATCACTACGCATGCATTTCTTCGTTTGTGTGACTACACAAGACAATTTAAACAATTCTTAGATCAAAATGTTGGCAACTTACTGATTCAGAAAGGATTTTCCTAAAGACAAAGGTCCAGATTTTTACAGATCAAAGTGTACTGACTCATATAAACCTCTCTTAAGCCAGGCCACAGATGTTTAATACTAAATTTGTCCTACCCACAGGCACTTCCCAAATGTCAGCCAATCATCAGCATCCATATGATGAAATATCTCTGCCCACTGCCCACACTCATTGAATGACAAAGACACCCACAGCCTGCTTTGGGTTAGCGCCCCTTGAGACACCTTTTGTGTTTAGAAGGGATCTACTCCGCAGAAACAAAGCTTGGAAGGCACTACAGAAATTCTCTGCTGATATGTGGAGGAAATTGTTTTGCAGTTCCCAGGAAAGGCAGATCTAGTGAGGTGTTCAAGCAGAAAAAAATGGGATTCCTGTTAAAAGGTATTCTGCAAACTGACCTTTTATTTTCCTTCCTCAATCCAAAACACAGGAATCCTCAGAAATCTTGACTAGCCACCTGAAAAGAATTTAATTTAGCACACCTTTTGCGGTGGAGTCTGAGCTGAAGGCTAGAAAAACTCCACTGTCCAATATCTGGGTGGATCTAATATTTCAGTTTTGCTGACAAACCGAAAGGCCAATTACTTGCAAAGTCCCTGGAGGCACTCAAATAGACAAAGTTTAACTTTAATCTTTTGGAAGAAGTCTACTTTGCTGCAAGCAAACACACTTTTTTCTCTCAAAACTGTATTTTAAGTCATGAAGCACAAGCCCAGTGGTCTCTACAGAATTTCAGTAAAGCTCTGGAGTTTCTCATGGAATGTATGACTCTGGGTGAGAAGTGACTCTGTTATTACTGTAAATCTGATGTTTAGGGGGATATGGGGAAGGTGCGTGGTTCTAGGCACAAGTCTTGGTATGAAGATGTTTTAAACGTATTTTACTATAGAGGCAAAGAGGAAGCTAAGCATGGAAAACAGGTTCAAAGAACAAAAAATACAGTAGATACTTGTGGCATTCAGTGGACAGAAAATGTCAACGTTGCAAACCATACTTCCTATGGGTCTTATGTGCAGCCCATTAACTTGACAGGAAACTCCAATGCACTCTGCATCTGCTTCTGGATCAGCAGATTGCACCTAGCAGTCATTTAATGTGTTCACATCCATGAAGGTTCTATAAAAACTAAACCTTCTTCTATTCCTGTTTTTTCTTAAGCACACTACATGCAGCACTTAAATAGCTTTAGTTTTAGAGTTACTTCAGGCTTTTTCAGTCCTAAGTCTCTTAAAGAAACATCAGCTATTGCTTGCTACTGTAGACTAGCAATATCACTCTTTATATAAATATACTTTGCATAAAACTTTCCCATTTTCATCCTCAAGTAAGGACCAAAATCCTTATGTTTAAGGGCTTTGTTTTTGTTGTTGTTTTTTCTGCTACAGTCCTCTTTTACATCCTCTCACTAGAGCGGAGTTTAAATTTTTTTCTTGTCTTACTGACAGGATCGTTAGTGCCTTGAAGGCAGAGTTTTCTGGAATTTTGCAGAGTTGCACTGTCATTAGGAAGCTCCTAAAAAGTGTCTTCTCTCACTTCCAGGTAGATACAGTTACTGATATGTAGTCTATAGACTTCATTACCTGCTTTGTGGGGCTAATTGCTTCAAAATACAGGTTTTGGAAGGCTAAGAATTAAAACCCTGACTCATCCCTAAACGGAGTATAAAATAATTGCTGTATTATGGAAGCAAAGGTGCTATGACCTCCATGACTCTGGTTAAACCTGAAATAACATAGGATATTCAACCTCATTTATTGTTTGCTAAATTCCCTGGCAGTTGCTGGTATCTGTTTACAGTGAAAATTTTATTAGCACACTTTTCCAGGAATGAGGTCAAACAACAGAATTCAGCAGAGAGAGCATATTTTTGGAATATCAATGTGAGCTGGGATCTGGCTACTTTTAGATTATACTGTGTCGTATATTTGTAGTAATTGGAAAGAGGAATTTTTGAACCTTAACTATCAGATTACGACTTGGTGGTGAAAAAAATGTATCCACAGAACACTTTGATCTGACAAAATGTTATTGTTAACCCAGCAACATAGGGTTGTTGCTGCCAATATCAGGCTGTTTATTTTGTACTGATTTTTCAAGGCTTCAGGACTGATGCCTCTCAGATTTGCTTTCTCTGAGCTTCTCTGCAGATCTGAGTGGATGTGATGTTAAATCAGCTCACTGTTGCTCCTAGGAGAGTGTCTAGATGGAGCTCACCATCAATGGTGTTGAGCATAGATTTTGGGATATCTGACTGTTCTCTAGAGTCTACTGTGTTTTGATTTTTTATCACTTGAATAAAAAAAGCTAGAAATTTCAGTTCAACTTTTGGATAAAATGTATAGTTACCATTGTTTTAATGTGGAAAAAACACCTTTTTTTATTCCCCTGAGAAGCCAGCTATTGCATGCAAACTTGCATTTGCAGCTGTGGTGGAGGAGAACTTGAGGATTTGAATAATTGCTTCATTTATAAGTGCACAAAGTGCACTTATATTAAAACACATTTGAATTAGAAAACTGCTTACATTCTCAGGGGTTTTCCTACATAACACAAGGAAACTTTCAGCTTTTCAGGCAATCAGACTATCCAAAAAATGCAGTGATCAGAAATGAAATGTATATTTTTGAGACACATCTATTTATGTAGACCAAACAGGTTTGCTCTTACTGCTGCTTTTGTTAAAACAGATTTATGGAATCTTCATTCTGATAGACAGAAAATATGGGCCAAAATTCTATGCAGATGAAATTAACCCCAGGTAAAATGCATTAAGAGTATAATTGATCAAAAATAAAAATATAAAGCAGAATATATTTGAAAACTTTTTCAACTACAGTCAGATTTCTTTTTATTTCCTTCGAGTGATAAGCAAAAAAGAGCAATAAAATATTGATTATGGCGCCACTTCTAAAATTCAAATATATGCTAGAAGACAGTCTTATGACATGTTCAAATTACCCCTAGTGGTAGTACAATAATGTGAAATTATTAGTATTTTAACTTCTGGTGGTTTTCAGAAATATTTGCATAAATAACAAATGCTCCATAAGCTAAGGGACTCAAAAGAGTGCCAGAGGAACTTGCATGTTTTCTAAGAGTCTTCTGATACTGTGTTCAGTAGGCTGTGGTTAGTTGCTCCTTTGTCTTTTTGCTGAAGCAAACATAAAACATTCTGCAGCTTTTCTCTCTTCAGTGATCTGCTCCCAGAAGAAAATGAAAGACTGAATTTCAGCAACATTTTCTGTTTGATTCGTTCTTTAAACAGCTGTATGTAAGACACACAACCTTTCTTTGTACCACAGCTTTTACTCTAATTCTGTTTGAAAATGCCTTAATCATAGTCCCTTCTTCTGTGGTTTTGTGCTCAACTACAAAGAAAAGAAATTATGAGCTAAAATTTTCTATTTTTCATGCAGGCACCCTGTTGTTTCTAGTTGCAGGCTGGTTCAGATCAAGAGTTTCATTTACACTTTGTCAGAAGCTCATGGACACAGTCTGCCTTCACTCTCAAGGTATATCTGAAGCTGGGCTTTCCGTCCTTAACATAGTCTTTGTTTGTACTTAATTCTTTCTGCTGTCACAAAGATCAGTTGATATGACTTTGCCATGCTTGTTGTTGTTATTTGAGACTGGAAGGATTAAGCCACGTCTCAGGCAGTTTCATAATACCTTCTCTCCTTCTAGAGTGAAAAAACAGGATTTTTTAATGATTACTCAGTTACTGCATGGGGTTTGTGATCTTAACCTTAAGGCTTTTTTGGGGAAGTTCTCTTGAAACTCTAGACAGGTTTGCTTCAAAGCCATTACAGACTTAGTTTTTCCTCTGTGACAGTGTTGTGAAAAAGGAAGGAACACTTTTGTCCCTTTGTGATATGTCTCTAATTTTCCTCTTAATACCTCGTTCCATGTACTATTGAAGTCAATGAGCAACTGATTATGCATTTGTAGGTTGCTCCTTGGGAAAATCCAGTCCTTTTCAGTAAGACCTGCAATTCTGTTGTATTTTTATCCAGGAAAACACTCTTGGTTATAGGATATATTGATGGTTAGGCAGTTTGTGAATCTCCTTCACCTTGCCACATGATCTGATCGCAAGTCTTGTTGAAGTACAGGACTTAAGTTATAATTTGTTGTGTGTGTTAATATGACTTTACAACTACCTGTTAATTATTTGTGCGTAGTGCACTTCCATGTGTTTTTCCATGAAGGACATTTCCTTTCAAGCATGCATTTACATGCTTGCTTGGCATGAAGATCAATTTAAAATGAGCCTTTTCCCATCCTGGTTAAAGAGTGGTAAAGTTTGACCCTAAGTATGTAGTTTTAAATATTAACTGCCAGAGCATGCACTAGTATACTGGAATCATTGCTGATGTCTCTGTTAGCAGGCATAACATTTCTTCTTCTTTTTCTTTTTTTTCTTCCTAATAATGGAAAATACCTGTTTCCTATCTCTGGCAGTGCTGCTTCAACAGCTGTGTTGTTTTATGTAGCAGGTTATCTTGCTCCAATGTATTAGAAATACAATTCCTGACATCTGACTTGTGATAAGCTGTCTATATTTGTGCAGATTAGAGAGAATAATTCATTACTAGGACAGTCCTAAATACAACTCTTCTCTTTTATTCTTTTTTAATTGGGGGGGGGGGGGGGGAAGTCCCTTTAGAATATGGACACTGTAAAGATTCTATTTTTTCTCATGACAAAATCCCAAACTTTGAAGAAACGCTACCTCCAGCCCCCAGCTTCCAACACCTTTAGATGAATTCTTGGTATCTTTCTGCTTAAAGTGACAAGGAAATTTAGATAAACTGTACTTTTCACATTTAAAAAACTACACTGTAAGGTGTCAAAATTTAAAAGTGAAAGTGTTACTTCCAGAGCAAAGCTGTTAAGTGTTGAAAAGAGAAATAGAGACAGCAAAACACTCAAAATAGCTGAAGATGGATCTTTTCAAGTTCATGAATAATACGTGACATCGTTTCTGGCAACAGGAGAGATACACCTGATTCAGAGAGTTTATTTCTTTCCAAGAGTTTTTATTTGCTGTTTCCTAAGGACATTGCAGTAATATGTTAGAGAAAAAAATATCTGATTCTTTCTCCCTGTGCTGCTTTCCCTTTGGGTCATTTTTGCCAGCATAAAATGTCTGAATACAGAAAATATTTCCACCACTTTAAGCTGAATAAACGTTTAAAAAGGACATTTATAAACTTTCCTCTTATTACCTTTTTATCTTTATAAAACCATTTTACATTTTTTTTGTTTCAATTAAAGGAAACATTTATATGCAGTCCATTACCAAACTTTTGGAATGATCAGTTTTTACTGCGTTCTCTGGCATAATAAAATGGGAGTTTGTGTCTTCTGTCATGAGCAACTGTGAGAGTTGGTTGCAGCGCTGAAGAGGTCTTCAGCTTTGTCTTTTAGTGACTAAATTAAGACATTTGGGTTTGCGTTAAATGCTTCTTTGTTGGATTCAGCCAGATGGCAAATGACAATGAAGTGTTAACAATTCTCTCCTTTTCCCTCTTCTGTTTTCTTTTTATTGCAGAATGTCTCTTCATTTCAGTGTAAAATCCTACTATTTGCATGCAAGTTCACTCGAGGGCTGTGCTTGTCCTGGAGTTGGATGTTTCTCCATATGGAGTAGGAGAAATGTGTCATTTCAAAGCCCATTACCTTGACGGTGGGGTGGAGCAGCAGCAATTTTTTGATGTAGTTTTCCTGTTATTAATGACTCTGCATATGTATCTTGGTGATTTTGGTCAATCACAAGTTTCTGTCTGGAGCTGGGTCACTACTCCCGAGCACTGGCTCACTGTCCCTGGAAGAAAGAGCTAAATTAGGATTTGAGGCTTCTATGCCTGTCTATTTAAAGAACTTTTTGGAGAATGAGTGCAATGTGTAGGTATAGCTAGATCCTTAATATCCTGAGGAAATGGATGGGAATGGTTATAGTTGCAGAATTATTCAGGATAATCAGAATCTACATGTCCTGGAGGAGGGTTTGGGAGAGAATCTTAAATATAAGGCAGGCATAGGGGGAATTCTCATGATAGCTGGTTTATGTTTTAAAAATATAAATTAGTGCATGCTGGGAAAAGTTAATTTGCTACACATACGCACTGAATTCTATATTAAGTAACTTCAGGAAAACAATGTTACGATGAATACAAAGAAAACCCCTGTTTCCGAAAAAATATAGATTGGGCGAAAATATATCTGAAAAAATGATCGAGTCAAAACTGAGATTCAGCTTTTTAATGGAAGGACAGTCTTTGGGAAAGTCAGCTCTGGGTCTTGAATTTGTACTCTCAGAAAATTTCGAATCCAGTCTTTTGATTTTTCTGCATTGAAGGATGCTAGCAATTCTCTTTCCCATCCAAAGTAAAAGATTAACAAGAGATCAGAATGATACATTTAAAATGCATTTAAAGTGCATTTAATTCAAAGATGGCCCTCAAATTAGAGCTGGAAACCAGAAATACAGAATTTCTAGAATATAATAGCTTTTGTATCTATTGCTACACTTCATCTATGAAATGGGCACAGCTGGAAACTTGACTGAAAAATGCTTCATATTTGAGACCAGAAACGGAAATATGAGCAGCAAATGCAGTAGACACATTCCATTGGTTCTCATTTTTGTTTGGTTTTCCACATTATGAATTAGATTTTTAATAAATTGAACATGGATGCACAGCTGTTATTTCTAGTGCAACACTGCCACAATGAACAGTCAATGACAACTTGTCTTTGGAACAAGGGATCTTGAGCCAGTCTATTCCTTCATTTCACATGTATGTGAATTCATTGTTAGTCGAGATGAACACACTTTGATTTTTTTTTCTTCTCTATTTATTCCAGGAAGTGTGGAAATGACAACTAATATAACTAATAGTTCAACAGTGAGTTTTTGCAAAGCTGGAATTGTTCTCTTTTCTGTGCTATGCTGCAGCATAATGGTTGTCTTCACTATTTCCATTTTGCACATGCCAAAATTATCAATTCTTTTGAGAATGCTGCTGCTTGTGCAATAAATGGTATATCTGTGAAGACTGAGTGGCTGTATGTTGAGAACCTTTAAAATTATTATAATTCTTGATCAAGTTTTGAACTCGGTCATTATGCAAATTCACTTTATCGTGAATGAAAGGGATTTCCATTTGCTTCAGTTTTTACAATGAACTGTCTTGGTTTGACCCTTAATGAACAGGGAGAGCCTGCAGTGCTAATTTGGTGTATAAACGTGGAATAAAACTTGGTGCTGTGGTCAGCAGCATCGTGCCTTCTTCCTATTTTCTTTGCATGGCTCCTATTTTCCATATTACTGGCACTTTATGCCATCTAGGCACTGTAAGATCACACAACTGGGACATTTCTTTTTCTTCCTGTTCTCTGGGTTTTTACATGCACTCAATCTTTCAGGCTTAGCTAAAAGTACTAAAAACCCATATAGCCCGTACCTCACTGACTGTCCTTGTTTCAACTCTGCTAAACTTCACCGGGATTTCTTTACCTTTTCCAGTCCCACAGGTACCAAATTTAATTGGACTCTCCTGCTGTATTTAAGCAAACTTTCAAACAAAAAAAGTCTCTCATACTCAGAGAAATGTTACATCTCCATGGATTCATAGCTGTATTACGTTGACTTGTCCTTTCTAGCACTTCCAGGTTTTACTATGACAAGCCCTTTATCCTGAATGAAAAGAAGAAAAAGAGATCAATTTAATATTAACTTCAGTGTTTATGGAAATGAACCTATTTATCTGTCTATGTTTGACTTTCTGCTCCCAATCTGCAAAAGAAAACTGAGAGACAGGAGACTGATTTCAGGAAAAGCAGTGGATGCGTTCAAAAAAGGATATCTGTTATGGCTGACACAATATGTTGGGTCTTTTTTCCCAAGGACAGCAGACTTGCTTTGCAAGAGGCATTTTTGGTCAGAACTCCTAGATGATTTCAAAGTGATTTAGACTAGCAAATGTTCAGATCTAATTCTGGAAGTCATTAAGTCACTTTACTAAGTCACAGCAAAGAATTATGATGCCTCATGTCAGACTTAGCCACCTCTGTTGGCTTGTGACTGCTATGGTGGTGCTTAAAGAAACACCTTGTCACAGCTGTATCACAGTTTAATAATTTTACCTGGTTTTGCAATCTGGGTTTTGTTTTTAAGCCATAAAAGTCAGAATCTCAATGCTGTAAAAAATAATCATTTTGCCAGCCTGATGCATGAGATTTTAATATGTATTTATATGTAGAATGTAAAAAAAATTTTTGGGGCATGGTGGAATGGAGTGCTGCAAGATGTACATCTTAAAACACCTTAATCTTCTCTGTATTCTTCTTTCTAAAAGAAGAATCCTCCCCTTCCTAAAGAAACTATTTTCTCCTCAATTTTCATAGTTTTTTGTCCATTAGCTTCTACTTGAATCAGAAATTCATATTAATTGAAAATATTTCTAATATTTCAAGAAAGTTTTTTGCAATGAACTTATTAAGAAAGTGTCTATTCAATTATCTGAAAAATGTGTTTTAGAAAATATGGTCAGAATTGTACAAATGGCAGAGTATAATGGATGGGACAAGCGCAGATCAGCAACAGCATGAACATCCACCTTTTAGATTTTTCTCCTCCCACTCACCTTTATAATCCATGATAGGTGGAAAAAATGATCATCTTTCCTTCTTTCAGCCCAGCAGCATAGCATCTAAAATTACAACATATTTCTTCGTAGTTGTGTATACAATGTGCCTAGAAAGGCTCAGATACGTTTCTATATGTATTACTAACAAATATGTACTATTAATAAATAAATGGGGAAGCAAATACTTATCTAGAAATTTCCATTTTTTCCTGTATAAAACAGGAATATTTCCTTTTTCTTTATGCAACTTGCATTAAATCGCCACCTGTAATAATTTCGCTGTGGTATTAACAGGTTATTTTCTAGAGAAAATAAATTTATGAAAAGTAAACACAGATAAAACCTTCCAGGATATGTCTTAGCAGCACTTCAGCACCTATTTCAGATGTAGTTTAATTCTACGAATGCAGCCAATCAAATCTCTGCCCTGTAAGAACAATCAGAAAGTATTTATTATGTATATTTATAAGACAATAAGCTTTAATTTAAAGGACTGATATTTCCTCAGAAAAAATGTTGTTGTCTGGAGAAGCTGATAAGGAAAATTTTAATTTCTGATCAGATGCTTGAGGCAAGGACCAGCGGTAAATAATCTTTTTCTACAGAAATGTTGGGGAACAAAAGTGTGATTACAGCTGCAACGGTTGATGAGTACATGTGCTGATTTCACTGAAAACAATTTTTATTTTTTCCTTTTCATTTAGTTAGAGGTATGTTTGAGAATCACATTCAGAGTTTGAACTTTGTTAGGGTACAAGTAATAATATTTTGCTGCACCTTAAAAAAGGAAAAAATTATATCAAGATAATAAATAATAAAATGTATAAACATAAAGAAGGTAAAATGTGATTTAGCTTTAGTAGCCCCCAGACATTTTCTACTAATGAATTAAAAATAGGAAGATTTTATTATGATCATGGGCTGCTGAGCTTCAATGCAGTTGTTTGAGTTTTAATAGCAGCCTGCATCTATTTTGTGTTGTGCAATTCTAAGACTTCCAGTGGGAGGTTGATATTTTTTGTTACTTCTTTCCAGAACTTTTATTGGATTACTGACATTTTACCCATTGTATATTTCAAAAACACAATTCAATATATTTCTGTGAAATTGAAGAGCAAATGGTCTTGAGAAATAGTTGTGACTGATTACTCTAAAAGAAATTTTTTAAGTTGTGGCAATTAAATTTCCGAATGCAAAGAAGGCACAGAAAGCTAGGCTTATAAACCCTGCACAACTTTAAAGTGTTTGCAAATCTGAGGAGTATAAAGGAAAAACAGCACTATTAACTTGAAATTGCTGCAACCTCAGACTTCGTAATTGCAGGCTTTGTAGTAGAACTGTTATGGTATAGAGATTGTTTGAAACCAATCTATTTCTTATCTCAAATTTTACAGGTGAATATGTAGATATGCACTTCCACATCCATATTGCAAACATGTTTTTTGCAATCAGGAAAGCCCACAATTTACTCACATTGTCCAGAAAGTCACAGATATAAAACTGGAAGAACAAGCAACATTAAAATGAAATTATATGCAGGAAAAGGCGGGGGAGGAGGGGAGCGGGGACAGCAACGATGATTAATTAATATAAACTCAACGGCAAGAATGGTAATCCGCTGGTTTGAAGACAGTTTCAAATGAAGGTCTCCCAGACCCTTTTACATATAAGCTAAATGACTCAACAGTGCAAGCTTGGCTTCATCTTCTGGCAGAGGAATTCATGAGAAAACTTAGCCAGGCTTTACAAAGCAATGAGGCTGCATTTTGTGTTACTTTCTCCCCTGGCAGTGTAAGAGCCTTCTGAGCTCATTCACAGTGCACTTCCTTTTGGTGGGGAACAGTAGGGCTCTTTTCTGTGTAGGGCAATTAATGCGGCCAGAACCTCTCATTATTCAGGGGAAAAATAAAAACCCAGAAGATAATTCATGTGAACTTGTGCACCTGCATAATTAACAAATTTTGGGGGGAGAGGGAAAGAAAAAATCATGGTTAGAGTAGATGACACTGTAAGTACCTGGGGGGTAGAAGTGACAGAAGAGATAATTAAATCTTTTAAATGGTCTTTATCTAGTACAAATGGAAACAAAAAAAGCCCATAGAAAACACAGAGAATCAGTGAAAGAACATAAGAAGACAGAGTCAGTTTTGTAACTGCTACAGATTTTTCATGTTGCCTTTTTTTTGCTTCTGTGGGAAAAACCTCATTGCAGTGGATCAGAAAGGGGAGATATAGAGAATGCATTCAATTTTTATTAAAAGAGGATAAATGTAATTTGTAAAGTTGAGTATTTGGGAAATGTGTATCATTTAGGACAAACTATAACAAAATTTTTGAATGAGAATAGATGCGAAATGTGTACCAGGAGACAAGCTTGCTAATCTAGTCCTGGTTAATGAATGTATTTCTTCTACTGCAAGTCACCAAATTCTTGAACTGAGTTTTTTGTAATTAATTTTTGGGGTCTGATGAGAATGGTTAATGTAAAGTGACTTAGATTTGGTTGGGGTTTTTTAATCGTTTGCTGAAAAATGCAGATTCACAAAATTCAAGTGGAATTCAAAACAAATAATCCTATCTGGAGAAAAAAAACTTGGAATAAGCAAAATATTCAGTATAAAAGTCCTTGATATTCAATATAAAATATGAAAGGAATTCTTTTAGCATAGAAAATCATAGAAATGGTATAAAGATTAAAATAGTTAGACTGTAATACAGAAATAAGTTTCTTTTTCAATAGAACTCTGCTCTGGCTTTATTGGCAAAAATACATTGAAAAGTTAAATTAAGGTCAATTAAAACTAAATTTCTTCAAATATCCTTTCAATCAGAAACTTGAAGATATTCAGTATACTTTACATCTAAGTCCCAGGGACATTTTATTTCTTTAAATTAAGAAATCACCTGAGCATTTTTGAACTTTTTACACTTAACGATTTGACTGAATATATATGCAAACTGGTCATTTATTTGAATGCTTTAAACCTTTACTATGCTTTGAAATATTTGATTATTTTCCTGTGGTTGGTTTCTACTACCTAGAGAGTAGCCATGTAATTAATCAACAAATTAAAGATTCTTTTTAGGTTAATGCTTTGCAAAAATTATATGATATCAATGAATAAATACTGATGAAGCATTTCTAGTAGGCAGATTTCTTGTGTTTTCTTTTTGTATTGCAGTGAATTTCCTTGAGTGGCTCAGCTGCCCATGGGGAAAAAGGAGAATAGAAACACGAGTAAGCACCAGTAATGTATTAGCATAATGGCTGAGCTTGAAAAGCATGTGGGTTTTGTAGAGTGATTTCACATAATTTATCGATGGATTAATAAATACTGGTGGAACATTTTTATTGCTCTGTGGGCACCAGTGGCGTGACTGTGGTCAATGTAAACAAACGTGAAGTACAGGAGCATAAAAGGAAGACGGGAGTTCTGGGAGGGACCATCGTGGGCAGCAATCCCGTGCTGGAATTAATCCATGTATAAAATCATCATTAGACAGATGGTCTGTGCTGGTATACAGCTGGAAGAAGCCCTTAATAGGAAAGGGCACCGGGGTAAGTAGAGGGGAGGGAAGGAAACAAAACAGTTTAAAACAGGAAAATAGGAAATGCAGCACTGTTTTTTCCATGGAAAGCAAAAAACTCTCCAATATTTTTAGAAACCATGGTGCATTGTACACTGTCTAAAATTCTTGCAGATATTTGGCATTTGGATAAGCAGTGTGACAGGTATGACTAATTATGCTTCGACCGAGGTTACCAATAAGTCTCCCAAACTCCACTAACCACTTTTGATTTTGAGTGAAATTTTACATTTGGATTGTCATTTTTATTATGCTTCAGGAATCATACCAATTCCCAAGAGACGAATGCAGTAAAATAACCTTCAGCTTGGTATCAGCTCAGGTGTCTGCCCATGGCAGATTGATGGAATTGAGAGGTGTTAAGAGCACAGGAGAGAGGACTAGATATGAAGAAATGGGGAGGTGTCTCTCCTCAATGAGAAGGACTGTGGAATTTTAGCTGAACTCTTTTTATCCACAGTGTCTCAGGAAGGATGTGTTTGTCAGGCCTCAGGTGATTTAAGAGAGGTAGGCTTAGAAAAAGGACACACACATATCAGCAGAATTGCTGTCCCCAACCCATAAATAAACCTTCAGAAATATAAGCCTTCTTTTAAATGGAAAACCAGGTCTTTGTCTGTTGAGGAAGTAGGCAACTGGGAGGAGCTCTGGTTTATAGCATATTTCAGCCCAGCAGACTAACAGCAGCTGAAACGATCAGGTAACCTGTGTGGAGGCAGAATCACTCTATGCACCTTTTCTTTACAAGATTTCAACTAATTATGGCCACAGAAAAATCATCAGTTTCTGAATACTGTATTTTACAAGGGAATCTATAATTAAATACTAACTTTGGAGGTTTTTTTTGCTGATGAGTTCTGCAGTCTGCATATCGACTTTTTTCCCCCCAGGAAAATCCTTTTCTAAATAGAAGTGTCAACGAATGCCTTTATTTCTAAGCCACTGAGAAAAATTTACTTGGAAAATTCAAGGTAGAGCAATTAGAGTGAACAAACTTGTGGGGAAAATTGCTAACCAAACCAAATCATTTTTTGTCATTGAAATATGAGTACCTGAATTACTTTAATAACAGAGAAAGGAGATGATCTCAATCACACATACTTTTGGTTGTGCCCAAGAACTTAACAGATTCAGAGCAATTGTTTCATAACATTTAGAAGAGGAGAAATAGTTTAATATAAGTTTAATCAACTCTCAAAATGCATGAGAGAATAGTGATTTTTGAGTTTTGCAAGACATACTTTTAGACCTAGATTTTAAATTTAAATATGAAAAAATCTCTACTGAAGTGGATACTTTAAGTTCTTCGGGAAAATAAGATAGGATGTTAGTGCGGGAAAATGCTCAATTTTCTTCCTATTTCTTTCTTAGTAAATTTGCTGTTTTCCTTATTAAGTAGTATAAAAATGTTCCCGTTTCACACAGTCGCAGTCCAATATTAACTTCTCTCTTCAAAATTTGACCAATAATGAGTCTCATATTGTCTCTATATGTTGTTTGGATTCACCATTTCAAGTTTCTTACAAATATATTTTCGCTATCTTGTAATTTTTAATACTAAGGTTTACCTTTTCAGAAATACAAAAATAGTACATAATCAATTCAAGTACAACATAAACATTGTTGAAAGTGGAATTATCAGCAGGGCTTGGCTCAAATAAGGGCTGTAAATAGCAACTTCTCAGATCCTGTTGCGTTCTCCTGTAGCCATGAGCACACCTGGAGAATAAAGTCTGAATTATTGAGTGCTGCGGTAACCTCTGGCTTCATCTGGAAGTTTTAAAAACTGTGGCAGTAGTAGATACAGTCTCCAAAACAAGGTCTAAGTAGATAGAGGTAGTTATGGCACCACCAATAGGGATTTAAATACAAGGGAATTGGAGATGCAAGTCTGAAAGCTCTTTTATTCATTACAACTCTGCTGCACACTTAATGCTTTGAAAAGGATTTTAGTACTATCTAAATGCAGTTGCACATTAAATCTTTAAATTAACTTCTGTCCTGCTTGAATATATCTTCTCCACTGGGCAGGAGTCCAACAAGACAGAGCAAGAGAACTTTGAGGCTTTAGATGATATGATGACAGACTGCTCCAAACCATCCCCAAGCCTGCACTTCCAATACACAAATTTACAGTGCACAGATTTACCTTAACAATGCTGATGGGAATTCGACGTTAATACTTAGGATTTTTCTTCTTTTTCTTTGTGCTCCATCACATTTTCCTGAATTACTTTATGCCCTAACTTCCTCCATTTAAGCTTGCAAGCCAAAGTTAAGCAAGTCTTGTGCTAAAGAGCAGTTGCCTCTCTCCACGGGAAGCAGAAGGGTGCCATTGTAATGCTCAGCTGCAGAGGTTTCATAGTAAGTTTGTATCAGCAATCATCAGCCAGCCAGAGCTTACAGGGAGTGTAGCTTTGGTTAATCGCCTTCCAAAAAGAATTAGGAGGAAAAAAACCCCAGAGGTTCTTCTCATGGGCAGGAAAAATACAGCCAGAAAGTACAACTGAAAACAAAAAAATGTGTCAGGAAAAGAAAGCTCCCTGTCTCAGCTCTGCTAAAGCCATTTCTTCAGTTCTTAGCTCTACAAATCTTTAAAATATTGCTGCAAATATTCTTCCCCCAAGAAAAATATCGGTGAAACATCTAAACCCAAAATATTTCACTTTGAAAAGTTACCTTGGTGCTTTCTGGGACTGTAATTCAGCAATTGTGTTTCCATTCTCTTGTCTATTATGGTCTTAAGTTGGGTTATATCTCCTGTGGTACCTATCTGTCAGTCCTCGTACGGATTTGGTGATTATAGTGGATCATGGGGAATATGTGCACAGGAGTGAAGCTCACTGCAGACAATGAAAATATTGAGAAGAAGAAAAATAGGACCCCTGGTGGTATTATAACTGTATATTTCTGTTGGCAAAATCTTTTAATGAATTAAAAATAAATCCATGGAAAGTTAGCAATTTATCTTTTTAGCTGTGGTTTTAGTTGGAACCTGGTGTTTTTACTGAAGAGCTGTTTAGCAAGCTGATTGGAAATATCCGATCTAAAATTTATTTTGTGCTTGGAGATCTTACAAGACATATGTGCCAAGACATGACCCAGAAATTATCTGTGTCTACTCTGTCAGGGAAGCATAGCCAGTTTCTGAGCCCCAGCTACGGCAGGTTTTTCTGTGCTGATGGTTTCACAGAGCCTTCTCCACTGGCCAGAGGACACTGATGGTGAAATTCTGCATGAATAAGAAACCAGAGGAGAGTGAATTCTCTTTCCTATTGCTCCTGCACAGGGAGTTTCTGAGTATTTGTGGGGTGTGTATATGTGAGTGGAGGGAATGGGATTTCAGGACATTGGATTGCAAACAAATAGTAGGCAAGCGATTTTTTACTGACCTTCTTATGACACTAAATTGAGCTACCTTTACTACACCTTTACTTGTGTCCCAGGTATGCCTATTTCTCCTGAGGTCTCATTCACTGAAAATAGTTTGTATGAGAAACAAAAAAACCACCAAAACTTCGAAAATTCCCATTGATGCAAATTCCCATAATATTTTTTTTTTGTGTCCTGCTTGTCAGATGCATACGCTGCTTGTATGTCAATTGAGGATAGACCATAACAGGAAGCTGTGATCTGTAGCACTTATCTTGTCTTAAAATAGATCATTGACGTGACCTGGTTGTTTAAAGAATCATTTGTCTTCTAGGATCTTCCAGGCTGCTGGTGAAATATGCCTGAATTTTTTATTTTAATGTTACTGAGAATTAATTGTAGTATTTATGGTATATTAGGGCACCTAAAGCCTTGGTACATCTCTCTTTCAGTAACTCTTTAAAAGAAAGCAGGATACAACAGACTATTTCAGTTGGAGGGGACATATAATGATGTCTTTAGATCTCCTCCTCTTAGCATACTTAAAAAGTTATTTTTGTTGTCTCAAACATCACTGGCCAAGTCTAGTTAAGCTTAAGCCTTTTGTGTCTTCTTCCTGTATAAATGCACCACACCTCTGTGCTCTGTCTGCAAATCCTGACCTTGCTTCCAAAGATCATATAATTTCTTTTTCCTCTTGAACATCTTGCGGAGTTCTCTCTTCAGCCAAGCTGATCATCTGCTCAGTTCACTTGGTTTACAACCCAGTGGAATTGCCTGGAATTGTAATATTAAGGAAGCAAACAGGCAAATTTATTTTTATCCTTCTGGTGTCCTAATGAGTGTATGTTACTTAGAGCTGACTGTCTCTTCAAGCTCTCATAACCAGAAGCAAAGAAAACATCCTCCTCAGGCAGGTCTGGGGCCACCTGCAATGATCACAGAATCACAGAATGCATAAGTGTACTAGTTTGAAAGCAAACCAGTGGGGGATCCCGAGTCAGAACTACAATTTATTAAGAAAAGTAAGATAAAGGCAGTAATACGGAAACACTGGCTTAAACCGACAGAGTCAGGGTACAACCTGACACCCTGTTGGGCAGGGTGATGGTAGCAATCCGACTGAATGGTGGCTGCAGTCCTCTTGGAGTGATAGATGTGGTTGTGTGGAAGGCTGTGGTCTTCCTATGAAGGTCCAGTGGTGGTGTAGAAGGGTCTGGTCTTCCTCTGGGGATCCAGTAGGTAAGGCTGCTGGTGGTGTTCCAAACCTCAGATTATATCCAGGTAGGAATGCTTGGTTCCTCCTCCTGGGCAGAGCATTTCACAATGGGATGGTGTAATTTTATGAGCATGCAGTGAGGCTTGATGCCCCACTAAAAGAAGATATCCTTCCAGAGGGTGTTATGAGGGATGGATCATGGAAGAGATAAAGAACACTGCCCCATCTGGTTTTAACTTCTGGTCCATTAACAGAAGATATCCTCCCGGAGGGAGTTATGGCGGATGGGTGATGGAAGAGATGGAGAACACTGCCCCACCTGGTTTTGGCAGATGGTGATAGAATACATAATTTTGGTTACATCTTACGTTGTAACATAACACAGTAAGCTTGGAAGGGACCACTGTTGGGTGGTCCGGTCCAATAAGTGTCACTCCGAGGATGTAAGTCAGGATGGTGGAATCACCATCCCTGGACGTATTTAAAAAGAGATTGGATGTGGCACTCAGTGCCATGGTTTAGTTTAGTTGAGGTGTTGGGACAGAGGTTGGACTCGATGATCTCAAAGGTCTCTTCCAACTTGAAATATATATGATTGTGTCCATATAGCTTTTGAATATCTGCAATGAGGGAGATTCCACGACTTCTCTGGGCAATCTGCTCTACAGCCACCCTCACAGTACTGAAGTTCTTACCATCCTTCAGATGGAACCTCCTTGTGCATCAGTTTGTCCTTGTTGCCTTTTGTCCTGTTGCTCAGCACACCAAGAAGAGCCTGGATCGGCTCTCTTGACATCTGCCCTTCAAATACTTATACACATCAATGAGGTCTCCTCTCGGTCTTCTATTCAGGATAAGCAGGCCCAGTTCCTCCAGCCTTTTCTCAGAAGTGAGGTGCTCAATTTCCATGGTCCCATTCGTAGCCCTCCACTGGACCCTCTCCAGGAGCTCCATGTCTCTCTTGTCCTGAGGAGCCCAGAACTGGACGCAGCACTCCAGATGTGCCTCACCAGGGCTGAGCCGAGGGGCAGGATCACCTCCCTGGACCTGCCGGCAGTGCTCTTCTTAATGCACCCCAGGATCCCACTGGCCTTCTTCGCCCCAGGGGCACTCTGCTGACCCATGGACAGCTTGTTGACCACCAGCACACCCAGGTCCTCTGCAGAGCTGCCTCCCACCAGGCTGGTCCCCAGCCTGTGCTGATGCCTCCCCAGGTGCAGGATCACACACAGGAAACTACAGAAATCCAGCGTTTGGTAGTCTGCGGAAAAATTTATTTAGCTGATTAAATCAACTTGCTGTTTTAGGTTTTTGGGTGCTACGTTTGTGCCCAAAATTTAAACTAACAGGTATTCAAGTACATAACAGCATTACAACAGCATGCAATGCATGCATGGCTTTGCCACCACAAGAAGACCATCAGCAAAGGGCTGAACTTGTTTTCAATCAGGGCTATCATGGCCTTAAACACATGTGTGGCCCTTTAAGAGACCCCTGGATAAGGTTGATATTTCAGAGAGGATAAACTGGAGAGATCAGATAATGACCTTAGTGTTAGAGAGGCTTAAGGTTTTAGCATTAGAGTAGATACAGAGACCACAAATAAAGGATTATAATTATGAAGCATCCTAATGGAATTGAGCAATGTCAGAAAAAGTCTTAAAAATCAAGACAATATCACAAACTATGAAACTGAAAATGGATTAACCTGCCTTTTTGGTCCATGATTTTACAATCCTTTGCAAATTTTGCCTGCCAGTAACAGTATTTAATCTTTAACCTGGTTATATCTGGTCTGTTGCAATTTTAATTCCACTCCAGCCAGTTGGGAGCTATTTTATATTGCCTTGCAAGTGTTCTTTTTTCTGTCTTTTTTTTTTGCTTCTACACAACCCAGCAGGTAATTCAAGCTGGAAATTCACTTTGGTTACCTATTTCTCCGGGCTACAAAAATGCCCCTGCAAAACTATCAGGTTTGTAAGTATGTATAAAGACTTATTATTCATTACCTATAAAAATCTAAAATCAAACACTAAGTTATTAAGTTTTTTCCCTTCTCAGTTCTTCATCATTTGTTAGGCACCTGTTAGTGAGGATGCACATAATGGAGGAGAGTCTGAGTTGCTACTTGTGTGAATTTGCTGAACTCTATTGCACTCAATAGACCTGTGACAACCATCCCATATGAGAAAAAAACCCCAATATTTCCATATAGATTATCTGTTCAATGCTTTTTGCTTTTATCTGCATAGTTAATTTTTGCAGAGGTGAAATCTATTGATTTTAAACGGGGAAATAGCCATCATTCATTCCTGTTGTCTTTCTAGAAGTTGAAAACACACCACTTGTAAAACACGCTTTGAAGTAACTGCCCTTTTTTACACCTGGAAGCTCTACTGGGATCAGTTATCTATACTTACCAGGTTCACATTCTTTTTTTTTTTTTTTT
>VWPU01011929.1:0-129404 GCA_013398955.1 Callaeas wilsoni | reverse complement strand
TTTTTTTTTTTTTTTTTGGAATAGGGTAAATTTGAACAGTCTGAATAATTTAAGAGCACATTATGGTTACAATTTAGAGGCAAACCAGAGGGGGGATGCTCTATAGAACAGCCAATACTGACATCATGTCTCAGCAGTCTAGGTGGTAGCTTATTGATCTTACTGTACGTAGGAGACCAGGACTTGATTTCCCAGATCACCAGTTGAGAATTGAAACACAGGGTAATTAGCAGCCAGTTTTCAGATCTCAGTTTACTGAGCAAGCAGGTTAGAATAGCTCTCTCCTGGGAAGATGGGAAAACAAGTGAAGGAAATCAGAGGAATTGTTTCTGGATTGCATCTCAGGGTAAAACTGATTTACAGTGTCCCTGGCTGAATTTCTACAATTTATGGCACTAGGGGATACTTATTGTGAATGCCATAAACTTAAACATTCTTACACTTGTGCCCTGACAAATATGATTTCATGCAGCTGTAAACATCTTTTTTGGAGGGGTTACTTTATCACACCAAGACAGATTAGAATTGTTTATTTGTGTTGACTACAGCAGTATGCCAGGATTCCTACCACCAAATATTCATGGGAATGTTTGACAGCTGCTGCCTGGCAAAGTCCAACACAGTGATTCACTTCTTTGTTTTCCAGAGCTTCTCTGGGGCTGAAGTTTGCATGCCCAGGTTGTGCTTCACTGCCTGTGGAAATTCAAAGTGCCATTTGGGAGCCCAGCCCTATCGAAGCTGTTGGAAGTTTTGCCACTGACTCACTGGAGGAATTTACCCCCAGTTTACAGAATCACATCAGAAAACCTTTTGTTTGATTGTTTGTTTGTTTTCCCTGTCTTATAAAGCAAACCTGCCTGGTCCTTACGACAAGCCACAAGACCAGCATCTTTAAAACCACAACTCATTATTACAAACTTTGCCTTCAAAAATAGGGAGATGTGCAAAAAGCGTCTTCAAACCCTTTCAAGTTCTAACTCTTAGGTTGACCCATCAATGATTGCATTTGCTGAATCCTCTGAAAACAGTCTGTTAAATGGGAAAGTAATAAAATAACAAAATCATGTGCATCATTTTAGTACTATGATCTTTGGATTTGGTGCTTGTTTTGGGGTGTTAGGGATTTTTTTTTCCCTCAAGGAGTATATTGGTAAATCATTTGAAAGCAATTGTGAGTTACAGGAGGAAATGTGTATTTTTGAAATATTCTCAGATTATGGGATTTCTTGCACTGCCTGCTTGCTTAGGCTGTCTACTTCTGAAGCTCTGCATCTCTGGAAATTCAGCCGATTATATTTTGATGCATAAACACTTGCCTGATTGCTCTGCATCCTCATTTGCCTGTGTGATGGATTGAATGTATGGCAGCTGTCCCCAGAGGCCATCCTGAAAAGAAGATGTTACAACTCATGAGTTCATCCAAGTGAATAAAACTGAAAATATCTCATAAATACACAGGAAATTTTTTTTTAAAATTCCTTGTTAGTAAAGAGATATTAATATTCAATAGTATCTGTCACATAGGGGAAACTTCTTAAAATACCTGAGCCCATTTTAAAAATATGGAAGTTGGGACATGCATTGTGTACTGATAGCAGGGTGTCGCCATGGACACAAGCAGAGAAAAGTCAAATATGATGAAAGAGAGAAAAGAGAAAGAGAAGATGTAGTATCCATGACAACAAGCAGAAAAGAGTAAGACTTGAAAAAGTTGAAATCCCCGTGTTTGTCTGTATTATTAAAATGAAATTTGCAAAGTTAGATACACATGCAACATTATTTCTGTGTAGCTGGAATTTGTGCAAACTGTCAGTGTCAGGCAGGTACAGAGGAGGTTTAGGTGGTGCATGGGTCTCTCCTGTTGTGTTTGTATTTCCCTGGAGTGCTCTGTGTGACACCAAACGGCAGCTGGATGAGCAGTGGAGATCAGATCCAGTTATCTGTATAGGTATACATGCACATAGGTAAGCCTGTCCTCAGTCTGAATATCTGCGTTGGCACACCACAGATGTGTGTAAAAGCCTGTGAATTCAGGATGATCTGAAGCAAAACAAAGTGGGATGAAGAGATGGGTTGAATGGATTAAGAAACCCTTTTTTCTTCTCACGTGATAGGAGCTTTCCTTTCGAAGCTGGAGTGTGCAGTCTGAAGAAATTGCAATGGGCAGAGAGTGACAGAAAAAGTGAGATCTAAAGCCCAGAGGAGACTGTACATTTGTGTCTCCATAAATGATTTTGAGCAGCTCTCCACACACACAAGTGGAACTGGTTTGCATTTGCTACATCATATTTGATTTTACCTTTTGGAGCTCTGTCATGTAGCCCATGTGATGTTGCAATGCCTTCCTGCAGGGGGTAGCGATTGATATTACTTTGAATGTATCATTGCAGAATTTATCTCCTAAAATGTAACTCCTAAGCAGAGGATGGTTTTGTACACAAGTAGAAATAATGATGTATTTCTTTTTCTTTTTTTTTTTTTTTTTTTTAACATTACACTCCATGTCATTGTAGAGGTACTTATAAATATTTAGTAAAAATTTTACATAAAAATTTGGTGGTGTAGAATTCAGGAATATGTAGCAAACCTCCTAAAAACACTTGTGAAAGATACTGTTCTCTTATGTTGCATCCTCAAACAGCATGGAACATGAGAACATTTTTATTTAAATTCTAACTGTGTCCCTTCAAAAGATACAAAAGATACTATATACAATACTTTAGATTTAAGATGGTGCTTAGTACAATTTTCAGACTACTTTTGATTTATTTTATAGTCTCATGCTTATGTGTTCACACGAACTTGCAAAAGTACTAATGAAAGACCATTTAGACTTATTTTTGTATACCAAATGCCTTCATTTGGGCAAGTATCTGCCAGTGGGACTTGAAATGTCCTGGAGAAGAAGAGTACTCCGTGGATGAATTTTGCGTGGAGGCGTTTTTGGGACAAGAAGATGAACATCCAGAATAAGTGGCTAAGCAGAGACACAGGAGAATTGGGCAGGCACAAGAAATAGAAGGAATCTTTCTTTCCAATAACAAGCTTTTCCCTGTGTTTGGAATGCAGATGAAATTAACGTGGCTGTGTTTGTGGTCATGCTCCAGCATTTCTAATTAGATCAGGATAGTTCCCAGAGGAGAGTGATTTTGGATAACTGTTAAGGCAGAGTGCAAACAGGCCAGAAAGCTTTGTTCCAAAAAGTGATGAGAAAGTTTGGTTTCTGTTCCATTTTGGACTCTAAGATCTGAAATGCATGGTAGCACCTCTTTGAAAAAGGAATGAATAATTCAACCTGGTGAAACAATAGAATTCTGTGCTTAAAAATAGCTTTCCACGTTTCATATTTTAATTAGTAGATTTAAAAGCAGATGTGTGTAAGATAAGCATGTAAATATAATTAGTACTAAGGAGGAAGCAGACATGGAACACAGGAAATAATTTTATTCATCATCTTGGTTTGGAAAATTTTCCTGGTATCTAGAAAAGTAGATGAGAAAGACTTCTTCTTTGTTTTTATAAATAACACTTCTATCTTTTCTGTCTGTGTGATGTTCAATAATTTGCTAAAAGGTTCTCGTATAGTGGAACAAAATCTTGGCAGCTGTAAATTGTAATGTCTCTAATAACTTTAGTACCGTAAATGCAGTTTACCCTATTGATTAATTTGTTATTCTGCAAATAATCCCAGTTTGTATGATTAAGAATACAATTTTTAAAAGGCGAAGAGATACACTTGTAGCATGGATACAATATATCGAGTAGGTGTATTTTATTCCTTTGTGAACTCGCAGTTCCTTGCATTGCAAAACTTGACCTTGTCCCATGGGACTAGAAATCTAGTGTAAAAACCCACCCAAGAGCATATCTGAGGATGTGGTCAGACTTCCTATTCTGGATGCAGCCGAGCAGCTTCCTAGATCCCTGATTTGGGTGGTTTGTTGCTGTCTCCTCTGTACCCTCTGCCTTTGTAAGGCAGAATTTATCACCCTTCGGATCTGACAGCTTAACTATGCATCTGCTTCCCTCTCATCTCATCTGTGGTTTGTTGTGTTGTTTTATTTTTGTTTTTTTTTTTTTTTTGTTTTTTTTTTTTTTTTTTTTTTAAAAACCTTTGACAGAACTGGAGCAGGCAGAGACTCTGCTGCAATACCTGCAGCAGGTGCCTTCTGAGGTGAGCAACAAGCACCTGAGGTTGAGCCACAACCCCTTAACCTGGTATTTGTGACATGAGAGCTCTTTCTTTGGCTGAGTTCATAAAGGGAAGGGGGAACTAAAATAATGTGAGGTATCCTTTGCATTATGCAAAGTTATGACACAGAGTGTAAGGCAAAAGGATCACCCTCTAATGCCAGAGTAATTCTTAATTTATGCTGTTCCAGGATAGTACAAAATGGATCACAAGGCCTCAGCCAACTAATTAAAAAAAACCCCAAACTCAAACTAAAAAAAGGCTGCTGAAGCAAAATGTGTTTTGTATTCTCATTTGCTGGCTCAGAAAAGCAGATGTAGACCTGCTGCTCCTGTAAACGGGAAATGAAGCTCAGGAAGCAAGTATCTTCAGGACAGCTGTAAGAAATGCAGTGTGAATGAGTTTTTGAGCTAGTTTCTATGAATTCTCTGGTGGGAACTCAAGCTGCTATCCCTCACAAATTTTCAAGTTATGTCGATCATCAAAACCCCACACTCTTAGATTTTCTCTTTTTTTTTTTTTATGGGGAGGGGTAGTGGGGAAAGGAGAAAGATGGCTTTCTGTCAAAGTTGAATCCACACTGAAACAGGGAATTCTGCAATTAATTATCAAATTATATTGATTACCAAATATTATTATTTCCATGGTCCAGCAAGCATCTGCTGCAATGTGAAGGATTCAGGTTCAAATACTCTCTCTTGAGTACAAACTAATTTCTAAGTTGATAGGATTCTTTCTTAGCTAATCTGTTCCATTTGGTCTGCGTGGTTAAATAATACTTCCCTCTGTGGGTATCTCGTATAAGTGTTTGTAACTGCTGTGTGAAACTGCAAAAATGTTTGCAGTTTCACGCAGCAGTTACTTTTACTAGAAATATTTCTTAAAGTGCTTCCCTCTTTGTTAGAAGTTTTGCTTTTCCAGAGACTAGTGAGAATGTAAAAAAAATAGAAAAATGATACCTTAGAGTAAGGTTTAAAAACAAAAACCTCACCACAAACTTGCTGAGGTCACTGAAAAGAATCCTTCTGCTTTTCAGCAACATTCATTACATATCTTGCAGTACCTCTGCAGCAGTACACTCTTGTTCTTGCTGTTGTTTGACTACAGAGATGGCCACAGTTTAGTGAGGTAGATATGGTAAAATGGTATCAAACTCATATATATTGGCAGTTACGTGGAGAATACAATTCATGGGCATTGAGTGACCTCAGCACAACACTTCAATGATCCAGAATTTGCGTGGTGTTCGCCCTGTGGAGAGGGGCAATTTCACCCAGTGTTTTCAACGTGCTTCCATTTATCACTATCAGATTATTTGCCCTCGGTAGAAGGACTGGCTGTCACTACTTAAACCCTGAAACGCAATCACTTATTAAAGATATTTGATTTTAATATTAATGATACAACAGTGGTTGTTCTGAATGTAGCCAGTAACAACCGACTAATTATTTGAATTATATCTTAGGAAGAAAGGTTTGGTTAATGCAAAAGCATGAGCAGGATTTTTTATTTTATTACCTGAAAACCATTAATTCCTACTCAGCTTTCTTTCTAATCAAAACACAGCATGGCTTCTGCTGAAAATTGACTTATTTTTTAGCAAGTCTTAATAGACAGCACTGAGAAATGCAATGATTACAAGACAGAATGGAATGAGATTTATTTGGAAAACTGTCATACAGAGTATCAGCCTGTCTCTGAGATAGGAATGTGTTTCAGGTAAATGATGTCATACATTCCAGAACCACTTTTTCACTGTCAGGTATTACAAATGAGTCTCCTTCACAGTTCTCAAAGGGAAAAGAAAAAAAAAAATATATATATGTATATATATCCCATGTATTGACACTTGCTTAAGAATATGAATGCTGCAAAACTGTTTTTCACAGAAAAGACTGAGATAGAGTGAGGCAGATTTTGTAAAGCTCCAGAACTCTCCTCTCCTCCATAAATGATTCTGTAAACAAGTGTTTCCTGTGTCAAAACAAACAGTATCTGTCACTCATGTGGTAGTCACATTGATTGTTTTCTGTTCACGTCACCATCCATATTTATTTGCTCATATTTTTAAACCCAGTTAAATATACCAGCTACTTGGCAAAGAAACTGCCTTATCTTGCCAGGTATAATGGGCTTTTGGTTCATATAACAATAGTGAAAGTCAAGGAAAGCCCTCTGGGTTTTATAGTACCACACCAGATAAATCTTGTTTTTCATCCCATGAAAGAAAGGTGTATCACAACAGAAAAAAACCTCTCTTAAAGTTCAAGTAGCATAGTAATTAATCCAAATATATTCCAATAAATGAATTATAATATGCTAATATCAGCAATATAATTTTTTCTAAGTGAGGAAAGCCGTGAAGTATTTTAATTTTGATTCCCTTTTCGACTATAACTGTGCACACCTGTGTATTGAGGAAGTTATTTTGGGATACAATGTTAGAGGTGTAGAAGTGTTTTGGTGTGCTGCGCCGTGTAGTACATGTATGTAGAGATATATGTGTACAAGCTGAACTCCTGCAAATTACTGTGCCCTGAGCAGGAAGGAGTTGACCTGATGAGGTTCCTTCCAGTCTTAATAATCCGATGGCCCTTGATAAAACCAAAGCTGAAACCCAAGGAATTTAACTGAAAGAGGCCACTTTATTCAGGGACAGAATATCTTTTACCAGTATTGCTCAGTGGGTGAGGTTTCAATGTAAGCATCTCTTTTATCTTTAAAAGTTAAGTGGGAAAGTTTAACCTTTTGCCAGGGTTTCACACAGGGTAGCCTTGAAATTGTGTAACATTTCCTAAAAAGTCTCAGAAAAACTGCTCTGTCCTCTTCTTCAACAGAAGATAAAATTGTGGTACAAGAGAACTGTAATTCCAACACTTGATATATGACATTTCTCTAAGCACTCGTTACATCACTCCCTCCGAATTCAGCTCCTCACACAAAAATTATCCACATGAATTAATTGATTTTGATGGATTTTTTTGTCATGAAACATGAAGATATCCCCAGGAACCTTCCAGAACAGGAATTCTAGCAAACGTGGAAGAGGAAAAATGAAGTTTAGTCCAAGAAAGTCATATAAGTGTTGACAAGGTAGATTTTTCTGTAAAATCCTTATCTTTACAATAATGATAAAATTTCTATTTGCTGCATTGAAAATACAATTTCCTCCCTGGTTTTAGAGAAAGTTCTTATATTTAAAGTGTTCCCTATAAGTATTCTTTAAGATTACTTAAAGACAGCATTAACATTGGGAATGCAGCAGAGATACCTTGATTTGGTACAGAAGTCATTTCTCAAGGATACATTTATCCAAATTAAGATTTTGTTCAAGGTGACTTTAATATTTTCTGAAAACTTGAATTTCTGAAAGTTAAAAGCTCTAATTTAAAAAGCAGCTCAAGTTTTCAAAAGGTGAAGCCCCTCAGGTTTGCTCAAAAACTTTTGCTTTGGGAAAATTCACCTTTGAGTATGAATTGCCATGGTGAAAAACACTTGAATTGAAAAATCAATTCACCAGCTAATTCAAATTTTTTTTCTAGCTTACCCTTTTTTTTTTTTTGCTTTTAGCATATTTGCACTGATTTTTTTTTTTTCTTTAGATCTCAGCAGAGAGATAAGAGCTAAATTGAAGTGGAGGTTTGAACATTATCATTTGAGATTGAGAGGTCTGAAAGAGAACATATGGTGTTACCTCAGCTGAGATAACAGTGCTTCTCTACCAGGATTTTTATCCTGTCTGTTAAGACCTTTCTGCATGTGTGTATTTCAGTTCTTTGCAACACTGACATTGTTTATCTTTTTTTTTTTGAGTTGCACTTCCAAATACAGTGGGTAAAAATATTGACTCTTTTTCCTTCCTTCAGTTACAAATGAACTTGAGCCCTTCCCAAGAGAGAACTTCTCTCTCCCATGAATTTAAAATCAAATTTGCCACTGAAAGTACAACACAGATGTACCAGGAACACTTTTCCTTGTCTGCTGTTGTTTCACATTCACTTTTCATATGAAGAGGTTTAGCTCCAATGAGACACTGAGGAGAAATTATATTTAGTTTCACTTTTGGAATATAAATTGTTTTATATTTCAGTGAATCAAAATGAATTCAAGCCAGAATTTCTAGCAAATAATTCCAGTTTATGACTGTTAATTATAGGAAGCAAAATACTTGGGAGATTTTGTAGATAGAACTATTTCAGCTAAAAAAGTGTAAATTATGAAAATAGGAATTACTACAACAAATCTTCCCTGTCTTCTTTTCATTGCTTTTTGGACAGTTAAAAAAAGAGGGAAAAAATCCCTTGCTAATTAACACTTCCAGGTAGTATAGTGATTTGTTAGTTATCTGTTACAAGAATCTGTGCCAGTTGCTAGAATCTGCTACCAGCTCAGGCCTTTTCCAAAGGGCTTCAAATCAATGCAGCTCTTCATGGGAAGGAACTTTTCAGGATGCTTTAACGGGAGGAGATGTACGGCTGATTTATTGAAGTGTGGAGTCGGCGTCACAGCCAAAATCACAGGGCTGGTGCCAGTTAGAGAACTCCTGCTCAGCACAGTTAATTTCACCTACTAAAATGTTCATTTTTCACATTCGTTTTAGGTAACTTCCCATAGACCGAGATCCTCTAAGTAAGATTTACAGTGCAAACTTATAATAAGAAGATTTAAGATTAATTTAGTAGGCTCAGTTGTCTCCCATTATAGTGAAGCAAATGAAGGAGAAAATTAGTGTAGTTCTGAAAAAAAAAAAGAGATAAAATAATTAATCAATAAAATAATTAATCTGTTGCATTCTGGGAGGAAACATCAGTAGTTGTAGTATTGTCTTACCTCTTGTCCTTCTGTCCTCTTGTCAGATATGAATGGAGATAAAGCCTGACTAATAATGAGAAGATGTGAAAACAATTATTCTGAATTAGGTATTAATGAACAGTTTGCCTGAAGTATTTGTCTTAAGGATAATGGTGTCGATTGATTAATCACACCATTCAAACAAGTTTAATTTAGAGATAGGATTAAAGAACTAGTCATGTGTCACAGGAAACCAGCAGCATCACAAATTCATGGAAACATTTCTGGGCTGCACCCTGACAGTGGATGTGTAAATTAAACAGCTGATGGGGCATGAGCTGAGTTAAAAAATAGGTATTTTCCTAAACCTCTTTCTAGTGTCAGTATTCTCTGAACTTCTTTTATTTGAAAATTTAATGATGTAGTAAAAAAGGGTTATAGCTCTTATAAAAGCTACCTATCAGTCACAAGGATAAATGTACTAATTAGAGTAAATTGTGTAACATTCCCAGTAGTTCATTTTTTTTCTCACTTAAAGATTTTCATGAAATGGGAAATATTGAAAAACTTCAAATTTTTAATATAAGGAACACCTGTTGAGTAACATATCCTGAATCAGCCAGTAAATGGTATATCCACATAGCTATTGATTCAGTCTCTCTACAAACTCAGTCCATTATTTCTGTATGACCAAGAATGGATTGATTTTTTTTGTGATCAAAGACTGAACTCTTTGCAGCTAATGAACATGTGTATACAGTGGAGCTGGTGAGCTGAACAAGTGAGAGAAATTTGACTGCTCCTGGGATATTGGCACAGGAATTTAATGCCAGGTTGCCAGCTTCTGAAAAAGGCTGTGATAGTAACATAGAATTGCTGCATAGACAGAGGGTATTAACGATCACCACTTGAGGCTCAGTTTTCTGCCTCAACAAAGGAAGACTTTCAAAGTGTAATTTCCTGTTGCTACTGATGTGTTTTTTCCTCTGCTTGTGTTGCTGAGGGCCACTCGGCAAGAATAGATGAGGAGCCTTCTGCCCTTCCCTGCCTCTCTAAACCTAGGAGAAATTGAAAACCTTCCTGTGCCACAAATCTCTTGACAAAGATTATTACATTTTGTGAAAGTGAATTATGACAATTTCCTACTGGTTTTAGTAGGGAAGAATGTGTTCAGAGAGATACAGAGAATAAGACTACAAAGGTGTCTCCATCAGTGCATTGGTGGGGACTTTGAAGGGCCATCCATGCTGCCTGAGGTGCTTTGTCTCTTGCAGAGCTGCTCATTGGATCCAAACCTGTGCTGGAGTTTTGTCGGAGATGGCGAGAGACAAGCACATCCGATGATGATCAACAAGTCTCAGTTTATTGCTAATAATACACACATTTTATAAGACGCTTAATAAGCTCATGCATATTGCAAAATCCTAGCTCATGATTGGTTGTTATCTCGAAGGTCAGCACCACCCAGACCCGCATTCCTGAGGTTGGGACTTCAACATTCTTATCGTTTTTCCTCCTCCTTTCTCATCCTGTTATTGTATGACTCTAAACTCAAAAACATGCTGACTTTGAGTTCTGCTACACTTGCACAAGCTCAATGTTGTTGCCGTAGCCCCTTTCGCTGAGCCAGGCCTGCGCCAGGCTTTCCACAGAGTTTGAACCCATTGTTCCCAAGAATCACATAGGAGACTACCTCAGGTAAACCACTGGGAAGTGGTTAAGATAAATTATTTTCTGTCTTTGCCTATATTTATTCACTCCTTCGCCACTGGTGTTTCAATGTGACACATTGTCACACCTCTGAGTATGACAGCTCTTGGGATTTTGCAATGGAGAAAATGTCATTGATAAACTCTTTATAAAACTCATCTACATTTCTGAGAGAAAAAGCATCAAAAAGAATGGCATGTCAAGCTTTTTTCCAATAATTTCATCAGATTTAGTCAAAAACCGAATGAGAAGACAAATACATGTTGCTTTCCTCCTTTCCTGTCTTCTGCAGGATGTTGTTCTGAAGCCATGAAGTCTCATGGACCAAAGATGTGATCAGGCATGTGAATCTTGAATTCCAAAAGAGTGTGTCCATTTTCCAGTGAGTAGGCTCTGGGATTTAGGAGGAAGTTATTAACTTCTGGAGAACTTACATCACGACTTTTACTTAAGGGATAATTGGCTGCGGGTAAAGGAAAAATTCAAGCAGAATCCAAAGGGAAAAGAGTCTGAGGGTGAAATGACTGTGGAGAATATACGAGGGACACGAGGATACAGCAGACAAAGAGGTAGGAAACCATTGTCATTTGGATATATAACCTCAGATAAGATAAAAGGGTACTTTAAGCTACACAAGGTGACTTGAAGGACACCCTCTAGATTGACATAGGCGTTTCCTCACAAGCTCTGTTTTGCTGAAAGGTTCTTGCATATATGCTCTGGGCCATTCTCCCAGTGTTCTTATGGAGTTCTTGCCACATGCAATACCTTCAAGGGCATATTTGCAAGATAAATGAAATCTTTAACAGGAAGAAAAGTCAAAAAAATAAACAAGAGAGTGGGAACACAGCTTAAATGGAAAGTAGTACTTTTTTTTCTTTTTTTTTAATTTAAGTTACATTTTTCTGTTTAGGTCTGTCTTTGATTAAGGTAGGTTTTATGGAAAATCCTACTCCTGCAGGCTTTTTTTAACATGAGCAGATATCAAGAGGCAGAAAAACCTTCTATTTCCTTGTCAGCTGAGGCCTTAGGTGCTCTGCAGTTGCTGATGGAGTATCAACACCCAGCAATTCCCATTGCAGTACTTATGACCAGACAACATTTTGTAAACTGTAGTCAAGTTGGACATTTTGAGTTCTACTTATTTTGCTCAACATCCAAAAAGGTGTTTTGACACACCTAAAGCATAAATTTTACTTTTTAATTTAAGTTTCTCACTTTTAAAAAGAATTATTAAAAAAACAAACCAAAGAAAGTGCTCTAATAATGTTTCTAATTTAGAATGTTATTACAGGACATTGGAAAATGGAAAGTTGAGCCCATGCCTTGAGCAATGAGATAAATCCAGTTCTATTTTTCTTAAAAACTCTTTCCATGTGAAGCAGATCTAGTACAACAATGAAAATAACTTTAAAACAATAGTGAAAAATTAAAAACCCCATCCCATATCCTGAAATCTGTTTAATTCATTACCAGGGTACCTAAGGGTATATGTTAAATTAAGAGCAGAACACTTTAATTAAAATCTCATAAACTCATGAGCTTTGAAAGTTGCATTTTTTAAAGTAGGTTTGCTCATTAGTTAAGACCTTATAAATACCTGACTGTTATTTACTTATTGAATCTGAACTCCATTTAACCTCACACCTATTAGATAATGTCCTTACTCATAAAGATGATTTAAAACCCACTACAGTTTTAATCTACAGACTTTCCTAAAGATATTGAGGGTCCATTCTGATTCTTTAAAATATCATGGCATATAAAATGCGAAGCGATTTATGCCAGTAATTTGTTTTGGACTGGGTGAAAACAAAAAAAGCTGTAGTGACTTTATATAATGAAAGTGTCTTAAGGCTATTCCAGCATTCAGGTGTAGGTGGTTCAAACCAGTTAAGTTTAGAGACACTCTGAGGCTGTAGTCACGTGCTAGAGAAGGATTTGGGGCAAAATGTAGCTGGGGAAGGGAAAGCTCAGCTGCTTTTCTGTTATAATAATGTGCTTAGCAAATGTACCATGATATTAATGCCTCTATGTAACTGAATGTGTTATTTCTTTTGTCTATTTAATGTATTGTGATATAAAATGAAATTAAAAATTTCAAGCTTTTTATATGTATTATTTTAAATTTTTAATGAATGTGTGGCTCTGAATATATAAAGAATCATGCTTGCTGTTGTAGAAGTCTACTGGAGGCAAAAACACAGGCAGTGTTACTTCTAAACACCACAGTTTATCATTGCAGTTATGTAGACTGCTAGAAATTTCCCTATTTTCCCAAACCTCTTTACTTTCAATATGCTCAAAGCTATTCCTTCCCTTATATCCTGTATCTGAAATGAGGGAGAACTGTTTCTTGAGTATCCAGCATTTTTTACTGAAAAAAAAAGTAATTTTTTAACCTTAACAGAAACAGAAGACCAAAGTATTTCTTCCAAGCCGCTCCTGTCTCAGCAAGCGTTTGAGGATCGAGTTCTGCATATGGACTTAGAAAATATTAGGATAAATCTTACCGTCCAAAGGATCGCTTTTACTGGTGCTGAAGTTGTTCCATTTTATCACAGCTGAAGTCCTGCCAACTTTTAATCTCTTCCATGGCAGAGAGATGGGAAAATATTCTGGAAGGTCAGTTCAGTGCTTTATACAGTTATTTGCTTCGTGCTGACAATTGGGTACAGGAGAAAGCTCTTTGTAGCACCTTGCAAAGCAACACCTCTAATTATTATTGTCTTATAATTATGTATAAAAATCAAAGAAAATCTAAAAATCCCTCAAAGAAAATTTTCAACTTTCACAAGCTTACTGGTAATTCCAAAGAATCTATTAATATAAATTTTTTTCCTTGGTTGTTTATCTTTCTTTTCATTATGAAAATACATTTAACTAAGTGCTAATTTTTATGGTTTTATGCCACATGATGTTATGAAAAAGGTTCGCCAGACATGCAATATGGAAAAAAAAATAGCCACAAAAGAGGCAAATGCATTCATTTGTCTACTTCCAGGAAGTGTCTTGGCTGCTTCGCTTGCATTCTACAAAGTCCCTCATTTTCACCTGGAAAACTGCTGTCTCTCCAGGTCCCAAACAGGTTTTTTTTGGGAAGTAAAAGTGCTTTCTTTCCTGAAGACGCCTCTGCTCTCCTGTGCAGTGTTTTGAAGCTCGGTAATGGGGCTCATGCTGAATGTAAGGTCTGTTGCCATTAGTGCTGGCTGGAAAGTGCTTGAAATTGAGTTTGTCACCACCAGCCCTGATAGCTCCCTGTGACAGTGACTAAGCAGCTTTAAGAAAGTTCACTCATAAACTCTCAGCCTTGTAGTAGATATTTAAGCCTTTTTGTTTGTTTTTTTTTTTTCCCTACCAGTAAGTCTTTCAAAACAAAACAAGTGATAACAGTTAATTGGTATTTTAGTAAGAGGAGAAATTCTATTTTACATTTATTCATCCATTTCCTTGGATAGATCTGTTGACATTATGGGCTTCAAAAGCTGGCTCTGCCTACCTGCATATTAAACAAACCATCCTGCAGCAGATAAGGAGGGTGCTATTGCTGTGCTGTCATACAGGTGGAACGCAGTTTAACTTGCATAATTTGTAAGAGCTTGAAAGCAGCATCCCACAGCTTCATGAGATACAGGCTCCAAACTATTCCTTTTTGCCAAAGAGTCAGACTTGCCTTTACTGCAGTCAGTTCAAAACCCAGTGAAATCAGTGGGGCTTCAGCAGATCCCGTTAGTAACAGCCAGATCCTCTCAGTTGTACCATTCACTTACCCCGAGCTCGGTCTGTGCTCCCTGTTCCTCCACTAGTGCAGGTAGGAAATGTTCTAACTGAGCTGTTTCCTGGCTATTCCCAAACTCTGTGCATTGGGAAATTCACACCTACTTTCTGACATGCTTGCACGGGCTAACGGAGGGATAAAGCAGCGGAGAGGTTTCAATGCTGGCTTGCCAACCCACCCTGGAAGAAGGGGATGCAAAACCAAATTGAAGTAAAGTCTTGAAATAAGAAATCAAATTGCACTGCCTGCATTCAGAATATTTTCCTTTTCAAAGCAGGAATAGAAATTTTCTTAGTGGGAAGTCTGGTGACAACAGAAACGAGCAATCTCTGTAAGGCTTATTTTCTTATCTTGAAATGCATTTCACACCTATCCTGAAACTGAGCTCTTTTCACATATTTACATCAATTGCTCTATTAGTAACATGTAAAACTGTTCAACTTGCGTGTTGTGAAGTAAATGATAGAGTGTTTTGCACTTAAAATTATTTGTTGGCTTTTGTCATTTGTGTCATATTCCTAATTTTCTTTTTGTATAGTTTTTGGCTGAGCATAAAATTTCATTCCTTCACAAATACCTTTTCAAACACAAATAAATTTTGAGTTTTCAAGCCTTTTCTTGTCTAAAAGAAGCGTAATTTTCTATCTACATAATTTGTTTCTGTTTATGAATGCTCCAGTTGAAACAGAGTAACTGAAATCAGCAGAGTGGTACAAAGTCTGTTTTGGCAGACTTCCTCTGTCTATAAATCAGTCCTGAATAGCAGGATTGCTGCAATAGCAGCAATTTGCAAAAGCAGACAGTTCTGCAAATAACAGAGTATTGTATATACTTGTGTGGCCATTTTAAATAAATTGTTATTATGAAATATGCCAAATGGTTAACTTTGAAGATTAAAAGCACTCTACAGAACAGAAACAACAGGAACACATCTCACTGAGGAAGATTTTGTGCAATGTTCTTTTACAGTGACTACTTGCATTTATTCTTTTCTGCTAAAATAATGGAAACCTCAATAGAGGCTAATCCTGAGAAGGTTGTCCCAGCTCAAACATCATCCTTGGTTACTTTCACCATTTCATACAAGACAGGATCCTTTCTTTAAAACTCTGAGTGAGCAGATTTTCCTTTATTTATTCAACAGGAGCTTGGGTTGTTGCCCAAAGTTTGGCTCTTTATCTGCTAGGAGGATACAGCTGTTCATCTGAGGTGAAATAATTTGTCATCTCTGTGTCCGTGCCTGAATGTGTGACTTGTGAGTGTAATGAGCTCAGCGATAGCTCATAGGCTCTTTGTTTTTCACTAAGTAATAAAAATAAGGTTGATCACCGTCTTTTTCTGAATTCTTTTCTTCTTTGAATTTTGAAGCGGCTTTTTTTTTCATAGAAGATACTTTTGCAAGAGGAGCAGGTTTATCACACAGCAAATACATTGGCTCCTTATGCTCTAAAACCATTGAATATCAAGGCCAGGGACTCACCTGCTGCTGCTTCTGTCAATAAGGATTTTACCATGAGAGGCTTCCTTCTATGAGCTTGTGTCTGTCTGTGTTATGAAACAGCTGGTGACGTTAACTTTGATCCATCTCATCCACAGCCAGTGCATGAAATGCAGAACTACAGATCTCTTGTGAGGAAGGGTCTGAGAGGAGAGATCCACAAACTGCTGGAAAATCAGCAGCAATGGAATGAGAACTGAGATATTTGTGGGCATCATTGGCTGATTAGGAAAAGGGGGTGCAGACAAAGTGTGTTACTAAAGCTGTTATTCTAAAATAAATGCAAGAAGAACATGGGGAATAAAAAGAATTATTTAGAAGTCCGCTTCTTTACTGTGCCATCCAAGATGACACCTATTAGCAACAATGTTTATTTCATAGGGCGAGTAAAATAAATATTTTTATTTTCAGTTGTGGTCCTTCACATTCACTTGTATTTCAGGAAGTTAATCAGCTTTGCTGTCCTTTTCACCTCGTCTTAAAAAGTTTAATAGCCAACTTACTCAAATTTTTATTTAAGCATTCTGTCCAAAAGTAAAAAAACCCCAACCCAATATACTTAATTTCAATACCAAGCATGTTAAAGTAGCCTATGTTGTTTCATGTTTCCTTACAAAATATTTTATTACATAAGTTGATGTATGTCTCAATATCTTCAAATAATCTCAGAGCAAATAAATTTAAAGAAAAAAGTTATTTATTTACAGGAGACCCTAAATTTTATTCAATTCTTATTATGGTTCTTTATTGGATAATTCTTGATGATCCTCTGAAAAACTCAACAAGTTGTGTCACTTTAAAATCTTTACAATGCTGTTGACCACATATAAACAATGGTTTCTTAATAAATGTTCAAAGTCCTTGGAAGATGGTACTTGTCAAAAACCATGAAGGAACCACTTCTGTTCTGCTTTGTTTTATTTCAGAGTGGAAACCAACTTATCCAAGGTTCTTGATGCATGAAGGAAAGAGAGAAATGTATTCTCCCTTAGCAAAGAACATAAAGACCAGTGAAAAAATACTGATATTTTCCTGGAACTTCTTCCTGAGAAATAGTACCTTTCAAATATTAAATTAGATTTTTATAAGCAACTTCCAGTGCAAGAACCACCATGTAGGATAGAAAGAAATATTTTTTTTAATATTTGATTCTCTCTTTCTTTTCTCAAAGGTTAGTCTTTTCATATGCAGACAAGCTGCTTGATATGAATCAGGCACCAATCTGCAGGAAAAACTTGTTATATGCATTGATTTTGTATAGCATGTACAATTTTAACTTTCTTAGGTCACCGAGGTTCATGGTGTAAATATTTTGTTTTTTAAATTTAAGTGCACAGGATCATTAAAAATAGTTATCAAAAGAATAATAAACACAGTTTAGATTATTTATAAATTATTTATAGGGTGTTTTTCTTTCTGGAGACCATAACACACTAATGTGAAATAAAGAATTTCAAAATAATGTATCTCTCTGGGATAAGCAATGTTTATTCTGAGTAATAGAAAGCAATGTCAATGTTCTGTTTGAATTAGTACCTTTTCCTTGAAAAGCAATAAAGTCATATCTACGAAGAACACCTTTTGAATGCAGAAATATACTTTATTAGTACTCCTCCCTCTTGAAGGAACTTCAACAAAATTTTGAGGGCTGAGAAAAAAAATCCTTTGCTTAGAGTCGCATGCTTTTTAGATCTCATGATAAAGTTCTTTACCTGTCTTTTGAGAAAATTCAGTGTCGTATTGAGTCTTTCAGTCAATGAAGGCCTTGCCTGGGAAGTGGCAGTGGTCTGTTGTGAATGTTCATCACTTAAATGAGGTCACTTCCTCACTAGAGTTGTTTTTCTGACTTCAATTTTTGTAGCATCATCAACTTTCTCACTGGAAGGAGAAGCAACATTCTGAATACTTTTTTGGTTGTATAAGTAACATGTTGGGATAATATCATCATGGGATTTTTCCAAGGATGAGAGGTTTATACTTTATTAAGCATTAACAACAACAGCAAAATATGACCTCCATGGACATGCTTTGAAAATACTATAGTGTAAAATATTTATTCTGCTCTCATAATAGACTTCATCACTGGTAAAATTGCTTAGCTTAGCTTTTTTTTTGTGGGAGATAAGAGTGAAACTTTGGGACCATGTCAGGTTCTATCAGCAGCTAATCCAGCCTCCAGATATGTCCCGTGCTTCTGCCTAGCACGTGGCAAACCAGTGATTTCAAGTTTATTTTGTGATGTTTCTGATATTTCTGAGGCAAAACATTGGTAGATTTCAGTTCTTTTTATTTTTTTTTTCATGTGTTTGGATTTAATTTTTATCAGATACACATATTTTCAGGAATTTTGGATTAATCAACATTTAATTTCTTAGCCAGGAAGTATTTATTTTGTTAAACTTGTGTTAAATTTAACTATGGTATAAACAGAAACGAACAAGCAAATCACTTGCATCTGTGTCTCTGAAATATGCTATCTGTATGTTAATTTACATTTGAATTGGAAGATTCACATGCAATTAAACTACTTGCTCTACTGCTAAATGGATTGTTAAACTGGTCTATAATTTTTAGTTTCCAAAGGCCCTTGGTAGCCTCTCACAGGATCGTTTACAAATGTTCTCTGCGTTCACTGGAAGTGCAGTGATAGCACATCTGTAATTGCCTCCCTTGTTCTGCATGTGTGTGTCCCTGTCAAGGCTTCAGTGTCCCACTTTTCCAGCCAAGCACAAACAAGTGGAATAACCAGGACATTTTGTAGTTACCAGGCAAGAGCACCTACTGATTAGTGCCACGCAGTATTTGGCAGGAAGGCAGTTAAAAACAAAAAGTTTATCCTTGCTACATCATCCACATTTGTCATTTATTGCATTGTTTGTATCAAAATCCGCCTGTTTAGAAGCAAGAGAGATGTTTTCCTAATGGAATCAGAGCAATTGGTTGTCTGTCCCTGAAATTCAAGTATGCCATCTATACAACTTTCTATAGCTTAATTTTGCTTCACTGAAATCGAGCCTGACACCATAACTGAGCAGAATGCTGTGTCTGTGTTTTCCAATATGCAAAATGTTTACTTTTGGAGAGGAGTGAGGGGGTAGTGCTTCACAGGGTAAATGTCGTGCTTTCTCTTACGCTCCGTGAACTTGCAGATTGCTCTAAAGCCACAAGCAGAAAGTCTTTAAAAGAAGCTAAGATCTTATTCTGATAACAGCCTGTGTCTAGAGTGAGAAATACTTTGAAAACTACCCACGTTTTCGAGGTTAATGTCTGGTCAATGACTTCACCTCATTTTGTGTGCCAGCCTAGACTCTACCTGCTTTACTCATGTCTAAGAATGGTGTAGTATTCTGATTTATATCCAAACTCAGTGTATGGAGGCACCGCATTTCTCAGGGAACATCTGTAAGTACTTGCACTGGTGAAACATGGAATAGAATATCTGCAGATTTAATTTTGCAGCAATGGAGATTGGTTACTGAAGAACTCCCAGATGTTCCTGACTTTAAATAATTTGTGCCTTGTAACGACAAACAGAGCACCAATACTGAAAGAGACATTTTTTTAGTTAGATACATTTATGACAAAGAAAAGCATATGTAGATAAATAATTGCCAAGAAAGGTGCTCATTAGAAAATTCATTAAATTTTTCATTGATATAAAAAGTCGAAGGGGCTGAATTTGTATTTTTTATACACTGACACAGGTCCTTGGAACTCAGGGGAGCTATGCTCATATTCAGGGGATCCATCTCATTCAGAGAGTTATTGCACTCCAAGAAAAGTGGAGTCCCACAAGACTTCACAAGGTGATATTTCATTTTCATCTCAAGATTATTGTAGTAGGTCGTCAGCTCTGACTGCATGATAAAGCTTCTTGAGGGATGTTACTTTCCTTGCAGAGCCTAAAGCAAACAAAGCCTGCTTTTTCAAAAGTGGATATCCATTTTGACAAGAAAATGGAATCAACTCTAATAAAACTAGGAGAGAAGGAGAAAACCTATTACTTGAAGGCTGAGGATTGAAAACTACTGTGACTGTTCTTGCTGCTTTGATTTTTAAAGGAAGCCTGATTTGGTTTGGGGTTCATTTTGTTGTTGTTGTTGTTGTTATTTTTATTTTTGTTTTTCCCTCAATGTGGGAAAAAATTTACCAACTCGAAAAATTGCTGTTTTCTGTAAGAAACACACCATAAAGTATCCTTTGTGGTTAAAATGTGATTTATGATTTTATGTTGAGTATTTAGCAGAGCAGTTTTTTCCCTATTCTAAATAATGTGGAACATATTGAAGCTTGTTTTTTAATGGAGTTTGATCCTCCTGTAAAGTCAGTTTCTGATTCTTCCACAGGCGTCCTGTGTCACTTCCTCAGCCACAGTTTGTCACCTTGCAACACTGAATTAATTTGTTCCATATTTTAGAGGTCTTCTGAGAATAAATCTACATATTCATGTAAAGTGGCAAGATATTAAGTGATGACTATCCCTTTTTAGAGAAAAAAAATCTATAAGTAAGAAACCCCTGTAAGACTGTAGCATTTTAGCACAATCCATTTTTGCATAAAATGAATTTTTTTCCTCCTTGTTGCACTCCAATAGATCACTGATTTTCATTAGGAAAGAAAGGCTGCAATTACCAGGTACTGGAATGATTCTCGTGATCCAGTCTAATTTCCAGTAATGTTAACAGAACCTTCTCATTGCTCCTGGAAGACATAACTGAGTTCCCTTATTCTGCAAAACACTTTGCCATGTAAACAAGGAGTAACTTCTTTAGCAAGAGCCATATTTGTCCTGGAAGACTGAAAAATATTGCACCAGATTCAGATGTCTTGGATCATACCCTAGCTCCACATTCATTTATAACGTTAACTGTCCACATATATAAAAAAAAAAATTCAATCTTGTACCCTTTATAATTATCTAAAAGCAAAATTGGAAACCTACTTTGAGCTTTCAGAATAGTTTGCCCCATTTCCTAGAATAATAGTCAAATTGTGTGGCTGGATAGGATGAAAATTTTGTTTATAACTACAGTAATGTGTTATGCAATATCTCTCCATTTCACTGAGGCACGTTGTGAATGCACTCTGTTGTTAATCCCAACTGATCAATTTCTGATGGAGTTAATGAAAATGTTTTCAGTTATTTTACTGCAAATTTTGTCAGGTTACTAATATTTAAAGTGGGACGAATGAAAATATTAAAATATTTCTAAAATATCTGAGAATATAAGAGGTCATACATATGCAAGAAATTTATATTTTTGGGAAAAATAGAGAGACTGGCAGAGATAATATTGGCTTAAAGGTGTTAATGCTCCATTTCACACTTTGAAGGTGTGTTTCCTTATCCCATAAATATATAATGCATCATACGACTGTTTTTACAGCATTTTCATGTAAGAAAAACTCATTTTAGGCAAGCAGAAAAGAGAAATCAAGAAAAGGAATTAAATGTAACACTGAGGACTACTTGAGATAATTCAGGCATAAATTTAATTGCGCACGTATTACAATTCTGGAGGAAGTATTTTGACTTCCCCACCTAAAACCAAAAAATAAATCTAAGTTACTAAGACAAAATCTGGAGATTAATTTCTATTCATCTACTCATCAAACTTAATCAAGTCAGAGACAGGCATCAGAAGAAACGGGACAGGTCATTCTGAAGGGAAAGACAATTGTTCATGAGTCTATGTGTGTGTCTGCGTATGCTTAGAACAGCACAAATGTCTATTTCAAATAATTTAGGAGTTATGTAACTTAAACTTGCTATTAAATATTCTCAACTTCACATGCAATATTTGCTGTTGTGGCTCTTAATATAACCTAGAGATTTCTGCTTTTAAATATTAATCGAGTGTGCTGGTAGCTCCGATATCATATATTTTTTTTCATTCTATTTAAAGAAGGAAATAATATCCTTTCACATCCTCCAAGGCATCTTTCCAGTATTCTCAAGGCTTAAATGCTAGCTGTAAAGGATGGGACACAATGTGAATATTAATGTCCTGGTTGAGCTGACAAATGTGCTCTCTTTGGGCCGGGGCCAGACATGAGCATTCAAAGTATGGAACTAGTCCAGGAGGCTGAGATTTTCAGAGAATCTGAGCAAAAGCCTGCCAAAAGTGCTCAGCAGCTTCCCCATAAAGAGATTGCTCTAGAAATCTGCAATGTGTGGGTGAAAAGAGAAAAAAAAAAAAAAAGAGTTGTGACAGGACTGGAATGAGTTGAAACTGTTCAGGATGGTGAAGGAGGACAAGGTTTCCGGTGCATCAGGACATGGACAGAGTGGGAATGACAGGTGAACTAAAGCACAGGAAGGTAAACTTCGCCATGGTTGGTTGCAGTGAAATGGCTGAAAACAGCCACACATTTCACCATGTTCTAGATTTGACCAGTGTTACAAATATCAGGAAGTTTAATTGAACTCTTTTAATAATAGTAGTTTATTTTCCTGTGCAACCAAGTCAGCTCCAGTGGTGTGCTGACATCAAGAAAAATTTGGTACTGAAGTCAGTAATCTCATCATGTCTTTCACTGGGAATGGCGGAATCAAGGCCAGGAGGCTTGTAAAGGGAGCTGTCAAAAGACATCTTTCTCCTGTATCCTTTTGGACGTCCATGTGCATAGAAGCCCTTCTTAAAACATCCTTTGTTTTCAGTTATTTTCAAAATTTCCAAGTTATGGCATAATCTGGAGGCAGAGGTGGCTCATTGGACCCTCTAATGAGTACAAATTAGGAAGGATGTCCCCAGAGGGAGATGCAGAGAGGATTAGGACAGATTACACCAAAGAAAAGGTGCTCTTGGAACAGACAAGCAATTTAGAAATTTTGTCTGAAAGCCACTCAAACCTTTCAGCAACAGGGAAAACTTGATGCCTCTATCAAGCTTAGGTTGGAATTTTATCTCTCTACACTCTCAGTGTTTCCAGCCTTCATTCCCGCTGATTATTTCCCTCTGCTTACATTCACACACTGGGAAGATCACATTGCCAGGTAAAAGGTAATATACCTTTTATCACCGGGGTATATGTTTGTGAATATGTCTTTTAGCCAGATCATAGAGGTATTCTGATTTACAAGAAAGGTGCCTGGGCTCTGTGAACATTTCATGGGAACTGCTACTCTCATTCTCAAAACAGGGGAACAAATACTGATATTAGGAAGGAGTGAAAAAAGCGAGGTAGAATTTCACCTCTTCTCTGAAACCTTATACACTCCCTCATAGGAGCAGTTCTTTCTTCCCCAACTCAAAGCTCACGTTAGATTCACTAATTTTCAGTTATGTTTTTGTTCCCTTCAGAAGCCTACATGTCATTGGTTGGCCAACTCTTTGTAGCAGTAAAGGGAGTGGTCTTGCTCCAACGAAATCAGAAGGACTATGGCAGCTGAATTTCTGATCCTCCATTCTCAGAAATTCCCTTCATTCTTATTCTTGCAGTGCAGATGCTCTACAACTTTCCTCCATGCTTTATTCTAAGATTCACAAATCCTTTCTGCAGAGAAAGTGCTTTTCTATAATTTTACAGACTTTCTTTGACTATTTCATGATGAAGGCCCTTCTCATGTCACAGGGAGCTCAGAAGCCAAACTCCTCAGTGACTACACTGGATTTTTTGTAGGAATTGTCAATGAGCATGTATCCTAGGATAAAACACTGAAATCATCCCTGGTCATGTGTTTGTTCCCTCATCTTTCTTCTAGATGTTGAGATTAGCTTCAGTTCAGCAAAATGCATCAACAGGAGATACAGATATCATTTTTAAAGGCAGGTCTTCATCTGCTAAAAGCAAATTTTTAGGCCTGACTCTTCTGGGAAAACTGCAACTTTTATGTGCAGTCCAAACTTAGGTTTAAAACTTTGGTATCCAGTTTCCAAGCTGGCTTTCCACGTACAGGATCTGTATTCAGAATTTGCCTTATCCTAGTCCCCTAAACAGGTAAAACATAAAGGGAGATGTACAACCAGTTGGTGAAAGATGCATCCTGTGGGATGTAAAAGCATCTGGGGAGACTGATCATAAAGTGGGGAAGTGGAAGAAAGGAAGGATCCTTGCAACAGCACACTATTAAGAAAAATATAAATACTTAGTAGTGAGGAGAGGAGTAAAATTGCTAACAAAAATAAAATTTCACAACTCACCCAAACCTGGGTTTTATTAGCCATTGTTTTGATTCAGTCTCAATTAAATGAGGGGACTTCCAAAGATTTCTTTCTATGTATTCATTAATTTTCCACCTCCAAAATCTCAATCCCCCCAAAAAAACACACAGAAAAAAATGAAGCCGCAACATAAAACCCACCAAAACAACAGCCAAAAACTCCCCATGACCTTTTTCTAATAAGGCAACTAATATTCTGACATAATATTTGTGAAATAAGTTTTAGCATCAGGAAAATACTTTGTTGTCTCCTTGATATTTATATAACTGTCTAATGATTCAAAAGTTGCCTAATCAGTTTATTTCCCACTGCTTTGTTGATACCCAGAAAGATAGGAAAGAACAGAAATATTATGCATTGCGTCACAGAAAAATCCTTAAGGTTTCAACAACTGCTTTGAAATGACAAGAATTAGAGGAAAAGATCTCATAATTTTTGAGATTACTGGTGCATAAATGTACATAATTGCTATTCTGGTTTGATGCCTGTCTAGTTATCCTGTGATTTTTTAATGAAAAGGTTAGCAATTGCTGGCTTGGGTTACCCAGTAAATAGTAATGACAACCAGTGGTAGAAATGAAAGTGACACTAATGACACGTTATTAAAACCAGCAGTTGGTGAACCACGGGGAAATAATAAAAATGAAAAAAGTAGGTGATTATTAGGTGCACTGGCTACCAGTAAATTTTACAGAATACAAATACATTTTCAAACAGTAGCTTTTAATGTGACTAAAACATGCGTAAAAATGGTTTGAAGAGACACTGATATTGATCCATGCTGATCGTTATCAACATGACAGAGAAGCATTTCATTCAGCAGATCTTGCATTACAGCCCACTCAGAGCATTTAATGATCTGCAGTATCTTACAGTTACAAGGGATTTCCATAGCAATACTAGAAATCTTTTAACAGGGCAAGCTGGAAAGGAGAATTTCTGCTGTGATCCCCATTCTGGTGTATCATTAAAGTTAAAACTTTCCCCTCAGCATTTAGCAATGACAAAGGTTCCAACCTTG
Source organism: Callaeas wilsoni (assembly GCA_013398955.1). Lineage (NCBI taxonomy): Eukaryota > Metazoa > Chordata > Aves > Passeriformes > Callaeidae > Callaeas > Callaeas wilsoni. The sequence goes on along the minus strand of VWPU01011929.1, from coordinate 104,249 downwards.
GGAGAAGGGTTTCAGAATGATAAGTGGAATGGCTCCTTCCACATGAAGTGCTTTTACCCACTGTATTGCTAGAGGGGAATTTATTAAGTTTGAACCTTAAGGACGTGTTCTTTTATTCATTTGGGAGTATGTTCTCAGGCCAGATGCAGTCTTCCATGCCTTGCTGTTCTGTAAAGGAAAGTTTTAAAATAATGTTCTTATTGCAAGATTTTAAAGGAACTCTTAAGGGATGTTGTTGATATTATTTTATAGATATTCTGTTCCTGACAAGACAATTTAAAGTTCTGAATGAAATGTCAGAGCCTAAACTGTATACTTTGTAATTTACATCACTATATTGTGTCAGAAAGGTCTTCAAATATTAATCACACTCTTTGCTGAAGACTTAAGCACTTGCTACGTGAGTCAGGAAAAAAAAACCTTGATGTGTACATGTCTTATCTTCAAAACAAGTAACTTCACTGCCAAACTTGTAGATAATCTAAAGCATGTGTGTGCATTTCCCCCCTTTAACTTCAGTCGTTATTCATTACAGTAGGGAACCTGGCTCTGAGTGTTTTCAATGGAATAGCAGGCCCTCTCTGTTCTGACATAATTTTATGTTTATAACGTGCAAAAGGTCCCTGTCTCCCATGGCCTACTTCTGGGTGCAATTCTAACCTCAGCTGTGTCTAAGTTAGGATAGCATCCTGAACTTGGTGTTCCTATTCCTAGGCAGTGCCCCAGTAACCAGTAATAAAGTGACAAAAGGATGGAGTCATTACTCTCCACTATCTGGCAATTAAGATGAAAATAATGAGCTGTGATGGGGCTCATTGTGAGACAGCAGTGAAAGAGATGGATATCAATTAGCTGACATTATTTCAGTCCATGCTTCTTCATATAAACAGTAATTACATACTAGTTGAAATACTGTTGTAGAAATAACTTCTGTGTTAGCTTTTATGTGTTCTCTGTTCCATGCATTTTTAATGAAAAAATGTATATACCTTTGGAAGCTCCTACGGCAAAATACTTTCAGCATTACTTAGGTTTTTATTTATATTTTGCCAAGGTTACATGATTTAAAATAGATTTACCATTCCACGGTTAAATGACCTGATGAGCATTTCATATAAAACATTAAAATTAGGTTATTTTGCAAATATAATTATGATACAATCAAGTTAACAACAGCAAACACAGATGTATGTATAGATGCAGAGAACACTCGCAGTCATATATGAGTCTAATTCTCATTTATACAAATTCAAGTTCAAAGGAGAAATTTAAACTTCTTTAGCTGTATTTGAAGAATATGGATGTACAATTTTTTTCAGGTGGATAAGATGTTCCACTGAGGCTAGTTTAGATAAAATTCAGTTAGCAAATACACAGTAGCACTTTTTTTTTTTTAATAATTGCATACGAGTGCTAAAGGTTGGAAGATTCTCTCGCGCTTTCTGTCTCAATAACAAAATATTTTAGGTCTTAAACCAGTTTTTGCTGGAGTCAGCACCTTTGCTTTCAAAGGGTGTCAGCATGTGGCATAGACTGTTATATTCTGAATAATATTTTTAATGTTTAGTATAATACTGCTTCTGCTAATATTAGAAAATTTCATATTTGTGCAATGATGCACAAATCTTCACCCTTCCTCATGTGCTTAATTTTAGGGAATAAATGGTTCCTTTCCTTTTGTTACAAGGCAGAGCAGATTGTTGCTCCAGTTTTAGAATTGAAGGAGTATTAATAGATTTTACACTGCCAATTTCTTTTTATCTGTATAGAGAACAATTTGACATTCCTAGGACTGTTTGTATGGCATGAATGAGTTGCAGATGTGTGCTCAGTATCAGTAGGTCAGCTTTGCTAAGGTGCAGAAACTGTCAATAATTCTGATGAAAAGAATCTAGGGAATATGAAATGTGTCAAGGTATATTAGGTACATGGGTTAAAATATGATTTGGAGTAAACATTTAAGAGAGAAGCGGAAAAAAAGAAAAAATGTTAGTAGATTATTTTAGGTACTTTAAAAAATATTTTGATACAGTTTGTGACAGTCATTGGGAATAGTTTATTCCACCTTATAAAAAAAATCTTATTATCAGGTAAGTGTCAAGAGGTAAATGGCTACTTTCACAGAGAGAGTTCTAAAATAAACCCCTTCTTATTAACAGAATGAGTCAGTTTTAAATAAGAAAATTAGCCTCCCACAGTACATGTTGATAATAGCCCTAAAAAGTGCTCTGCAACTGTCTAAGCAGTGATGGCGATGAGCTAATTATCTATTAATTCCTTCTTCAAATTTGACATAGTATTTAAAAAAAAAATCAGCATCAATATAAATATTTAGCATCAAAAATATTTGGCATCAAAATAATTTGCAAAATGCATCCGGTATAAGATAAATGGGACATGATTCCTCCATACACTCATCAAGAAGCTAATCATACTAACCCTTAAGTACCCATAATTCTAAGTAGATGAGTAGACCCAAATAAGTCACCTGGATTAGCCACATGAGTACAATTAAGAAGATGCAAAAGCTCTAAAATTGAGCTAAAATTTAATGTTCCCCCTCATAAATTTAGGGAAGCATTTTATTAATGGAACACTGTTTTCTAACAGCTGAAAACTGGTCTCTCCCTTGTCTATAGTTTTCAAGGTTTATATCTCTTCATTGTGTTTTATAACAACAGCTATCTCTATTAGTTTGTCAAGGAAATATTGCCTTTCAATGTCTCCTTCAACTGCCAAACCTTCTGGATAATTAGAGCTCAGTAAGGAGTAATCAATTTACTTTGTATACGTGCAATATATACAAAGTAAAATGTGACATGGATTTAAATCGATAAAAGATGCATATCCTCACTTTCTTAAGTCTTGACCCATTAAACACCTAATTCAGCTGAATTTTTTATCAGAATGCCTTGCAAAAGCTTACCAAAGGCTCCACTCTCCTTAGCCTCTAAGTAAAGCTGCTTTAAAAAGGGTTTTGGGAAAAAGTGTAGCAGAGCTGATAGCATTAGATACCTTTCTTTCACCACTTTCTTCAAATTTTGCCTGTAAAAATCATACCATATCCAGCTGCATGCAGAATTATACTTTAAAGTTTATTTTATTCCTTCAGTCAAAGCAAATGTCCCTTGCAGACTGCAAAGTCCTTGATCACACATCATTCCTCTCATAGGTACTATGAAACTTGTTCCAAATCTCAAGAAAGCCTAGAACGCTCCAAGTTTGTTAAGCACATCAAGGCCATGTGGCCATTCATTTCATGAAAAGGTCTGATCATCTTCAAAAGCAGTTTTCCTTGTTTCATGGACCTTCCCAGTTAATTTTGAAGTGGAAAACTTCCCATCTTCAATGTGTGGAAATGGTATCTTTTAAGAAAAAGCAAAGGCAGGCATCCATCAGCTGATGGCTGACCTCTATCTGCTAATCACAGAGTGGAGATGTAGTTTCTAGCCCTCATCTCTTCTGTCAAACGCCCCCAAGACCTGGTTTATTTAGGAGAGGCTTCTCGACTTTTAACTTGAAAATTCAGCTACAGTCCAGGAAAAATTCAACTGACGTGTTAAAGTGAAAACTATATTTTTTTATGAAAACCCGACTTCAAGAACTCATCAGCGTCAGTGAAAATTGCCACTGTCAAAGCCTTTGCATTATTAATGCCTCTTTCTTTTGAGCACATTCCCACCGGGATGTGTTTGTGCTGAGCAATGGCCGATACAGGTTGCTGGCTGAAAGGACTTCTTTCCTTTCCTCCAGAGGCCTGGGGCTCCCATCCCTGTGGATGTGCTGTGCCAGCAGAGCAGCCTGTGAGTTCTCTGAAAACATGAATGTGGGTAACACAGCCACTCATGAAAGAGCTGCCCGTGAAATGTTTCATGAAGGGCTGTCAGTGCTGAAACACGCGCTGCGCTCAGGTCTGCCAGCTCCACCCGTGTGAGCAGCAAGCTGTGGCTCTGGGGGTTCAAACAACCAATTTGAGAGCTAATCCACTGCCCTACCACTTCTGGCAAAGAGCTGTTGCCTTTCAGGGAGTCTGGCAAGCCAGGCTGGAGATATTTGGAAGTACCGGACAAACGGATGTTGTGTGTAGTAGGTTTGACACCAGAAAAGTTGGACCTGCTGCTGTGGGCTCTGCCAGTTTTGGCAGAGCTGTAGATGGTACTTTTCCAGCATGGACGGTACATTTTCAACACAGGTATGTTCCAGCTTTTCAGGAGAATGTCTGTCATCTGCAGAACAGATGCCCAGGAATATTTGTGTGAGTAGGGGAAGGTTAGCACTGCTCACATTTACATGTATTTGCCTCACCAGAGCCAGTGAGCAGAGCCGCTGAGCTGCAAGACTCTGTTCAATTACTGGGCACGAAGAGAGTTCAGCAACAGATTGGAAGTTGAAAGAGTGGAGCAGATTGTTTGTAAAGAGTTTCAAAGTCACCAAGATTTGAAAACAATATGTTTTCTAACCTTAATATAGTGTGAAAGTAATCAGGATAATTAAGTGCAAATTTCATTTTAAATGATAAAATGGAAAGGTTAGTAAGAAATTTAAGACGCTTAATTTACAAAAGGACCATTTTTAGAAACATTTATCTGACCTTCTTCCACTGCATATTGTTTCTTTTAATTTATTATAAAAACCTCTTAGGGTAACTCAAAGATAAATCATGTTGTTGATCACTTCAAATAGACCCAGACAAATTGAAAATGTGGATGTGTTTTAACAGAAGTGCACAGTAGAGCTTAATCAAATCCCCCTGTACTATGTACTACTCAACTGCTGTTGTAGTGTTATGGCAAGGGCTTTTAATGATACTGTTATAAAACTCAAAACTGAGTTTTCAACCGAATTGGATGGATTCTTAAATGCTTCATACTACAATGTTCACAGGATCAATGAAATCTTGAAAAACTCCTCAGGTCATTATGTTACAGGCAATCACCCAGTATAGGTCATATACCTTGGGCATGGTATATATGCCCAAAAGTCTATTCAGTAGCTACTGCCTTGAATAGAATTTGCGATCTGTTGTCCAGTTGTTTATGGTAGGGGAGATTTCAGGTCATGTAGCTCATATTTGAACAAAATACTTAGATTTACTGAACATCCCTTGGTGTTGATAGGTCAATTATAGTGTAAAAAAGCACTGATAGTCTCCTCACCAGATAGAAGATAATGCCAAGTGCCTTCCAACCAACAAAGAGTGTATGACAGTAATAAATATTGAAAGCAGATAAAAATACTTCCTTTAACTTTGGATGTCAAGAGGCATTAAAATTTCAGTGATGTGTTTTGTCAACATACTTCTACCTGCAGTCCTAGTATGCTTAGAAAAGAATTATCACCATCTGGAGTGTTACAGAAGTATGAAGCTGTTATCTGTTGTTTTCACCAAAACTTCAAATGAAATGGTGGCAGCAGGATCCATTTAATCAAATTTATCACCGAGTTCATATTTTTGGTAGTAGCAGATGGGTGGCAGTCTGGAAGATTTACCTAGAAAAGACTTGGGGTAATTCTGAATATTTTCTTAGCATTTCAGCATATGCTGGAAGTGAGTGAGTTCCCACACTTTAGCAAGTTACCACTCATTAGTAGAAGCTGTGGTAACTGATCATGTGCAGATTCAGTCCATCCAATTGCAAAGTATCAAACATATTAGACTGCGGAGTTCATGTTGTGAAGTAGGTTTTAGAGATGTTAAAGTTGATCTGAGGGAATGGTTTTCATGCCATAAGTGGAATAGACTAAGAGCACTCCAGTTATCAGATTTATAACACATTAAAAAATAGCACATATAATTCATTTTCTTTTCAGGTTTTGTCCATGCACTCTTGCTGAGGAAGACTGTGGTGAGTCACTGGAGACCAAAATTCTCTTCTCCCCTTTGCCACTAAATTATTGCCTGAACACTAAAGTTATTTAGATTTTCTGCTCTTTTTTTTCCCCTAAAAATTAGCTTATAGGAAGGATTTTCTAAAGCTTTCAGTATTGTCTTACCAATCTTTCCTTTTAAGTAGATAATTGCATTTCTGAAAACACTTGCTTTTTAGATGCTCGTGAAAAACTAGAAAGGTGCAAAGTTTATATATAGCTTTTATATCATTATTATAGTTTGAAAACTGAGACAGGAACAACAATGCTAATTTTTAGTAAGGTAACTAACGTTTCAATCTGAAGAGATTTGTTAATAAAAACATTGTAAGAATTTTGAAAGTTTTTTATTCCAAAAATTTGTGCCAGCAAAAATTCTGATTTTGCAGTTCAAAAAATATAGGTTCCCCTCTGTTTCCGTGGCCCCCCTCTGACTCACATGCATCCATGCATGTATTGAGTTCCATGCTTTGTCATTGTGCAGTGAATACCAAGGCCAGAAATCTGACAAAAATCTGCTTTCTTTGTTGCATATTGTCACTGCAAAGCATGTATAATGCAAAACTGGCACCGCCACCAGTACATCCAAATGCCTTGTACCAAATTTTCTTAAAGTCTCAAAGGAGTTTTAGAAATACGTTGCAGAGTTCAGAAATGAGTCTTACCGTTGCAAATTATATTTCAATCTGTCTTCTTCCTTCTTGCCTTCCTCTCTTCCCCCTTCCCTCTTCTTCCCATCCTTCTCCTTCCTCCTCTTCCTCCAGTCCCAGCTGCATCCTAAACATGTCTCTGCTGATGACATCAATCACAATCCCCAGCAACAGGTTGTTATGCAGATTTTTTTTTTTCCAATTGCCACTACTCTCTAAACCAAACACAACCTGGTGGTGCAGCTGCTAGTGACAGGCGTTTGTCATTTGTCTTTGTATGGGGACTCTGGTGCCATCCCATCCTTGTATTTTGGAGGCCACTATGAAGAATTTCTGAGATCTGTGGGGTTGAGGGTTTCTACCTTGGCAGTGTCAAAACAGCAGCATGGTTAATCAGGTTATGTTAAGTAGTCAGACATTAAGACCAGGTGGTGTTCAAGGACTCAGAAGGCTTTATTTCCATATAGAGTCCTTAAATTTTGTAGCCTGTCTGCAAGTTTCTTGGAAATCTCTGTGAAGGGTTTGTTGAAGTACACTTTGTAAAAGTCTACTTAGACTGAAAACCAAACCCTGCAATGGTTTATGATGATTTCTTTAAATAATTTAGCCTTAGTTTATTTTTAAAAAATAGTAATCCTTGAAAAGTTGCATTGGCTTTAGAATTTAAAGTTGAACTCTGCTAGAGGAGATAGAATAACAAGGGGGGATATTATAGTCTATAAAATAGCAGCATATGCCATAATGTTAAATTTGAAGAATTTCTGGTATTTGTAATATAATTTCCATTTCTGTCAAATACTTATTTTTCCTTGTGTCAGTACTCCTACACATCCATCAGTCAGACTGATATTTAAGACCACTTAAGAACAGACAAACTCAGATAACCTTGTGACTATAGTAGTTCAACTACTATAATCTCCTTTTTTTACATGTAAAGATTAATAGACTTGTTAGATTTCCGCAACTTTGCTTTGTCTCGTCTTACATTCATACCTTTAGTTTGTTAGGAATTTTTATGCTAAAGATTTCACCAAACTAGGACCTTCTGAGGGAGACAGAATTTTGCAGTAATGTGCTAATTTTGGCGAAAATTTCAGAAGGAAAAAAAACAATTTAAGGTTCTCATAAATAGCCAATCAGAGAAAGAGGTTCTCCATGTGAAACTGGAGCTTGCATTTGTTAAAACAAAATTTAAGCTGTCAAGTGCAAACTAAGATGAGAATTTCCATGAAGCACTGCACCGTTTCTCCAGAAGTTTTCCAAAAGCAGAAAAATATTGGACCACAACTTAGAAAAATATGTAGGAGGAAAAGAACTTTAGAGAAATACAGAAAACCTATGGAGGATTGATTGGCTTCACTAAAGCTAAAATGGGATAGGGCTCCTGGCATGTCAAATTAGGAAGCCTTTGGATCAAATCATTGAAATAAAAACTGCTCTAAAGTCAGTAAGTGCTTCATTCTCCACAGGTACATTAACTAAAAAAAAAAAAAAAAACGAAAAACAAACAAACAAACAAACAACAACAACAAAACCAAAAACAAACAAAAAAAACAACATAAAAAAACCCCAAACAAACAAAAAACCTCAGCAACATTAGATAGGGTCAAAATCAATAAATTTAATGCAGGAAATACTAAGAACAGCCAACAGCAAAATGAAAATGAAAGAGCAAGTATACATATACTTCTGTACAACTATCAGAATCCAGAAAAAATGGAATTAACTGAAAAGCCTGATTTTAGATTAAGCTGGTGCTACTTTGGGCACCAAAATAATTTTGTGAAAAATAAATTATAATCTACAGGATAACTTAAATATTGGGGAGTAAAGAACCTAAAAATACTGAAATTAACCATAAGGAGTGGTTCCAAAAGATGAAGAAATGGAGAAAGCATGGAGTGACTGCAAGTATTTGAAGAATATCAACAAGCACTACAGTGTTTAAATAAGTTTGAAGATCCAGGGGTAGCTCAGAGGAATGTAACAGCAGTAATACAAGAACGTTTGCAGTTACCTGTCACTCTGTTAGGAGGAGAGTGGGCAGAATTCTCAAAAATAGAGTCTATGCTGATAACAAGAGATTTTGACCATTGCCATGTAAATTGGCTATATTTTAAAAGATGGATTCACAGAGAAACAGGCCAAAATGAAAGCACATAAGCAGCGTTTAGAGAGACATTACTTCTTTCTGGAAGTGGCCGGATGGATCACTGTAGGAACGGAAAGAATCCACCACGCCAAAGTTTCACTTCAGAGAGGAAAATGAAACCGTCGGCTGAAATATCTGTTCAAAAAGCTGGAAGAGCTGCAGCAGCACATTCATTTAAAGATGGGAGTGAATTTTCAGAATAGATGTATTCCCTACACAAACAGAAGAAGGGAAAGGATGTAGAGGAAAAAACTTGTATCTTTAGCAGAATAGAAAAGGATATTGGAAATATAAGATCTTATCATAAGAGATGTGTCCAACTGAAAGAAAAAGTAAAAGGCATACCAGGAAGTTAAAACTTTGACCTAGCAATTCTTTAACAAGGTAAGGAAAAACTTACTAAACGAAAAAATACTCCACCAAACCCTATGAATAAAATATCTTTTTCAAATACTTTGACCATTACAGAAATGGTATGGTTTAAAAATGGTCAAGAAATTAAAGGATTACTCTTGGAAACTGGTCACTGCTAGTTTACTCTAGGGATGTAACCATTGATATTTTTGGTGGAATTGAATCTGACAAATTGTTTATAATTTAGGCGTCAATGGCAAAAGTTTGAGAGTAATAACTATTGGCCATCCTGGATAGTATATGCACAAAGCTAATAAAATTTTCCTTGACCTATAAGCTTTCGTGTGGTTTCTGTTGCTTTCAAATCAGCCTCAGGACTTGAAATCAGACAATTGTAGATGCAGTGTGACATTTTTTTTATATTTTGGGGGTAAGAGAGACTATTGAAGAGCTATAGACCAGAAAATCTGATTTATCTACTGGATAAACTGCAAGAAAATGTAATGAAAACCACAGATATAAGAAATATGGACAAATATGATGCAATGGTTGTACAGTCAGCAATGCTTTTGCAAAAATGAAGTCATGTCTGTGAAATTTTATTAGGCTTGTCTGAACTCACAGTTGGAGAATGGAATAAAGGTGACCTGGCTGTTCTCAGGTATTAGGATATTCAAAAATGATTTTGACATGATGCCTCCCTAAAGCTCTCAGCTAAACTAAATTAGTAGAAGTAAAGAACAAATCAAGAATTAATAACCAAATAAAAGAGAGGGGAGGAAAAGTTGAGTAACACATGGTGGGCTCAAGTAACCAACGAGATCTGAAAGCACCAGTCATGGATCATTTCCTATTTCTCTACTCTTCCATGTTTTCCTTAATAATTTGAAAGTGGATAAGAGTAGTTAAAAGACATTATTTAATAAAGATAACATTCTAGCAAAAGTCAATATTGATTATTAAGTCGTGCAGGAAGATCTCTATTACTAAGTGATGGTGATGAACCTAACCTGCTATTCCAATGCAGGGATAGCTCAACCTATATAAATAAAATGGTGACCATATTGTCCAGTATGCAGACCAGACCCACTCCTTAGGGCACTCTGCTGCCTTCCTGGGGCCTGGGTGAAGGATGCGAAGAGAAAGTTTCCCATCCTGGTAAGGCCCTCAGATTATTTTCCATTATGAATTTCTCAGGTAGGAAGAAATTTGTGGGGTTTTGATCACGGCTCAGTTTACATGACACCACAGACCTGCTGTCAGCTGATGGGGATCACCCCTCTCAGGGGAAAAGGATCTTTACCCAGGCATTAGCAGGGCTCATTGACAGAGCTTTAAAGGAGGGGAAAGGGGTAAAATCAGGCTCACTAGAGATAAACCTGGGGGCAGCAGGCCAATGTTTGTGGGATCATTTGCTAACAAGGTCTTTTGGTCTTCTGTCTCAGTGATCTTAAAGGTCTTTTCTCACTTAAATGATGAGCATAGGTCCAGATGCACTCTTTTCTTAAGTGCTGAGTGCAGTGCATGTGTGATCATGGAATTATAGAAACACAGAATGGCTTGGGTTGAAAGGGACCTTAAAGATCCTCTAGTTTCCATCCCACTGCCATGGGCAGGAACATCTTGAACTACAGCACGGTCCTCAGACCTCCAACCAATCTGGCCTTGAACACTTCCACGGATGGGGCATTCGCATCTTCCCTGGGCAGCCAGTTCTACCACTCTCACAGTAAAGAAAGATATAGAATCCCCATGGATTTTCCAGGAGGTATTATCTTCAAAGACCCAACGTCGCTTAAGTCATGTGAGCTGACAGGAATGCATCCTCATCTGTCATAGCTGTGTAAAAAGTTTATGGAAATGGTGAACCTGATTTATTTGAAATTTGAAGCTTAAATGGACTCTGGAGTGGAGCTATTCTTTGTCAAGTTTCAACTCACAGAAAGATTATAAAGCTGAGCTCTGAACTAGTAAAAATAGACTTTGCAAATGAAGTGCTGACACAAGTCTCAGGCATAAGTAGGATGAGCACTATCATGTATGAATGAGCCTTTCTGTCTTTCACAGTAGCATGGCATGCAATATGCAAATCACTTGGTTTAATGAACAGCTTCATTTAAAAAAGACTTCATGTGGTTAAACACTCAGAGACAGTTATTAATGTTTTAATTTTACGGACTGAACTAGTATCCATAAAATTAAATCCAATAAAATTCTAAAAATAATTCGAAAGAAGCCAACTAAATGTAAACGATCATAGGTTTGTTGGCTGTTCCTGGGCTGGCATTTCAAAATTCAGGAAGCCAAAGGAATATATCTTGCAGGGAGTAAACAATAAAAACCGCCATACAAAAATACATCAAAATAACTTTGGTTTGGTTAAATTAATCTACTATAAAGATGCTCAAGATGACTGAAGGGTGGCATATAGGGATAAGGTATAGATATACACTAGATATACATAGATAGAAGGATTAAAGTTACATAATACCTATACACGTTACTGCTTTAGAGAAATGAGTACTTCACATAGTTTTAAAGGAAGAGAATCTCAGTGAGCAGCTTTGAATAACACAGACGCACACAACACCATTGAAGGCCTAAACTCATTATAGAGCTACTTAGATACCAAATTTTGAAAAACCTGATTAGACCTAAATAAACAACGAAAGTTGCCATGTATTTGCCTGCCCTACCACGCTACAGTCTTTTCTGTGTGTCTCCACGCACGATTGCATCAGGGCTGCATCCAGGCACGTTTTTGTGATAAGCTACACCCTTCCTACCTGATATAACACCCTGCATACATCTCTGATCTGAAGAAAATTGTCTTGGTTCAAGACAACTGAAGGGAAACACTCCAAAATGTATTTTGTTATTTAAACCAATCCCTTTCCACCAATAAGGAGAAGAGAATATGAGGAGATATAAGCAAAAAAATAAAAGTATATAAAAATACTGAAATAGCATCCTCTGCTCAAAATGCCAAATCAACTCCACTCCATCCTGGGGCTGCCATGGTACTACTGCCCCAGCTAAAAACTCCAGGCGTTCTTTGTCCCCTCCTTGGGCTCCGTCTCATGTATATCTTTTGTGCACATAGAGAAATTATTTATTGATATTTCAATACCCTTTACATAGTAAAGAGAGGAAGAGTTCATAAGGTGCCAGTGAACCCCTGATAGGAGCTGGGGTTAACTACTTGTTATCTTGCAAAAATATTATCCTCATCCTACTAATGACAATTACATGAAAATAAAAGATGAAATTAATGCCATACACAAAGAAGAGATGGAATAGCAGTCTGCTTGGGGAAAGTTTTGGAGGTGGTACCTTTCATATCCTAGAGCTCACCATAACAAAACACATAGGAAGATTTGAATTGAAAACTTTGTGCCTGCAATAATGTAATAGGGGGACAAAAAAGGAGGAGTCTTTTTAGCATTACAACAATTTCAAATTATTCAGAATTTATTTTGGTAGGAGAGTATAGGTGCATCATGTAAGCCATAGAATACGCAAAAAAAAATAAAATCTGCTTCCATTTCAAATTTAATATAGGTTGCAATTAATAAAATCCAGCACAAATTTATGACTTTCTTTTTCTTCTCTGCATTCCTATTTCTTTTTAACCTTTTTCAAGCTTGTTTCCCCCAAATTGTTTGTGCTTATTTGTCTGTCATTTATCCAGCCATGCCAATTTTTATATGAGCCAATATTTAAAAATGATAACATCTCTATAATATTTTTACTTGTTTAGAATGTAAACAGGTCATGTTATCCACAACTTTCACATGATAGATCTAAAGACTGTGGCTAAAAAAAAAAACAAGATAGCAAAAAGAATGTTCCAGTACAAGATTTGTATGCTTGTGAAAGAAAAATTAACTTGATGGAGAAACAGAGACAGATGTCAGAGGTTAAGGATAACAACTGTTGTTTCATGCTGGGCTGGTGGCTAGATGTGAGGAACAGATGTGAGGCTGACAGGCAGAAAGACTGAGTTGGTAGAAAAGAAAATTTTGGAGGTTTTGGTAAAAAATTTTAAGAACAACTTGACCTGCACTGCCCTAAAGATGGAATAGGAAAAGCCTCTGAATGAGTCTGGGACAGTGGAGAATAAAGTTGTCAGGAAAGCACAGACAAGCCAGTCAATGCAGAGTTGTGAAAGCAAAGACAGTTGAAGAGAGCAAAGCAGACAGAGCAAGCAAAAAGTAAAAAAGGTTTTCCTTCTTTCTTGCTCGTTAGACCTAATAATGGAATCTTATTTTCAAGGAAGAATTTTTTCAGATGATTGGAACAAATTTTTCAGGTATATTGATGTGAGAAAGCAGAAAAACTGTGCATTGGCAAGGGGAGCCTAAAGCAAGTTTTTAAGCAAAGTTCTTGTGTTCTATAAAACCTGTGTTCTTCAACCCTCTTTAGTCGGTGGGTTGGAACCAAAGGAAGTATGAAATAGATCATAGAGGAAAGAAAAACTTTCAGGAGATGGTAATATTAAAGGAAAACTTCAGCCAGTTTGGAAAGGATAATAGCCACCAACTAGATTATAATAGTTTCTAATTTATTTTATGCTTAAAAATTAAGTTCATATCCTAATGAAGGTGATCCCTCCAATCTAGTGAAGCAAGAAATAGTGATCCAATAATCAAATTATGACCTTTGGTTTGCTGTGCCAATGGATCCCTCTCTGTGGCTGCTTGGAATCTCATGGCAAGTTCAAAGCCTGAACTGTACCACTGATGCTCTGCTTTTGGTCAATGTTTTCTAAGTCATTACAGCTCTGATGATCTGCATTTTAGTATTACCACTTTAAAATTACTTGATCATCTCTGAAATGATCTTAAATGAAATTTTATTCTTGGAACCCTATGTCATATTTAATTTAAACCCAAATCACTAATATAAATTAGAAACATAAACACTTTGCAATTTCTTTTAAAAAATTCAGCTAATTCTCTTCCTAACATGAAGATATAGTGAAATGTCTGTGTGCTTTTAGAAGTGGATCAATCTACCAGCTTCATTTAATGAAATGTCAGATTTATCAGATTGAAACAAATTTACCTCTGCTGGTAGTGAACAATGACAATTGGAATAGACTTTCCCTCTCTCATCAAAATGAAGCCAAATTAAATTGTAGACTCTAAATAGCTGCTGGATTTTGTATCCTCCACGCAGATTCTGGATGTAAACGTGCTAAGCAAAATGCTTCAGTGATACTGCTACTCTAAAATGTTGAGGAGCTTCCCTGGGCTTCATTACTTTAGGGTGTTTAAGAAGCACAATGCAACAGAAGTTTAGAAAATTCAACATAGCCTATAAACTAGTCAACAGAGATGAGAATCAAAAACCCTTGTGAATACCCAAACCCCTGCACATATGTAGAAACAGATGATTAGAGTGTCGTGTCTGTCCTGCCTTTCATTTGGAAGTGGTTAAACGTTCAGTTGAACTGCCTCTTGAGTAAATCTTTTTTGTAGTCCAGGTTTTAGCATTCCTCTGATTTTACAGCATGGTGCCTTGATGCATCTAAATGCTCTGGTTGGTTAACAAAAATAATGAGAAACTGCTTGCCATTCCATTCTTTTACCTCTGTTGTTACATTAAAATGTTCCCCTTCCAGGATATTCAGATGATCTTCATAATCTTTGCTGTTATTTATTCATGCCTCATTATTAGTTAGAAATTAATTTTTCAGATAGTTGCTTCAGCAATTTACGAGTCATGTCATGGATACTATAAAAAATACGCCGTAGGAAAAATAAGAAATTAATAGACATTGTTTTCTTAAAAGAAATACTGCAGTTTCTCACTTAAAATGGACTGATTTGTGGAGCTGAACAGCCAAGGATAAGTTACTTTGAAGACTGGTGTAAAAAATTGCACAAGGCGGACCTTATCATTAAAAAATTTGAGGTTTTACAACAATTTGCTCATTAGAGGGTATTAAATAATCATTTTTTCACATAAAATGTATTTCAAAAAGACAAAACTGGGAAATATCCTTTTCAGAGGTGATGAAGAGGAGGATAAATCCAACACAGTGTGTTCATTAGGAATGGTTCATAAGTTCAGTGTATTTACAGGATGCTTATTTTGTTCAATAAAATGTCAGATAAAATCAAGTTGTCAAGCAAAAATATTCTTTTAACAGAACAAAATTGTCAAATTCTTTTTTTAAAAAATTTCTATTTTAGCACATATGTTATGTAAAGTCAAAAACCCTGTTTTACAGTACAGCATTTAATCGAATGTGTTTGACTGCTTTCCAGTTCCTAGTAATTTCAAGGAAAAAAATATATGCCTGCAAAGGGAGATTAATTTGACTACTTTTTCTCTATTTATCTACCTATTTATTAACAATATTTATAGAGAGAAAATTCTGAATAAGAAAAATACCCTCCCTCCTGTGCAATTAAAAAACCCCAATCAAACAGATTGACTGTATTTCTTTTTATAAGCCCATTATTTTCAGGTGATCAGATACAGAAAATTATGTATTTAACTATAAATCAAGTTGGTACTTTCTACTAGAAGATATTAAAGTCTGAATATTAATGATGTTAGTTTCAAGGATAAAAACAACAAAAATATTAGAATAGCTGTGAGGGGTAAAGTTTTGTCTAATGATATATGAATTTTGAAAGTCAAGAAAGTTATATAAGATTATAGCTGTTGTAATAATGCTTTACTGTGCCGAGTTTATGGGGAAAATTATTCTGTATTATTTGGATTTTGACCAACAGACTTGTAAATACCAAGCAGTATTATTCAAGCAAATGAAAACATTGGATAAGGAGTTAACTCATTACTTCAGCATTAAGAGAAGTCTGGTTCAATGTATTGCAAAGTTAAAATGTGCAATACTGTAAAGCTTGAACACCATCTGTCTCTACATGGCCCAGGTGAGTATCTAAGAAATTCATGTCCTGAATTATTTGCTGAAGTGACTAAAAGTTGTAGCTCTTCTATTTCATGAAATATGTTCAGTGAAAAATACCTCAGTGACTGGGGAAATAATGGAGGAGGAAGGTGATTTTTTAATGTTGTTTTATTCGTGTGAGCTTGATAATATTTCTGTTCATTCCCAAATGAAAACACCAGTAGCTTCTTAATCTTTCCTGGCAGACGTTTGACCTTGTCCCTGCAAACTTGAAAGAACATGATTAACTTTATGTGTACAAGCAGTCCGAGGAAACCGCTTGAACAGAATGGTAAACAAGGGATTTTGAGCAAATTTGGAGAAACAGAGTGGAGTTTTTTCCACTAACAGATGGCTTTGCAGCAGGTAGCAGAAGAAGATAATGAGTAATCAAGTGCAATGACTAAGCTGTCTTGGACAGGTTGTGTTTTCTATTCTGCTTCCCACTTCATCTCTCCTCCCTGTGCGTAGGGATTCAACCACTAACCTACATATTGGTGAAGCCCTCATCCTTAAAACAATTCCAAGGCGAAAAAAAGAGATTGCAGCAGCATAAGTACAATGTGTTAATTGTGAAGAAGAAGGCTGGTAATCTGGAGTGAAATAGCATTAACAGGCTATTTGAGAAAAGTAACTTTTCCCGAGATGACATAGTTTGAGATCCCTGCCAGAAACGCTACAAAGAAAAAGAAACAGATTGGCGATTTGATAACCAACTGCTAAGTAGAGGTAGGAGGTCTTCTCTCTAGCCAGGAATTTTACATTTTTATCATAGATTTGATGAATCATATAGTGAGATAGCTGTTTTGGAAGGACAAAAGACAGAGTTACAGGGAATATATTTAGTGAATGTTATCTGGCATGAAGAAGCAGGCATTAAGGGAAGTTATTCAAGCATGTTGTAGAAGCAAGAAGTCATCAAGAGTTCTGTATTACAAATAGTGAAAAGGAGTCTTCTTTTTAAAAAAAAAAATAGAAAGTGGTGTACAATTATGTAGTGGAAATCACAAAAGCAATTTTTGTCCAAAGTATAAAGCCATTTTACAGAACTTTATATGGGATATCTACTATAAATAAGTTATGGAACCACATGAAAGTGCACACTTAAAAATCCTCTTTGGAAGTTGCAATTACATGGGATAAAAATACGAACTGTCCTTGCAGAAGTCCTTATGGTTTCATAAAGATGAAACAGATGTCAGAAAATACATTAATTGAACTATTGTAGGCATGATCTTTGTATGTTTTGGGAGCACTGTCTTTTCTCAAGA
This sequence comes from Callaeas wilsoni, assembly GCA_013398955.1. Classification (NCBI taxonomy): domain Eukaryota; kingdom Metazoa; phylum Chordata; class Aves; order Passeriformes; family Callaeidae; genus Callaeas; species Callaeas wilsoni. The sequence continues at coordinate 87,029 of VWPU01011929.1, read as the reverse complement.
AAAACAGCTGAGAGTGCAGGTCAGCCTGTCTCATAAGGGAACACTGATCTCAGTGACAGGCAAGCAGAACCACCGAAAAGAACATTAAACAAACAAATCCTGTATAAATACAGGCTCATAAAATTGTGAAGAATTGCAGTTTCTAATTTGCTTCATCAGTGTTAAATTAAAAAAAAGGTAGAAACTCTCAGTGGTTTGAAATATTTTATATAGGTGGTATTATCAATGATTATGATTGTAGTGATTCACAAGACTAGAATAACGTAAACTGTTTTTTCTCAGTCTGGAATTTAGAATATTTGCCTGTGTGTTTCTGAGAAAGAGACCTTCTCTATTAAAGAAATCATTACCTGATTTAAGGCCACTGAAAACTCAGAAGCGCTAGATCTTGAATACCTGCAAATCAATTTATTAATGAGCACAGTGCAATGAGAAATGCAGAAAAGAGCCTGCTTTATACTAATCAAATCAAATTAGAGAAAAGGATAAGCTACCTTTTTAAAACATCAGTTTATTATTAATAGGGACTATTATTTACAGATACAAGCTGGAGAATGCCTGTAATAACTAACGTAAGAGGACTAGGTTTCAAGAATTGCAGGATTTCAAAGCTAAGAAAACTTTTGAGAGAGAAATTAAGAGAGAGGGAAAAATTCCATGGGAATGTGAACAAATATTGAGAATGCTTGGTGCAACACATCTCCACAGCCCAGGATAAATGCTTTAGATAGAATGCTTCATTCTTACATCATGCTTAGCACTAGTAGATGTCAAATATCTTCATACAGAGGTGAAGGCTTTTCTCTGAAGTACAAGTTTTGAATTCAAGGCTCGTGTTCTCTTCCCACTTCTATGGGCATTCTTCTTTTCTCTGGCCTTGGAGAAGTCTGCCTCTTTCTTCTCTGTACAGCTCAATCCGCTGAAGAGCACAGGTGGTGAAATTAAGGCAACAAAGAGCTATTAAAAAGCTCATATAATCAAAGGAAAGAGGAGATGAGAAAAGAAGAATCAGTAAAAATTAGAAATTTGAATCTGTAGAAACAAGAGGCAATATCAGGGAAGAAATCCTTGACTCTTAATGCAAAGAAATAAAATAATGGGTGGGGTGGGGGTTTTTTGGACTTCATTTGGAACATAATAAATCCCATTGGGTAGTAGGTCAGAAACCAGATGGAGATGATGAACCATTGAATAAAAAAGTAGAAAAGGCACAGGTATTCACTAATAAGAAGACTTGTTTTCTCTTTGGGAAGCCGTGGAATTATGTGGGTGTGTCTGCTAATGTGATTGACAGCAAGGAAGCACTTTCTAGTGCATTAGCAATAGCAGACAGTAGAAAGCTAGAAATCCAATTTTTTATGTCAGTAGGGCTAAAGAACTTGTGCTTTCAGGGATGGTGTTTCTTAAGCTGCAGTGGAACTCCTCTGCCTCCATTTGGGATAGGACAGGAAGTAGATGAGATCTTTTAAAACAAGTTTAAATACTCCATAAATCTCAAACACTACACACTTTCCCAAATAGACTTGACTGAAAAATATATTTAATTTTTTTTGGTTTTTAATAGATCTGCTGAAATAGCTATACTGAGGTAGCCCTACAAAGCTGATTGGTCTTTTGAAGGAAAAGCAAACAAGATAGACTCCTATACACTGGTTAATCTGACAGGCTTTTAGTAAAACACCCGAAATTAGCAAGGACAAAAAAAAACCTTCAAAGCCCCGAAAAACAAAAAACAAACAAATAAACAAACAAACAAACAAAATTCCAAATCAATAAAGCACAAAAAATATAAACAATATTCCATACACTATATACAAAATGTGCCCTGCAACATAAAGCTATTTTCAAAATCTGAGAGTGCTTTTCTGATGGATAAAGGTAATATTGTAAATATAATATAGTTTTTTCAACATTTGATAGAAAAATACTGCTATTCATATAAAGGTCACGTGAAATTAATTAAATGGGAGGTAGTTGACAGATCTCAAAAGCAGTTTTTACTGGTGATGTTTCCCAGTAAAATCTTCAAGAGATAAATAATAGGTCTAACATTATTTTGTATTCCTTCAGTAGGCCAAATCACTTAAAAGTCACTTATAAACGTTGCTTCACACCTAAATTATCAAGGTCAAGGAACTGTTTGGACTGACAGGTAAATTAGACCACTGAAAGAAAAAGAGGTATTTCAAATTATATACATCGTAATGAATAATCCAGGTAGTGCCTACATAAAGGTGTAGAAGAAGAAAGAAGAAGATACATCATGGAGACAATATGGAGATGAGTGTGATCAGAGCTGAAAAATAATTCAGAACGATCTCTATGAGTGTTGTGGTAAATGAAGGTGTAGTGTGATCTCTGGTTGGATTTTAATAACGTTGGAATGTGTACCTGTTTTTGGGACCTAGATTCTCATGATAATGGAGAAAAATTGAAATTCAAAAATGTGGGACCTATAATTAATGTTGAGGGCTTGGAGAAATGCACAAAATTACACTCTGAAATAAATAAAGATATGATTGCACTGTGTTGACACTTCCACAGGAAGCAAATGTAGGACATGCAACAGAAAAAAAAAAAAAGTTAAAAATGTTGTAGTTTGAAACTGAAGCTAGGTAAACTTGAAAAACTAACGCCAATGGGTATTTATAGCAAACTAAAGATGGAATTAATATTTTCCTCAATTCTTGGTGCCTGGATTCTTTCATGAAACTCTTACTCTTCTTTTTCTTCCTGTTTCGGGAATAGAAATGGTTTGTTTGGGGTTTTGTGGATTTTTTTCTTTCTCCTGAATTTTCGTCTTCTCTGTTACATGCTGCAGTATATTGTCTGATTGCATCAATCACATTGTATCTCCTGAAGTAAATAATATATTGTCAAGCTATGTATTATTTAATGCTGAAGAGAGCCTTCACATGTGAATACACAGGTGTACACATACAATTTGCTGTGGCGCTGGAACCTGTATTTACCAGATGTTATAAAGGAAGAGCTGAGTGAATTCATTTTGTCTAGTGTTGAACTTACTTCAACAGTGACTGAAAAGTTCAAGGTGAACTCTATTATCTTTTTAGAACAGATTATGAAATGTTTGTAAAGGCAATGTATTTTCTCTTGTCTAAATACCAGTGCTACTAAATCAAAAAGCAAGCACTGAAGTATATTTAAAGACCCTCAGCTGTCTACAGTTCATCTAACAATCATGAGGGATAGGGTTGGAGGTTGTGTTATTCCTTTTATTTTAAAAATGGTAAATTCTTGTACATTTAAAGCTTAATCCATATCTTAATCCTTATCTGTTACTCCACTGAATTATTACATCAAAGTAATATAAGCAGTAAATTTAAGGCCTCAAGGTTGTATATATTTGCATTATCATATAGATCCTGTTAAGTTGTTCTCTGACAAGTTTCAGATTTGCATTCAATGGCTTACACATGTGACTTCTAGTGTTGTTTACCTACTGGAATCTAGGCCTCACTAAGTGGTTTATGGTGGTACCCAAAGGTTTCCTGGGTTTTGCCTTCGCTGAAAATATAAATTTCACCACTTTATGTGGTAAAAAATTGTTGTGGAGGAGCATCGTCTAAATTTTGTAGTTATAGTTCACTGTGATTTTGAGTAAAAGCCATGTTCTGATTGTCAAGGTGGTAAATTCACACATACAACTTCTTATTTCCATGGCATTATTCATTACAGGAAATATTAAGCAAATTGAGAACTAAGAAGTTTGCTTATTAACTTAGTCAAAAACTTCACTCCCTTGATGTACTGATGCCTGCTCTGCACAAGTGAGTTACTCCTGACTAGGAAGCCGCATGGACCAAATCTGTACCAGCACAAACATTGCTCGTAGTGATGTTCAAACTCAGGTCTTTGCCTAGGCTTTTTTAGTCCTGCATTACCGAAAAAAAAAAGAACTTTCAAAGCTTTGTTTGACAGTTTTTCTGCTTCCAGTCATCCCAGAACTGAGCTGGGGAAGTGGATACATAGGACCCCTGGTCATTGGCACATTCGACCTGTGACAAGTCTCTGGTAAGTGAGAGCACTTAAATGCAGCGATTTATGTCACATGTGCCCTCACTACTGACAGGATCAATGTTACTGCAGTGGCAACAGGGCTAAAAGCTTTTTAAAGGTTATTCTTTTTTCTACATTTTGATTTCAATGCCAATATTTCAAATTTCAGCTAAGAAATCAAATTACAAATATTCTGTTTAATTCCACTTAGCAATCTTTGTATGCCTCTCCTTTTGGCTTCTGTGGGTGTATTTATTATTCAGCTGTTTCTGCAATATTTTTGTAGAATATGTTCAGCCTGTTAGTTGCCTGTAAACCCTTTGCTGAGTACTTTCTGTCTGTTGTGCTTTTGTTTATGATCACTGAAACCATGTTAATATTGGTCTAGTAAGGAGGTAACAGATGTGTCAGGCAAGAGGACTGTGAAAGAACTCTGGATAATTAGAGTAAAAATTTTAGTTGTTGCTGTTAAAGTCCAGTAACTGTCAAAATATTTACAATTTGTGAATCTCATTCCTGAGTGCAAAACTATTACAAGCATAGCCTGGTGCTTTAACTTAGAAAAATAATGTTTTTATTTAACCATATTATTATCTTGGATTGAAGAGTGGGACCATCTGATATCAAATCTATTAATTTAAATCACATATGCAATATTAACTTATGGATAAGCATAAAAAAAGATAACAAAGATGGTAGCTTTGTTATTAAAGACAGTGAATTAAATTTTCATGTGATTGTTACATTTCATGTGATAAATATAAATATTTTTCTGGATTTTCTATAGGATTACAGTATAAGTCTGGAAGAATACAAGTTATTTCCTTTGTGTACAAGACTTCTAACTATAAATTGGCATCCCAGGATCTGCTTTCAGACTTTTAATTTTAAACTTTTACTAGAATTATGACTTTGCAGCCATTGAGCTCAACAGCATAATTCTCACAGGTTTCCTAAAGTAACAATGGGCATCACCTTAAGTCATCTGACAGTTAATACATAGGTTCGAATGTCCGAATTTGTGATGCAAACAAGTCAAAAAAACGGTGACTTATTCTCTACTTATAAAAATTATAACTTCACAATTAGACAAATTGCGTATTCCAGTCACCTTTGTATATGATGCTTAGAATAAGCTGTTTGGGTGTGATATGTGTGTATTTCCAGAAAATTATCTTTTATGTGTTTGATAACTCATTTACATTTGAGAACAGCTTATTCTCTTTTCAAAACGTCATTATTTATTAAATTCAATTGTATAATAAACGGATTCATTACATAAAAAATAAATTCAGTGTTATGTAAACCTGGAATTATAGGCTAACAGACTGTTAATTAAGCACTATAATTCCAAAAAAGCATGTACTTGAGGGGAAAAAAAAAAAAAAAAAGAAATATTTTCTTGTGAAGAACTGTGAAAATATATTGAAAAATATTTCCCCAAAGTAGAATTTTAAACATTACTGCAATTTTTAAAATCTAATATTATTCAGTTTCAGCCTTTACATATTAAAAATATTAAACCTTTGACACTTTTGTTATTACTGAAATGTTTGCATTTTATTCTTCCTATGCAAAATATCAGAGCTTTCCAAGCTTCAATATTGACAAAGTCAATACTACTAATCAAAAAACATTTAGCAATAAATTCCTCTAACTGCAGAACTGGTTTATGTACTTTTGTGTCCCACAGTGTTTGTGTATTGCTGATTTTGGTGCTCATCATAGAATCATAGCACGGCTTGGGTTGGAAGGGACCTTAAAGGTCACCTTGTTCCAATCCTGCTGCCGTGGGCAGAGCTGCATTCCAGATCAGGTTGCTCAGAGCTCCACCCAACCTGGCCTTGAACAGTTCTGGGGTGGGGCATCCACAAATTCTCTGGGCAACGTGTTCCAGTGCCTGGCTACCCTCACAGTAGAGAATTTTTTCCTAATATCCAATCTAAACCTATTGTCTTTCAGGTTGAAACCATTCCCCCTTTTTCTGTCACTACATGCTCTTACAAAAAGTCTCTGACCCAGGTGCAGCACCTTGCAATTGGTCTTACCTTGGGAATCCTCATGAGATTCCCATTGGCCCACTTCTCAAGCTCATATCCTTGGATGGCATCCCATCTTCAGGTGTGTCATTATTGTCATATGGCGTTATGTTTATATGGTCAAAGCTAAAAAAATATATCTTTTCATTTGATTGCATTTATTAACCAAATATCATATCATGATACATTAACATCATGCTACTACAATAACGTCATTGTAAGTTAAAAACCATCTTATATTTTGGATGAGGTGTGGCTTTATTAAAATGAGTTTACTCACTGCGTTAACTAGTGACCTCACTCATCTCAAAAATACGTACCATACTCAAGGCTCTAATATTTGAAGTATAATTTTACAAATAAAAAGAAGTACAAACCCATACAGCTGAGAGCAGATTTATTAGGCTGGGTTAGCTCTCTGACTCGGTCAACTTTCTGCTACAGATCCTTCACCAAGGTGTTTTCAGAGTGCCTCTATGGTCTCAGATCTATGTATCATAGGTGGTTGAAGACTTCTTTTTTTTCTTTTTTAAACTGTCACTAAATAAGCATCTGTGTGAGAGAAAGTAAAATGTTTTAGTGCTGTCAATTGATTTTATTATCCCATTCACAAGACATGAAATTATTTGACAGAACTATAAACCAGAGAGAAGTAAACATTGCTATCATCCTTTAGAACAGTACCACAAGAAAGGACATGGTGCTATTAAAGTGCTGCTAGCTTTCCTGAACGCCAAAGGCCAGCCAAGGCCCTTCTGAAAATGTCACACAAATTTCTAATTAAAAAGAGTGAAATTTATGGAACAGAATGTCCACTAAATTAAAAACAAAATTACACAAAGTATTACAGGTACAACTTGTTAAGAAACAGTAATATCACTGATTAATAGCGATGTCTGGAATTTAATTTTACCTAATTCTAATGAATTATTAAGAAGAAATGGATCTGTGGCTACAATTTCTACTCCCGTGTGACCATATACTGTCTTTCCTTACTTACATGGTATCTGATGTGAACTGTTATTCACTTTTTTGATCATGGCTCAAATAAAATCTAAGAGAGAAAAGTGCTAGGAAAGCAACTTCTTCAAAGAGATGGTAATCTGAAGCTTTATGCTAAATGAGCATAGAGTTTAATTTCAGCTGAGTTTTGACTTTACTATTCACATTTTAGGTTTTTTGTTGTTTTTTTTTTTTTTTTTTCCCCAGAATTTGAAGTTTTTTACTGAGTAGTACTGGATAGAGCAGGATAACGATTAGTCAGAGACATAAATTAAAGCAGTCAGACTGATAGCAGTGCATGATAACAATGATAATTATATTTAGTATTCTGGTATTTTTTCGTGATATACAACTACGTTAGGTCAGTCATGCTTGACCAACCTGATATACTTCCACAATGAGAAGACTGGCTCAGTGGATGAGGGAGAGCATTGAATACTGCTCATCTTGGCTGCAGCAAGGGTTTAGATGATGACATACAGGCTAGGTAAGTGAAAGTTGGATTAAAATTGGCTGAACTTCCAAGAAAGAGAAGAACTTTGGGGTCCTAGTGGACAAAGAGGTGAGCAGAAGCAAGTAGTGAGCCTTTGAGCTGGCAGAGCATTTCCAGCAGGTCAAGGGGGGTGGTCCTTCTCTTCTACTCAGCACTAATAATGTGTGTCTGGAGTGCTGAGCCCAGATCTGGGCTCCCCACTATGAAAGAGACATGGACATACTGGACAAAGACAATTAAGCATTGGAGTTTCTGTCATAGGAGGAGAGGATGAGAGAGTTGGGACTATGCAGACCGAAAAAGAGAAGGCTCGTGGACGAATCTTGATGGTGGGTACAAATGCTCTGAGGGGTGAGTGAAGAATAGAGCCAGACTCTTCCCAGCGGTGTCCAGTGAAAGCACAAAAGGCAACAGGCACAAATAAAAACACAGTTGAAATTCTATTCAAGACCAAGGAAGAAGAAATAGTGTGAGAGTTCAGCTAGAAAATATTACGCAGGATGGTTGTAGAATCTCCATTTGTGGGGATATTTGAACACAACTGAATGCAGTTCTGAGCACCTCTTTATAGCTGACCCTGCTCTGATCTGAAAGTTTTGTCTAGACAGTCTTCAAACAGGCTCAAACACTCTGTGATTTGGTGCATTTCTAAACATAAGTTTAACTCTTTACTTCAGATTGAAATTGCATTAAAAAGCCAAGATCTTCAGAAGATCAAAACAATTTTGAACTAATTACTCTCTGAAGTAAATATTAAACAACATTTGTAGTGACTTACATGGTCCAAACCTTGGTTTTCTGTTTTGAATTACATGTTTGTAATCTGATGTTGTTTCTACCTTACAGAGATGGAGTCTGCAAGCTAATGCCAAGGGCCTCAATGTTCCAGTGAGAATCTTTAATCTTATCCTTTTTATCTGAGCTCATGTCTGTGAGAGACCTTTACCTGGGGATAGTGGGAGGATAACAGGATAACCTCAGGAAACACTGGCCCAGAGACGGCATCACTAGTTTTTTTGGTTCAGAATTTGGTTTCATTTATCAGGGAAGATCTGGCCTCTTTTGGTGATGTGAGTCAGCTGGCCAGGAACGCCATTGTAAACAAATACAATCCATTTTTGATTTTTGCATAAAAATTTTTAAAGTGTCAAGACTGTCTGTAGATAAATTGGTTTAGATCTGTTTTGCTTTATGGTCCTGCTTTACTACAAATTATTATCTTCATTGAACTAACAAATTCTTCTCTGTAGACTGAGACAACTGGGCAATCCTTCTTACTTCTCTCCTGTGCTGGTTTTAAGAGCTACAAAGAAATTTCCCTCCTCTCCTTCCAATGATTGAGGAACAATAAGGAGAGATTATAAATTGGAATAACAATTTATTAAAATCACAATAACCACAGCAATATTAATAACAAAGCATATAAAAAGGAGATAGAGTGTTTTACCCACAAAAGGATATTTACCTCCAAAAACAAACAAAGACACTTCCCAAAATTAGTGCTGCCCACATGGTCTCCAGAGAAAGGCAATATTGAAGGAATTCACTGAAGGAATGGAAAATAGGAAAGGGACTGGCAATAGCAGAGTGCTGATCCTAACCCCTTTTCTCCAGAACAGGCAAGATGGGGAATTTCTGACACTCAGCTCTTCCTGCCAAAACCATGCCCCAGCAATGATGTGGGTGGCATGGAACAGAAAAGTGTTCACCCCCTTCACATCCTTTTCTCTATAACCAGGACCTGTCCGAAAAAGGGTTTCATCATTGTGGGAAAGCTGATTCAGCCACTGGTCCTAAGTCATGTTCAGACTATAAAAAGTTTCCTAGAATACCCCCTTTGCTGCGAGATGTGCAGAGCAAGTTCAGTGCTGGGAACTCTAAGCTAAGCTAGGCATTTCTAATAATATACAATTTATTCAACAGAGAATTCACCTGGTGTTTTTCTGAAAGCTGGTGGTTTCCTGAAAGCTGCAGACTCTTCCTCACAAGCTGTCTGACGATTGGGTAGAGGCAGTTTGGCGCTGGGCTTGCCCTAGGTTACTAAGTCCTGCAGAGAGACAGAAAATAATGTCTCAGTCCTGAGACTGCTTGTCTGGGTTTGTTAACATGCAAACTGCATTCAAACAGCTTCCTGTATGCTTTGCACCACAACCCAGACTCTCAAAAAGAGCCCAAATGCTGAATTCTCTTTGTTGCTAATGCCAGCGTAATGGAATTGCTCTTAAATGTTGGTGTGAGATTTCCCCAGGGTTAACAAATATTTAGTCCATGACTACATGGCAAGACTTTCAAGCCTATTGGCATAAGCTACTTTGAAAGTGCACACAAATAATCTGAAAGAAGCTATGTAAAAAGAAAAGTATGTCTAAAATGTAGGATCTTAGAGCCAGTGGGATGTCCAAAAACTTGCCAAAGGCTGAGAAACAACAAAGACAAAAGCACATTCTTGGGAGGGTCCCGGTGCTGTTATGAAGTTAAACTGAGGCACTAAGAATCCCCAAAGAAAGTCAAGACTCCAGCTAGACCTCAATGAGGCAAAGGCACAGGCTGAGCCAGATTTTCCTTCAAGGGACTACACTGAGAAGCCTTGGGCTGTGCTGAGTGTTTCCTTGGTAGAAACTTTAGAGGTGACACATGTCCATGGTCTTTGTCACTGTTATAGCACTCCAGTAAACGGGGAATAAGAATACTGCTTATTCAGCCTGCACGTCACAGTATCTGGATTTCAGTATTGCCTGTCTCAACAATGCTTGTTATTTAATAGCTGACATCTGCTTTCAAGTTTTCCATATACATAGTGCATTTACTGGAAGATTTTGCTAAACTAAAATTCATATTTGTCCATTGTTTTTAACCTTGTATTTTCTTTCTTTCTTTCCTCAGGCCCCCATAGAGTTCCACATAACGATGCCCAAGGTTAGTAGTAAATTGCTGCAAATGGTTTTGCATTTCATTTACACTTATTGCTACGTCTGTGTTGTTCCATTTTCTCCAGTTGTCTCCCATGTAGCTTGATGTTCCTTAATCCCTCTGTATGACCGCTCTTTGCTTTGAGGGAATGAAACCTTGAAGACAAAACCAACACATCCAAGGCAGTATTGCCCTAGAAAAGTTTCATCAAATATGCCTCTAACTTGCGCAGGTAGAAGTACAGCTTGATTGTTGCACTGAATTATTTAGATTTTTATTAAATTTTATTAAATATTAGTAAATTTTTATTAAAATTAAACATTATACAGAATTCTCTGGTTCAATTAATGATGGTATTTTACTTGATCTCTGCCATTGAGACTGTATCCTTATTCTCAAGAAGTGTTCCAAGGATCCTCTAATTAGATAGGGAAGCTGATGAAGCTTTCTAAACAAGGGAATTGTAGGCATATTCTCTTGCCTTTGACTATGCCTGCATGAATAACTATTGTCAACAGCGTTTTACTTTATGTCAAAGTAGGTTTCAGTTATAGTTTTCCTAGATCTCAGAAGCAGCCAGGCTGTTAGATTCCTTGCATCTTCTCCAGCATTCTCCTTTCTCTTACTCTCAGTTATTTATTGCTTTTCATGACTAACCACTAAGTGCCTCCAGAAATATTGTCATGCTCATGTCTTCTGTTAGTAATTTCTTATCAAATCTTCAGCCCCATAATTCTATAAAATGCCTTCTTTTTCATAACAATATGCTAATTCACGTTCAAAGTATTGTACCCTGCAATCTGTTTCGTAGTTTCCCATAAGCACTTTCTTTTGATTCAATCAATTTATTTTTCATCACCTAGCAACCTCCAAATTCAGAAACCAGAAATGGATCTGAAACAGATATTTTATTAATTTTCAGCTCATTGTCAGAGACATTTTATACTGTCCTGAGATGAAATTAGAAAGTTAGGGTTTGACTTTGAATAATATATTTATCAGGGAAGATTTTATTCCACTGGGGTTATGGTTCATCAAATGAATTTGTTTGCAGTTCAGCAGTCACCTGAGATATTCATTGAAAGCTCAGAACATCTGTGTTTCTCATCAGATTTGGCTGATAGCACATTTGGATTCATTCATAACAACCTGAAGAAAAGAATAACGTATTTATTCTTAATCTGCCTACACATTTAAAGGGAGCTTCAAATAACAATTGATGTACTATATGAGAGAAGAAAAAGAGGAAGATGGTCTTGGTAAATAGAACAAAAAATAATTTATTACTCAGCACCAGCCTTAGGTAGGGTCATTTGCAGAATTATATTTCAAGTTTAAAGGCAACAAGGAGTATTTGTAGGGTAGAACCAGAAGGTTGTGAAGCTGGTTGCAGAATTATGACCTTTATGTGGAATTTGAAAATTCCCAGTGGAATTTTATGTGAGAAAAGAGCTCTTGCATCAAGGCCACGCTTCCATTTTCATTTTAAAATACTAAGTTTTGTAGATTTTGCATACTTTGTTAATTGCACAGTTGTCAGATAATTTCTGCAGGGCCTGTTTTAACACAGCCATACTGACCTGCAGCAGTATTCAAAAGATCACCGCATACAATTTCCTGTACTGCATACATGCTGTAAGATCAGACACCTGTGAATGGTGGTCGTGAGAATGATACACCAAAAGCAGGGATTTCTCCAACATGCTGTAAGGAACAGATCTGGAATTCTACCTCTGGCACAGGTCTTACTGTGCATGAGATTTGAATTGGCAGATTGCAACAGCTGTGGCTGCACAGGTGACCCTGTGGATTTGGTTGCCTTTCTCGATTTTCTCTTGAAAAATATATGAGTGCACTTTTAGAGCTCTGTCAAAGGACAGAGGCAACTCCAGTTTTATAACCCTATTAGCCTTAAGTGGTTTAAATCTGCATGTCCTGTCTCTGCCGAATCCTAGGTTTGATGGGTTACACTGAAAGGGAAATTTCTTTTGTCTGCTTTTTAAGAATGTGCAGCCGAGATGGAAAAATGTTTTTAACTGATTCCCCATCTCAGGAAGGGTGAAGTTTTTTTCACTTTTCTGCCCTTGGACCTAAAAAACCAAAAAAAACCAGGAAGATAAAAAGGGCAGGAGGAGAAAGAAATAGCTAAATCATCAGAAAATGACTAGTGTATGCCTATACACTAAATGGTAATTTAAAGGTTTTGGTACTTATTTCAATTTAAATATTGTTTTCAGGCTCACTGTTCTTCAGTCACCCATCCATGTGGGCTTTTATAAAAGCTAGATTGTGGGGCTGAAATATTCACAGACTTAGGAGATGATGTGGTCAAATGTGCAGTTGCAGCTGAGGCAGGAGAAGGGATTTTGTCGCTCAGGCTGCCAATCCTCTCCCCAGCCCTCATCCCTGGACTGCTGGCAGGCTTTCATGTGCTCTAGTCCCTCTGCTCTCCACCAACAGCCTCAGCTCTCACAAAAGCCGACCCAAAGGTTAATATTGACAGGATTTTTGCCTGCCCAGGGTGTTTTGACAGGAGCAGATAAGGCAGTGGCTGCATGTCAGGCTCTGGCTATCTGAGATGGTGGCTTCACCTGGAGCACAGGGATGGCTGGGGAGGTGGCCTGGGGACAGCAGCCCAGCACCTGACTCAGCAGCCACCAGGACAGTGTGCCTGCCCGCCAGCAATGACCTTTTCCTTCCTTTTTTTCAGGTTTGTTAGCTTTAACAGTGCTGGTAATAGTTGTGGCTCAAGCAGACACCATAGCAATTTCTACCACGAATCAAAATAGCTGTTGCTGCGATTGCCAATTTGTGTGGCCTCTGAAATCCTGAATCAAGACAACGTTTTTAAAAGGTCAGCTCCTCACTGAGGAAAGAATATGAATCATAAGAAGAAAGAGACTGACTTCGTATATTTAGTGTATGATATTAATCAGTGCTCCATAATTTATTGACTTTTACATTAAAAAAATCCTCTCAGTAATGTGTCTGTCTGCCACTGTTTTATTTAGTATTTGGAGGGAAGAGGATTCTAGCATCATCAGAAGACTCTTCCTTTTTTACTCGTTTGACAGAATTAAAACATTATAGTCACAGACAACATCTTTATTTCACTCAGGAGATGCATTTTATGAAGGTAACACCTAATTTTAGCACAAACAAGCACCCATCATCATTCATAAAATTGAAAGAAAAAGGATTCTTCAGCTTTTTTTTTTTGTTTGTTTGTTTTTCATGTTCCCAGCCTGTCATTTAGTGGTGATAGGACTAATCAGAGGCAAGAAAGGAAAGCAAATTTAGCTGTGAAGCCCTGTCAGTGAACTTTCCATTTTTTTCATCAGAATAATATAAATTCTGTCACGCATCTGCAGCTTCACTGTTAATTCAACTGTTTTTGCCTGACTGATTTCATTGCATAATTCAAAAAAAAAAAAAAGATGGACAGGTCATATAGATGAAACAATACACACAGTTCATACATGGACTAATATATATAAAGCATAAATTACAGTATTGGCAAACAACCTTACAAATTATTTTAATCTTTCCAAATAAGATCACACTGTGGAACTTTTGTGCGCATTTCAGAAAATCAGAGAGGGCAATATTTGGAAGATTTCAGTCAGCATCTACTATTTTTCAGATTTTCGAAATGTTCCTTACTTAAAAGTTATATATTGTAGCTTCACAAACAATTCTCTTTTAGAGCAGAAGTTCCTAGTATTTTGCAAACTTTTTTCGGTTGCATTCTGGGAAATGTGGTCTTTTGAAGCATGAATTCTTTAAAGATATGAGGATAATTCAGGACCACACCATTCACTCTTAAGGCACATTAAATTTTGGTGGTAGAGAAACAGAGAAAATTAGTGTAACTCTTTTTTCGTTTTTTTTTTTTTTCCCCCCCAGAACTATAGTGAGTAATAAAGAGAACACTTGGCTATATCCTATTTGCCTAAGAAAAGCCATCTCTTCTTCGAATTGGGTGGGTTTCCTCACTGGCCTGTTCTTTGACAAGCTGTTAAATGATCTGAATAAAGTAAAATTTTGGGTAAAGTCTACCAGGATTGTTTGAGAATAATATTTCTAAAAAAATGATTCAAGCATGCCTGTAAATACCTAATCACAGAAAACTCAGATGAACTACTTAGAATACTAGGTCAGGGACAATATCTTAGCTCCCTGTCCAGAACTATTTGTGTCAATGAGTTGACTGATGTACTTCTTTTTACATTGGCCTCTTAGCCTGTGTTTGCATTATATCTTCACCAGGAATATTTCTTTTTCTTCAGTAACATATATTAAACCACTTCAGATATCTTCCTTGATTTTTCGTTCTTCTGCTTCATGCCGTCAACAACCTTTCTTAGGTGGTCATAAAGCAAGAAAAAATTACAAAACACACTCCCTATTATATTATTTCTGCACTCTGTTGTTTAATATCTTAACTTGTATTTTTACCTACTGAGTGTTTATTTCCAAGATATCTTAAAAATTTTTTTCTAAACTGTTTGGGTGAAGAATTTTGAATGGGAAAGGTGTTTGCTTTAATGACTCAGATTCATGAAAAATGCTGCTCCTCCTCAGCTCCTGCTTCTGCAAATACAAACACTCACACACAAACAGACACAGAGACACACAATATTTTCAGTGTACTCTTTTGGCCACTCTTCTTACTAGAGCTGTAACGTGTACATTTATTACCAGGCTTGAGCTCATGCAGAAACAAAGTCTCCTCTTTGTCCCCTCTGACCTGAGACAATGTCATTGCATGGTGATGACAGAAACAAATTTGTCAGCTTCTGGACAAAGAAGAAATCTTGCTCTTGGCAACTTGTCATCTTTACAGATTCTCTGTTACATTTCGACAAACCTTGGCTGAGACTGCAAGTTCCGTAGTATGAAATGCTGCCTAAATTAGTCTGGCAGGTACAACAGATGTTTCCATCAGAAGTTCTTTCTTTCCTGTAGTAAATTAAGACATGGCAGTGTGAGATGCTAAAGAGAAATGTGCCTCTTTGATGACTAAACCAATTCAAATTTACATAAAATGGATTAAATCTTTGATTCTACCAGAACATAGTTAATAGTTCTGTAGGTCTTTTCTTCAACCACCCAACTCATTCTGAGTATTTTATCTTATTTGGTCCTTACATTGAGTATTTTTGTTGGCACTTATATATTTCATAGGACTTGTACCTGGAACTCACATGACTGAGTTTTATCTGTTCACCATGTCGTAGTTTGCAAAAAATCTGCTAAAACCTTGTAAAATATTCATAAGAGTAACAATTTCTGACCAACCGCAAAAATCCCCTTGGTCTCAGCTGCAGAACGTAGGGGGTCAATATCCTCTTCAATAATAAACAGGTACTTACCTCCCCTAAAGTTGTTTAAATAATAATAGGTAAACTGAACTTCAATATCTAGGGTGACATTCTATTGCTTTTGAATATTTACCTATATTTTTTATGATTATTAATATTGATGTGAATGCTTAAACCAGAATTTCAATTAAGCGTTTTCACAGTTGTGGGGAAAAAAAAAACAACCCAAACAGTGAAGAGACATAATATTATGTGGAACTTATAATTTTGAGACAAAAGAAAATTATATCCGGGATTATAATTGGTCTTTTAAAAGACATCTGGGTGACTGTGGCCAAACCTGTTTTGCAATTATGCAAAGCACAGCAGATGATCCTTTCTGATTTCACATCATCTCACAGAGTACAGTATAACCTTCTTAACTGACATTTTGCTAATCCTCATTCTTTATGAATCTGCACAAAAAAATTGGCAGTGTTTTCACTTCCACTGAGCAAAGATTTAAGATAAGGAAAAAGTGCTGAGAGAATGATTCATGTATTGCTGGGATGTCGCTATCTTTAGAATACGCACTTAGTAGGATAAAGTACTTTATTAAATAGCTGACATGTGTGACATACGTCCTTATTTTCTGTTCTGCTTTCATGCCTGATAAATTTCTAAGCCTGGTACAATATATGGACAACTCGGTAGGTATTGAAATTGTACAACTTTACCACACAGAATTCTTCATTCCTCACTGAAGAACCCAGGCATTAGCTGGGCATCAAGCTTTTGGAGGTTATAGTTTTGTGTGCAGCTGTGGTACATGAGCTGCATGGTGCATCTGCTGAATCATAAATTAAAGTTCAAATTATTCATGAGATTCCTCTTTTTTAGTCTTACAGTAAAAACAATTTCTAGACAATTGTGGATGATTTGATTAGGAATCTCTGCTTGCTGTGATTTTTACTGAGAGAGATTTCATGGATAATTTTCTCCCCTGCATATATCTTTGGATATTAAAACTGGTTTTTTTTAGGACTTCTAAATTCCATTTCAGGATGGGATTTTCTGGAATTCTGAGAATCTGTTCGGCTACTACATTTCAGTTTAGGGAACAGTGCCTTACTGTAGAGATAAATATCCTACAAAGTAATGTCAGATCATAACTTCCCTTCACCCTGTCTGGTTCACCTATCTTCATAGACCCGCTCGTCTCCCTACTGCTTCATGCATGTTTTTACTGTACAAATGCACTCAGGAATGGTATCCTGGATTTCAAACACTAAGTAGAATTTAAGCTTTAAAACACTCACAGTTGTAGGTTTTGGAGGGAGGAAAGCAAAGTGCTATGAAGACAGAGTTGTCTAAATGTCAGAAAATAAGAGCATTGCTATTTGTTCCAGTCAAAAGCAATTAATATTGTGTTTTAATTTGTTTAAGGAATCATGCAGGCTTACTCGCTAATTATGATCGGGGATCTGTGGTCTGCTTGCCTGCAAAATACTCCTTGAAAAGGGTGCTTTTGGAGCAAAGGCTGTTATAGTTTATGTCAAAATAATAAATACATATCCTTCAGAAATTATATGTGTAGTTACTAATGACCATATGGTCACCCTTAAAATAAATACAGTCCATCAAAGTTCTTTTTTTTTCCAGAATAATTTAAAAATACGTAAATTACACTTGAATTCAAACTTGCCTCATGTTAAGAAGTTGTTTACTTAGATCTTTTTACATTGAGTTCATGAAGTTCATAAGATTTGCCTTACCAACTCTCCAAGACAATTAGAACAGAGTGTACCACAATCATGAATTGTTGATCAAATCAAAATCTATATAACATTCACCTAGACTAATTCTAAAATGGTTTCTGAATGAATCATATTATCAAGAATATATGTTTCTATTCTTAGTTTTTTCTTTAAAAGTTACCTCATTAAATGATGAATTACTCTTCTTTTAAGGACAAGACATATTTTCCTCTTTCATTTAGAATCTTATAGCAAGGTATGTATAACAGCAATCTCTTTTAGAATGCTCACATAGCATTTGTTTGATATTTATATTCTTTTCTGAGTCTCTGGGTAGATACATGACCTTTTTACTATAATATCTAGCACTATGCTAACTTCTTGGCATTTGAGAATTGCCTTCCCTAATATTTAAACAGAATATGTGTGTTGCAATTTAAGTTAAGCACATTTTATTTTTTCTTGTCCTCTCTGAGAAGTCAGAATAATTGAAGCCTGTCTTTTTTATAACATTCTTATTGTTATTTCCTGACAATTTATTCTTTCCTGAGTCACCTTTTCTTGAGTCTATGCATGCTGTTTTATCATCAGCTTCACTTTCCTAACTTTTAATCACTCTCTGTCATTCAAGATTGTGCACTCTCTACTTTCTTTGTTCTCTTTTTGAACTAAGACAAAACAGTTGAGGCTGGGCCCTTAATAGTGTATTATAAAGGAAAATATACTAATTGCCGATTTTACACATAATGCTCCTAATAATGTAATTCAACTCTCCATTTGCTTTCTTGTTGCCTGTTTTGAAGTATAATCTGTTATTCAAGATATTGGCATTGAGATAGTTATCCTCTATTTTCTACTCTTTCTTTAGAACTCATTATTTGTCTCTATTTAAGTGTCTGTATATATCTTTATTCAACTACATAATTGATTCCAGTCTATTTTTTTCAATTTGACAAGCTCTTATTATTATTCTTTTCCTGAAATACATTTAATGTTTCATTTCCCAGGCTTTAAATAACCCATAAATTTGATTAGCTTACTGCCTTTTTGCAATTCTCCAGTCTAACCCTTTATTTGAATCCCAAGACTCCCTAACCAGGATTTTCAAGGCCCAGTTCAAAACTCAACAGCCCAACATGGCTTCAGACACTAATGATGTTCCACTTGGACTGGCTGCACTTTTCCATGAGGCAGCTTAGCTAATCCCTGATCTTTATATACTTCTAAAGGGTGTTTCAGGTAATTACCAAAACCTCCTGAGGGTATAATCTTCTGTCAGATCAGCTGAAGGGAATTAGCTGGATAGCTGGATATAGTTGGAGGAATAATATGGTGTAATACATCTCTACCCTGCCTCCTTTGTCTCTATTCCTGCTCAAAGACCTGGAGGAAGACCATTATGGATGCACTGTGATGGTGAAGTCTGTTCTCCATAGCTCCCCATTCCCCACACCAGGGTGGCTCTGGGCTGTGGACTTCCTTGCTAGCTGGGACTGAAAGGGCACCAGGAATCCAGGACGTCTCCCCTGTCAGCGGCAGTCACTCTTCCTCATGTTATTCCCCAGCACTCTTTCAGGCATTGCGAGATGCAGACCCAGACTCAGAGATTTTTGCTCCCCTACAGGAGTTGCTTCAGCTGATCAGTGTGGTTCTGTGCCCTTTTTCACAGAGCCCCTGCTTTATACAACAGCGTTTTTAGAAATTGCTGCATCCAGAGAGCACTGGCTCTTTGCTTTCAGTCAGGAATCAAGCCCACGTTTTCCATGGAAGATGGAAAGGAGGGCAATCCTCTGCATCCCCTTCTTGGCCTCTATCAGACAACACAGGAATAAAGCAACTGTGTGGGGTTTGGAGGCTAATCTTGGTGCATGTTTCCAGTGCTTACTTAGCATATCTCTGCAGAATTATCTTCCTGACAGTGAGAACATCTTCAAGCCACCTTGATTCCCAGAGTGCCATTCCTTACAGCTGGAGCTGCCAGGAGGGGAGCAGAGCTATTTCTGCTCTGGTTTCTGCAGAAGCTTTGCTGACAGTGGAAAGAGCTGCAGCTGCTACAACGAGGGGTAGTAATACCGATGGGTTTACTCTGACCTGCAGTGTGAGGGCCTTCTTTCATGTCCAAATCATGAAGAAGACCAGATCAGACCATAATGTCTTATTGGATCAGGCACAGATAATTTGTTTTGGTGCTCTCTTAGTTTTGGGGAGGAGTTTGTGGCTATTTGACACTGTCTTCAACACAGATTTACCCTCCACCCTCCATTCAAGATGGCAGGGGGAGACTTTACTGGTTCCTCTTGATAAAGCCTCAGTCTTCTCCTCTTCATGCTATCACTTATTAATATAAAATTACACAAGCTGAATTTTAAGCAAAACACTCTCTACTTTGTCCTATGCTCCTTCTCCCACAAGTTGTTTATTTTGATTTCTTTAAGATTTTCTTCATGTTAAGACTATATTAGATACATTAGGATGACTCTATCCTGCAGTATGAAACAGAAAAAAAGTACCAGATATTGTCTTGGCTGCTAATTTTTTCTATTTCTGAATGTCCAGCATGCCAATGTAGGACTGACTTGTGAGGCAGAAGACTTACGGGAAAAACACGCTGTGGAACTCAAGAGCAGCTGGAGGAAAGAGAGAAGCTCAGCTTAGTTCCAACACACTTTGTTCGGCTATATTTGTTGTTAAACTGAGGTGACAGCTAATCAAGCTAGCATGTAAACAGGTTAGGCAGAAAGGAGGAAAAAAGGCTAAGCTAGCTGTAAGAGGTTTTCGAAATTGCTGCCTCTTTGCAGTAAAATAGCCACCAAATATCAAAAAAATAAAAAATGAGGTGGCGTCTGTGTGTGTGTGTGTGTGTTGTGTTTTCATTTTGTTTGTTGTTTTTTTGTTAGTCATCAGACATTCTACCAAGAAAATTTGAACTTACTTGGGCAAAATTATTTTTATATTAAATAGATGAATCAAAAAGTCTATGAGAAATTCCATACAGCCGCAGAGAAGTAAAGAAATTTTACCAGAAAGTTTGGCAAGCAAATAACAGAAGGATTTGAGCATAACACAGTGGAAAACTTTACACATGAAATCTGGGCTGGTCATTTTTGCAATATTATAGTGACGGCTCCCAAAGTCTGACAACACTGTTGAGGAAAGATAGAAAAATTGATACAAGCATTGTAAACAACTCTTTCGAGCTTACAGAAACACAAAGCTGAATTTCGATTTGCTGTATTCCTATAGTTCTTCTTGGTGATTTCCATATTAATGCCATAGTGGTTTTAGATTTTTGGAAGCTAACTAAGATATTCGCTTTACTGCAACTTAGAAAAGCAACAATTTGAGCATTAGCTAGTTATAGACTAAACTTGTACTTCATCTCAGTGAGATTTTAAAGACCTATCTCAGTAGAAAAACCCAAGCTAAACTCTTTTTAATATATTCTTTTTCCCTGTCAACTTAATAATCCCCTCTAACTACAACTTAGTTTTTGTGAGTCTTTCTGCTCTCTCCCCTGTAAGAAGTTGTATCAATACTTTATATTGATTACAAATATAATTCTTGGTATAACAGCTAGAACTGTTGCTGAACTACTGGTGATGCCTTGTAGAGGCTGACCTGGAACAGAGGCTGGACAGAGTGAAAGGGTAAAGGGCAGGTATTTATTGAAAGGCCTTCACAGGGTGCACCTTGGGCGGTGCAGGAGTCTCACAGAGACTGCACCCAGGATGGACCACAGTCACACGTTTTTCGGACAGATATAAGTTTTGTCCATTTGCATATCAGAGGTTAATTGTCCAATTACAGCTTCAGGAAGTGGAGGCCCATTCTCTCAGTTTGCTCGCCCCATCTCACTTTTGTTTACATTTTTCAGGGCCTGAGACAGTGAGATGTCCTTGATTCTCAGGCCTAGAGAAGAATTGTTGTGTCTGACCAAAATGGGAAAAGCAGTGGCTAACACTCTAGATGGAGTTCAGAGTTACACACTAAAGAACTGCAAGATTAGAAATATATGAAAATATAAAAGCTAAAATCCTAAAGCATCACTGGCACCACCGGAAGGTTTCAAAAATTATTTAACTCCCAGGTAGTAAGGAGTGTTCTTACACATCTTAGAGTACGCACAAAAAGACCATCAGCATTATTTCAGATTTTGAGCTCAAATAACAACTGGGAAGAGGAAGATTTTTGCAGACCTGCTTTCTGCCAACAGGTTTGGAAGACTAGCATTTTCCTTCACTCATGTAAGTTTTCTATTAATTTTATTGGAAGAAGTGACCTGGTTCTTCCATCAATAATGTAAAAAGTCCTTACATGAGTAAAGAACTAAGTAAGCATTTTCTATCATTTTAGTACGTGCCATAGGAATGCCCATGGATCAAATTGAGTGAGAGTATTAACCATTTAAATGTTGGTAGCATAATTAGGAAACACTCTTACTTACATCTCTAATTGGTTATGGACCAACTCAGATCTTTCTGCAAAAATAGCCGTAAAGTTTGGGGACTTTATATATACCTAGTTAACAGCTTAAGCAGAATGTCTTCTTTCCTTGTTTCATTTCCTCTCTAAAATATTTTTTCCAGCTTTTCGGGTACTACAATGAAATATGTTTACTGGAAGTTTTCCTGGGGAAAGAAAAATTCACCCTCCTAATATTTGCAAGAAGCAAGAATATAAAGTTAATATAACCTAGTTGGAGCAAACTTATCATCATGAACCATTGATGTCCACCATATTTTGTGGTAGAATAATTTTTTCTTAGGTGACACTGGAACAGTGGGAATGAAATTAATGAGATACATTCTTTTAATGTGCTAAATTGGTTTGAGCCCATTGGGGTGATTATTATGCAGTTGAATCCAGGAAAGAATGACACCATCAGGACACTGCCTGGCCCTTATGGCCCTGACTGGCTTCACCTGAGACTTCCACCCACACTTACTGCCCCATGGCTCCAGTTAAGCTCAGGTTTGGGACCTGTTCCTTTCCTCAGCTGTGTTACAGGAGTGTTAGTGCTTGTTTTTCCCCCTAGCTGCATGCTCTAAGTAGTTTCTCACTTGGACAGAGCCTTTAAATGTCTGTATTAGCCTTGTCTCCAGCCTAGTGAACTTTTGTTTCAGTAAGTTTTTGTCTCTGGCCTAATAACCTTTTGTTCTTGGCTAGAGCTTGGCCACCGTTCCTTTTGAAGTAAGTGGGGCTGTCAGTGGCACTTGCTGCCAGTGTCTATCCCAACCCTCCTGGCTCAGGTACTGGGGTCTGCACTCTGTTAGTAGGGCCTTGCCACAGCTGGAGTCATCTTCCCCCCAGGAGCAGTCTGTCCTTGCTGCTCCCCCAGAGACAGCAATTATCTGACTGGTGCTCGAGGAAAAATGATCATGTTTTCATTCAGAAAAAAAAGAGAAGAGTTTTGGACGGTAGGAGCTTGGCAAATGAATTCATTGAACAGGTCTGTGCCCCAGTAAATCTTCTGGGCTTCTTAATTCAAGAGGAATATTTTATATGGATACAAGTCAAAAGACTATTTTAGCATTTAACTAAAAAATTACATATTTTAAATCTAAGTCTACAACTTAAGAGACAGAGACATTTAAATTATTTGAGTTACCATTGGATTTATCCTCATCATCCAGCCTGGGTCAGGGTAATAAAGTAAATTCTGTGAGTGGAATCTGATGCAAAGTGTTTGTTTAATTAAAAACAATATGTTTTTAAGATTTATGACCAGAAGATTTAACTTGTGGGTGCAGATTTGTAATTCGTAACAGGAATTTTAGCATGACATAAGCACAAGAAAATTGAATTCTCTATCTGTATATGATGCACCTCAGTGAGAGACTCCTGTCTGCATATGTCTAGGGCAGAATTTGGCTATAAAACTATTCCAAAACATTGCCTAGCAACTACCCTGGTACGTTCTTTGAACTACATTGTAGTTCATCACTCTACAGAGCATGAGAAACAGAGCAGGAATATAGAAGCATTGAATACTTGGTGACTGATTTCACACATTTTGCTCCTGTTCAGTGGCTGGTGGACTTGCACTGGAGGTACGACATCAGTAATAAATTTGCAGTCTTGTAAAAACAGTTTCAATGACTAAATATGCTTGTTTGATTTTGACTAATTGAGAAAAGGAATCCATCAACCCTATTGAACCATATGCCATAGCACTCTAATCCACTCAGTCAAGTCTGAAACAAACTATTTAGGATATATTGAATAGAACAAAACTGGAAAAAAGATGAGATTAATAAGATTGCAAAGAAATTATTTATTTCAAGACATAAATTTACAAAGGCTTACCAGTAAATTCAACTTTGGCTCAGTGAATACTGTTATTGAATTCAACTAAATGTCCCAAAACTTGGAGAGCTAAGCATGTAATGTACCTTTGCAGGATCAGGACTTACTTCAGACTACAATTCTGCATTTCAAAATAACACATGAACTCTCTTTTAAAAACTTGCAGTAATATTGAAATGTTGAGTCTTCAAAAGAAGACTATCAAACCTTCATTTCTCCCCCTTGGCCTTGACATTAAGGGTCTCCAACAATACACTTCAGCCTGAAAAACAAAAAATACATTTTTAAAATGGAGGTGATTCATGAGACCTGGTCTGAGACCTCCAAAGAAAACAATTTTAGATGGCTCAAATTTTGTGCACTGAAATTATCATCTCAGCTGAACTTTCATAGCTCACATCTACAAAGCAGTCACCTGCAGGTCTGACAAAGAAAGAAAAATAAGTAATGATTGTAAGAACTTGAGCCACAGGAATTTAATTATTGTACTGAAAGAGGACAGTAAGCAAAGGGCAGAACTGGGATGAGAAATGAGGTTAGTTTCTCAGTACAACAGATTGCAGTTCAATTTGAATTGAGAATAGTTTGTGTTTTCAGTTCATACTTTCTTATTTGCTTTGTGAATCTTACTGAGAATTTTATTGTTTTAGAAATGTGTATATTTTTATTTATTGTGTCTCTAATATCAGTTATTTCATATTTATACGTATATTAGACAAAACATACCCCTAAAAATGTAGTGAAGGTCAACTGGCATGCCCCACTAGGACCGAAAACCCTTTGTTAGCAATAAGATATTTCAGTAAACTGAGATTTTTGTGCATAACCTCTTCTGAGCAATAGTAGAATAATTTAATTATTCCCTTCTTCTAAGATCTTTAAGTGCACTCATGTATCCTGAAAAAATGTATGTTTCTCCTATGAACAGTAGTTTTCTCTCTGACAATATGGTTCCACTAATTTCAGATGTGTTCCTCTGTTTTCAGAATGTAAATTATACTAAATTACAGTAAATATTGCTAAATTATATTCCATTTCAGAATGGAATTGTACTTAAGATTTTGGGAGAGATCCGTCATTGAAAAGTAAATGCCTAATATCCTTTTGCCGCTCTTCATGAAATATAATGTTCTTATTAAACATTTAATCATTAATAAGGTGTGTTGAAGGAGCAATATAAAACCAAAAAATCTGCAGTAATACACTTTACATCAAGTGATACGAGATGAGAAGCTCACGTGGTCTCTAATCAGAAAAATTCTATTTATTATTTTTTCCAAGTGTCCTGAAAATGTTGTAGTTTAATGGTTAGAACTTGTTCAAAGCCAGCCTAAGCATATCCTGAAACAGAAATGAGAAGCCTAAATTACTTTCTGTGATATGTTTCTGCTGGAAAAAAATGAAGATGCTTTTGTCTGCCTTGCAGGCATTTAAATGTATAAGAACCTGAATCGAAATATTCTTAGTACACACTAGCATTGTCTAAAATAAACCATATTATCAGTTGTATGTCTAGAGAAAGTGTGGTTTTAAATAGCTAAAGAGAAAAATGAATAATTTTAGTTCAAAATGCTGAGGTGCAGTATAATAGAACTTTGTTGCTCAAGAGCACTTCCTACTAACCTCACTTATGATTAAAGCTGACAGTTGATTTTTTTTTTCTTCAAATCCTATTAAATCTTTTTTGTCCCTGAAAGAGCAAATTTTCCAGGAAGCTTAGAAAAGAGGCTATTTCTGCATTGCATTTCTATTATTTAGAAATTTTACAGTCTTTTTTGAAGAAAACTCAAAATGAAGCCTTTCTCTTACAAAATCTTAAGACTTGAACCGAAACTATAGCTCTGCTCCTCACTGTCCATCTCCTTTTATTAAACAGTTTGGCCTCCTACAAAAATTACATGTGAAAAATTATGAAAATTACCGTTCCATCACATTAGAAAGCTTTGCCTGGAAAATGAGATTACTTATCATTTTCCTTTTGAAATGCCCTTTTCCCACCAAAGTGCCAAAGGAACATCCGTTACAGCTCAAATGAGTTCTCACGGTTTGCCTCATGAGACGTTTTGGAGGACTTCTGTCACCAAAGAAAGCCAAAGCAAGGGAAAGTTCAACACCACCACGGAGTTCCTCCAATATGTAGCAGAAATATTGGGGGGAGAATGTCACTAAGAATTTACAGGAACATAGAGCTTACTAAAAGGCCTCTTGCCATAGCCTGCTATTTCTGTAAAAGTTTGGCAATGTCCCTTCTTGATAGAATGATGAAAAATATATATTTTACAGAGATCCAGACTTATTGGACAAACAATTCAATAGATATGATTACATTTCATTAAGGCACACAAGTGCCACTTTCAGTAGCTTGATATTTTGCCCATTTCTACTCCCTTGACACCTTAAACACAAGTTATTTTGTCTGGTCAAGTGCAGTCAGTGTGAGTCAATGACACCTGATCTGGAAATCTTACCTGACAATTTGTAGCAGAATCTGTATTCTGTTTCAGGGCCAGAAGTCTGTTAGATTGGTGACTAAAGAAGAACATGTACACGAGTTTTCTTTATCAAGGCTAATGGAAATGTGAAATGGAAGCATCTTTGGACCAGAACTCAAAGAAAAGTACAAAAGCAAATGTATTTGAAGAGTAATATGGAAGTCTAAATTACAACTTGAAGGATTAAGTTAAAAGACTTTACTGTACTTGCTTAGGATTTCTCACTGGGTTAACTATCTATTTTATTTTATTTTAAGTCAGCAGTCTCTTAAAGATATTAAGCCATATCTTAAAGATAGAGGCTCTCTTTTCCGATGTTTTATCTCCATTTCCTGTGCTTTTCTGACTACCACTGATGGGCTGGTTGGTTGATAATTACAGATCCATTACTCATTGTTGGATCATTGTGGAACCACTCTTTACCAGACAACTGTCACTTCAGCTGAAGGCTTTATCTGCATTTGCTTTTTCCAAGATGATAGCTAAAAGCATGGCTGAGGTTAATCTTGGATGTTTATGAACCTTCCTGGTCATAGAGTGTACCAAAATGTTAGAAAAAAATTCTCAACAGAGGATAAGAAGTATTAGAGAAGGACAAATGAAGAACAAAGGCTCAAGCAATCATAAAGCAATACGTATTTGTCAGGCTTTCCTGCTAAGTTACTCTAAATAAATGTCCCACATTACATCTCAGAGGACGCCGTTATATTTTGTACTTTATCACTACTCCCAATTGCATCTTGAATGAAACAGTTTTTCTGCAGGTTCCTGGGGATCAGCAGTTAATGACTAATCTCCATCTCTCCATTCGACAACCCCCCCCCCGGTTTGTTTTTTTCTTGAACCAAATGCAAAATAAAGCCTCGTGCTCAGCAGAAATAGATATGAATGAAAACACCACATTATTGTAATGTCAAGCATCCAGGAGGAAGGTCAAGACTGATGGTAGGAGGCACTTTGACATGAGAGAGGATTATTCTGCCAGTTTGCAAACACTTTGATGCCAGAGAATAGCCATAAGTAAAATGCAAATTTGTGACTGTAGATAATAATGTGAATATGAATTTTTACTGACACAAGCAAGAAAATGGAGTTTTGAATATACACTGCATTTATTTTCATGCTCAGGTTAGATTTTTGAGGGCAAGTTTCAGAGTTAACTGTTGAAATTAATGATTGAAACAGTTTCAAGTGATAAATATACTAGAGAAAGTGTGGTCTTCTTTGGGGACTTTCTGCCATCAGAAAGACAGCAATTTGTCCAATTATGCACTTTACTCCAATATTGGCTATTGGTGTCGTCTGTGTCAGGGGCAAGGAATTTAGGTTCTCAATGTGCTTCCTAGCTGGAAGTGGCTGCAGCAGGGATATCTGTGCTTCACCTGATGGCAGCCTCACCAGATAATGTCTTATAGACCTGGTAATCGTTTCCTACCTGACGGTGACCCCCATGAAAAAACAACATGGCACAAAGGAGTGGAAGCAGCGGGATTAAATTTGCTTCCCAGAAGATCTTGTAAGAAAAGTGAGAAAACCACCTGTAAATCCTATGTAATAACATAGGAGGCATCATAATGATACATTGGAAAATCACTTGCCTGCCTCTTTCTTATGTCTCTTTACACCTTCCCTTGGGAGGCCACACCAGGAGGATACCACACTTTTGAAATCTAGACTGTATTTAATGTAGGATAAATTATGGCTTATATCCTGTCTTTATCTGGCTTTCCATGAGATTATTATTGTAAAAGAAAAATCTCCCAGCATTTCATACTGCACATTCAATCTTTTATTGATTTACTGGCATCAGTAACAGTTGCTGAACTCTGTCTAGATCACTACAGTCAGAGACTGGGTCTCCACAAAGGCTCTGAAAGCTGTCCTGGGCACTTTTTAAACTTACAATAATAGAAGAAAAATCTTTACAAATCTAAACGAGGCTGTTTTTCTCCTTTCCCTCGTTTTCTACCTCATTTTGTACAAAGAGGTCTCAACACTTCACAAGAGCTCTTATGGAGGTAGTGGAAATAAGAATAAGTACGGGTTGGGCTGGTCATCAGAGCTGACAGAAGACACAAGAATTCTAACAACTGATTGACATGTACAATATATCAAAAAAGAGACGAATTAAGGTCGTCTTTATCATCCATAATTTGCATGACTTCTTTTTTTCCACATTGAGAAAAGATAGAAGATAGAAAATCCTAAAAGTTTCTCCTATTCCGAAAATCACAGGCAGCCCTCTGGTGATGTAAATGTCTAAAATAGTTATAATTATTGATAATTAAAATAATTTGCTAGTAATCTGCCTGTCAATTTCTGACAATCAGGAATTGATTACTTCCTAAAAAAAAAGTTGCAGTTGCTTTATTTTTTCCATTTGTGCGCCATTCTCAAATAATTAGAAAGTGTAAATTAAAACGAATTGTCATCATAAATATTAAAGTAAAACCATTTCAAAGATCAACCATGAATGGAAAATAAAGTATTTCTTTAATAAAAAACTACTATGGGAAATCTGGAAATATCCTAATCTTAATTCTTACTCATCTCTGGTTGTCCATTATTAATTTCCATTTGTATTTGCTTCTGGGCTTGAACAGTGGTGCTTAATTTTATTAAATTTTAACCCTTTCCTATGCTTTTGAAAAATGTATTTCTTATGTAGTGGAATTACAATCTTTCTCTAAACATACTTTTTCAACGTCACTTTCAACTTCACTAACTTTACATGAATAAATCAAACTATAAAAGCATTATTTTTTAGTAATGCCTCAACACATGAAAAATGCCTTGTAAGGTAAGATAAGACTCAGAGATAGCCATCTTAACAAGTTATCATTTCCTAAGTGGAGTCATAAAAGGTGAGGCAACATCCCAAAGAAACTACAGACTGTTGATTTTAATGGTTTATTGGGGAAGTAATATTCTAAAATCAGAATATCTATCACTTCCAGGATTTTGTAGTCCAGGTTGAATGGAGCTCTGAGCAACCTGTTCTAGTGGATGTTGTCCCTAGCCATGGCAGGGTTCTTGGAATTTGATGGTCTTTAAGGTCACTTCCAACCCAAACCATTCTATGATTCAATGACTCAATGGTACTGATTCTTTTTTATATTGCTATCATGTCAAGCCCTTATCTTTGGCAATTTGCTGTTTATAAATGATGTGTTAAATTTCAGACACTCTCTAAATTTAAACCAAAATGATGGTAAACAATCTCCAAGACAAATTCAAGCCCCCATTACTCAAACTTTTAATTGAGTTCTACAGAAAGGATTTTGTTACATTTCTGAAGGTTGTCAATGATCAAAAAATTGGGGGAGTGCTGCTTAAAACTGCCACAGCAGATACCATCTCTGGCAATTTGAGTTTTAATTGACAAAAGTTTAGTATTTGCTGAAGTAAAGAACATTGAGACATACTACTGTCCTCTGATATCACAGAAGTACTTCAGGAAACATTGTTTGCTCTGATTTTGAATGCCAGTGTCAAAACACGATCATCCAAATGCAAATGGCATTGCAATTGCTGGATTTCAAAGTCTCTGACGGGAAAAGCAGAGTAAGAATGTATATCCATATATTCATTCATTACTCGTTCTCAGAATATTCTCCAACATCAAGCAACCCTTGATCAAGAACTTCATGAGTAAGAAGTGGGGTTTTTTTTAATGGCTATGTAAAGAAAGTTTTACATATGTCTATATCAATATGAAGACACATGAAATGTAAAGTGAGATGTAAAATCTTGCATCATTACTGGTTTTATAAATGTTTTGAAGTCACAGCTGTGTGCATCTAAATCTGAGACAACTTCTTTAATATTCTAATTAATGACAGAGAGGAGTAGGGCAATTACAAAAATAGAAGTCTAATTTAGGCAGAGTCACAACCTCTCTGCCAGGTTCTCTATCAAAGGTAGTTTTTTCCCCCTCTTTCACTGAAACAGAATCAATCCTCAACCCAAGAGATTCTACTGAGGCAGGTGCCTGTAGATTTATACCACCTGTCCCCATAATTTCTCTGAAGCAACCTCATCGTGTGTACCACCTGAGAAGCTCTTTCAAAATGTGTTCAATCTATATATTGTTATTTGCCCTAATGGGATATAAAGCATTTTCCAAACTACTCTACTGCTCTTTTTTTTTTTCCCCACAGAAGCACAGCTGGCTCTGAAGATGTAAAACAGTTCTTTTGGCAGCAGGTAACAGGACTTGGACAAGAAGGACTGTGTCCAGTCTACAATAAGAAAAGAATAAGCACTAAGATGTAAAACTGGCCAAGGTATTTGGACTAATGTACTACTAATAAGCAAAATGCTTTGAAATTTTTGGGGACCATTTATTTACAAACACCTTCGAGATATGCTTCTGCAGAAAAGACTAACTGGCTTTCTTGCCAGTCAGTTTTCAGTATAAACAAAGATACTTAAGTCATGCTTGAATCATCTTTGTTGAAGGGAGTAAAATTCAAAGAAGAGATGACCTTTGATTTGTTTTCAATTTTAAAATAAACAACCAAACTTTACTTCAAAATAAATTATTCAATCTAGAATTGATAAAGGCAAATTTGTGTATGTGAGAAATACATTTTTATTATTCTGATTTTTGTTGACATCAGGTGAGGCTGTTTGAGAACTGTGGGTTCCAGTAAAAAAATATGGAATCTAAACTAGACTGAGGGACTACTTCATTGAAAACATACTGGGAGAGAAAAAAATGTATTGCTAAAGACTTTAAACTGGTCAAGGAATACTTTTAAGGCTTTTATCTGAAGTACAAATGTGTGACGTTCAACAGCTGATTTTAAAATCCCTGTGAGGACTCAGAATAAAAATTTTTTTCTGAATATTCACTATAGTCTCTTAATCCATCCACTATATATGTTATAATGTTAGTATATAATACTATACATTGAGTATAATATATATAAATATATATAATTAATATCTTAATATCACCAACATTAAATATTCTGATTAAGCTGTTTAAATGTACTTAAGTAAAATTATTTTGTGATACTTTTCTTACATCACTACCTTTCAAGGACAAATTAGTACAAAATAATTTAAAAATCAGCATTTTTGGCAGAATAGAAAGCTGCACATTTGATGTGTCCGGTTGCATATCTTCCTGCTGACAGACTGTGTCTTGATGTAGGATCCAAACAATGCAGGTGGCATTTTTTTAAAGCAGACTTGGTTTTCCACCACTTTCCACTGAACTTTGATTGCATTCTGAAACTTATCAGTTTCCTGCTCATGCCTCACTTCTGCAGGCAGGTAGCAGAAGCACTACACAAGTATTGCCTACCACTGGTTTTCCATGGTGAAAACTCAAGGTGCAAAAGCAGGAATCAGTTTGTACATATCAGATCCATTTGCAGTGGACTGGTGACTCCCTATTTTTCTTGTCCCTGGCAGAGAAAGAAAGCTGTTTAATGGGGTGTGCTGGCAAATCTGACTTATGGGTTCAGTTCCTGTCAAGATGTTTGGAACAGTGACCAAAAAACCCAACCATACAGGTTTGTACCACTTGAGTGTCCCTGAATACCCTTTGTTTGAAGGAAAACTTATACACCCATTAAAAAATAAGAATTTTATGCATAAAAAACTTGAGAATCAATTTCCATATACCATCCTGCTGAGCAATGTGTCATTACTGAATTCTCATAAAGATACATGCTGAGCTATTTACAGGATGAACCAGAGTAATTAGCTCTATCTGTTGTAATTAGGAGTCAGTCAGTATGTCACCTGAGATAATTATGTTGCAATACAGATAATTTTCCTGAACGGTAGATATTGCATGGAATTATTTGTCTACTGGTATGATGATACCTCTCCAGACAAAAATTTTGATGATGGCTGGGAGAATAAGATAGTGCAATGACTGATAAAACTTCATTAAATTGAGTTAATCGCGACATTGTTTCTATTATTCATATGATTGCAGTAATTCTACCTTTGTTTTATGTTTTTATGGTTTTGTTACAGAAACACAGTCATAGTATTTGAACAAGAAGAAGAAGAATGAAAATTCATCTCTTTGTACAACTTCACCAAAGTCAGCAAAAATAGAACAAGCTTGACTTTTTTCAAATTTCTTATTTCAGGTATGGCATCCTAGATACACTTTGTTTATTGTAGTATTAGGGAACATCATTAAGGAAAAATCAATTTGAAAATACAAATTGTTTGCTTAGCAATAACACTTGATAGTTTTCATAAGTTCTTATTGAAGGACTAATGAAGTTTTTGCATGCAATATGACTTGATTGGATCTCTCATACACTAAAATATTTATTTGCATGAAAATCAGATAAATGATTGTAGTGGATTGACCCTGACTGGGTGCCAGACATGCACCAAAGCCTCTCCATCACTCCACTCCACAACTGGACAGGGGAAAGAAGAAAATATAACAAAGGATTCATGGTTTGAGATAAGGACAGAGAGAGATTCCTCACCAGATATCATCACAGGCAAAACAGGCTCAAATTAGAGATATTAATTGAATTTATTGCTAACAAAATCAGAGCAGAATAATGAGAAGTAAAAACAGACCTTAAAAATACCTTCCTCACCACCCCTCCCTCCTTCCCAGCTCTACCTCCTATCCCAGTCGTGCAGGGAGGTGGAATGGAGGTTATGGTCAGTTCATCACCTCTGGTTTCTCCCCCTGCTCAAGGAGAGGAGTCCTTCCCCTGCTCCAGTATGGGGTGTGTCCCACAGGAGACAGTTCTTCATGAACTGCTCCAGTGCGAGTCCACCCCTCAGGAAACAGCTCTCT
The DNA here is from genome assembly GCA_013398955.1 of Callaeas wilsoni. Taxonomy (NCBI): domain Eukaryota; kingdom Metazoa; phylum Chordata; class Aves; order Passeriformes; family Callaeidae; genus Callaeas; species Callaeas wilsoni. The sequence goes on along the minus strand of VWPU01011929.1, from coordinate 53,914 downwards.
GCAAACTGCTGCCATATGATTTCATCCTCTGGGCAGCAATTCTCTGTGAACTGCTGCAATGTGGGTCACTCTTCCACAGAGCACAGTCCTTCAGGGACAGGCTTGGGTCCGCCATGGGGTCACAGGTCCCACCAGGAATCCTGCTCAAGTGTGGGCTCCTCTCCCCATGGGTCTGCAGGCCCTGTCAGGAGCCTGTTCCAGCACAGCCTTCCTCACTGGATCACAGCCTCCTCCCAGGCCTCCACCTGCTCCAGTGCGGGGCTCCTCCATGGGCTGCAGGTGGATCTCTGCATCCCTGTGGTCCTTCATAGGCCCCAGGGGCACAGATGCCTCACCATGGTCTGCACCACGAGCTGCAGAGGAATCTTAACTCTTTCATCCAAAGCACCTCCTCCCCTGCCTTCTCCACTGGCCTGGGTGTCTCCAGAGCTGTTCCTCTCCCGTATTCTCACCCTGCTTTTCTCTGGCCACAGTTACAACTGTTCAACATTTTTTTCTTCTTAAATCTGTTATCATAGAGGTGTTACCACCGTTTCTAATTGGCCCAGCCTTGACCATCACATCCATCTTGGAGCCACCAGGGACTGACTGCTGGACATGGACATCATGAGGACACTGTGAGCTGGAAGAAGGATTGTCTCGAGAAAATTCTCTTCTGTAGGCTCCCTTGTGGTCTTGGACTTAGGCTCAGCCTACTAACAGAGTTAATGCAGAAATAGTTCTGCTTTTATTTATCTGGGCTGTCATGCCCCTGGCTGATGGCGGCAGCTTGGTTTGGAGCACGGTTTATTTTCATGGAGGCTTGCCCTGGCTACTCTGAATTAGGAGTTCCTGGTTCCAAAGCCAAAAGGCTTTTCTTCCTGCCAGCAGTCAGCACTTAAAATTAAACATTTCTGGGTTGATTTCCAGCTGGTGAAGACAGACACCTGTGGCAGAATTCAACACTTAAAAATAAGAAAATTATTGCAGCAGCAGGATATCGCAGCCCAGCTGAATTAGATGCCTGTGTCTGTGGCAAAAATGAGGCCCTTCTTACAGGGGGATCAAGGAAACTCAAGGTCTGAACAAGAAAATGCCAGGGTCTCCTGTCCACAAACAATGAGTTTGTGAAGCACCAAGCTAAAAGATAAGTACCTTTGTGTACTCCTGGATGCTCAGTGATGAGATCTGCAACCAGCTGCTTAGCAAGGGAGAAGGCAGCAATTGTCACCTCTTTTTTTAACAGTCAAGCAATGGCCAGTGTATGATGGCACATAAGGGAAGATTCTGTTTCTGAAGTGGCCTCTGGTTAGGAAAGTGTTGGTCTTCATCCCAGCTTGTATATCCCAAGCAGACAGCGTAAATATCAGACTGGCCCAAACAAGCAAGATTGTCTTATTTTAAGGTAATTACATGGGGAAGAGATTCCAGTATGAGCTACCTCCCTTAGTTTTAACCACTCTTCTTTCACCAATAAGGAGACGCAACTGAGAGAAGACATAAGCGTTAAAAAAAAGAGTTTACTAAGAAACAAAAAGGCAACAACCAAGGAAACAGTAATGAGCACCAGATACAAAGGTGCTGAATCCCATGGACTCCCTGGGAACAAAGAAAATGAGATGTTGGCCTCTGTAGAAGCCAAAAACCCAGATGGTGGAGAAGCCTTCTCCAAACTATGTAGTGGAGAGAGAGGTCAAAGTAAAAACAGCACAGCAACCGAGCCTCCGCAATTGCCGAACCCTCTCTTCACCTAGAAAACAACAGGGGCAAAACTGAAAACCTAGAAGAACTATTTTTTTGTCCAAAAACAAGAGTCAGTGCTGCTGGGCTGCCTGCTCCATGCCACCTGACAGGGGTTCTCCTGGTGGCAGCAGTCCCATTGGCAATGGTGGCTGGAACTGCACCAACAGCTAAAAGACTTGTGGAGAAAAGAGTCTGACATCCCAGCAGAGCTGTCCCAAGTGGCAGTAGCGAAAAAGTCCAAAGAAAACATCTTCCCCTAGTCCAGATGGACAGGATTGCCACAGCAACTGTGACCAAAAAGTTGCTCTGAAATTCTCCAAATCCCAAAAGAGAGCTTCTGTCTCTCACTGCCTGCGCTTGTAGAACCTGCCCCAGGCAGCTCTCTTGGCAGCCCAAAGAGAATCTAAAGAGCCTTTGCCTCCACTCTGAAGCCAGGAGGGAACAAAAAGAGGGCTCCGTGTGAGTGTTCCCTGTCTCTGAAATGGACCCTGGACCACTCTGCACGAAATACCCCAGATCTGCTTGTGGATCCTGGATCTCAATGGGACAGTGATAATGTTGAGCAGGTTGGCACAGAGAAGATGTGGAATACAATGCACATTTATTATGGGTTGTCCAGGACAAAGATTCAAGAGGCTAGAAGAAGCCAGACAAGAAGATGTACATCTCTCCCTTTTGGGCAGGGCTTTGAACAGGAAAGATTAACTTTTCTTCTGACTCCGTTTTTCTCTATGCATTTTTATTCAGTTTCAGTATCATTTTAAAGCCCTTCCACTATAGCTTGGACTTTATGACACTTCTCTATGGTAAGAAAGGTTCAGATTCAAAACTAATATGCTTTAGATACTGAAGACTTCTCCATGAGTCTATTGTGAAATGAGGTGAGAAACTTTCTCTGTTTTGTAGGTCATGGTTTAAGAAAAATTGATTATTCTCTGCATCTTATGGGAAATTAGCATTTAGGTGTGTCTCTGCACAAGATTGAATTGCCACAAAGCTTAAAACCAGTCAAACTTGAAAAATTCTATGCAGCAGAACCAAGCTCTAATAAACAATCTTTATGTTGAACTCAGCCAGGAGTAGTAGAGCATGAAAGAGGATGTTAAGTACCTAGTAGAAAGGTAATTCTGCCTCTAAGTCAAATTATTTCTGTACCAGGAAAAAGTTTTCAAAATCTGTTCCATTAACCAAGGGGCACATACAGTGGGGAATTTTATCTGTGTCTTCTAGAAAGGGATTTTTGTAATTTGATGTTAATGGACACAGAGGCATATATCCCACAGACCGGCTTTTAGCTTTTAAATGCACTTTGTAAGACCATAGAGAAACCAAATTATTTTTAAAACTACATACGATAGGTTATAAATCACATAGTATCCTTATTATACTGTTTAATAAGTATTATTATATTTAATAAGTATTTATTATACTGTTAATAAGCTGCTCTCAGTTTGGGCTAAAATAAAAGCTAATAACTATTTTGGTTTTTTAAAAAAAAGGGTGGGGAGATTATAAGTAACTTATTGTTAGGTCTGATAGACAGTTCCTAATTATTCAGCTATATCCTCTCACCCTGACAGGAATTCTTTTTGTGTTAGCCTTGAATTTTCCTGTATGAACCCAATCAGAAAGTCTGGTAAAATCACAGCCTACTAGAGGGTAGAGTAGCTTTTATCACGTCGTCTGTGCTTAAGTGGCCTTTGAGGAAATTTACTGACCTTGTCTGGATTTCTTTTGGGTTCAATTTGCGACAAAATAAACTCAGACTTGTTTAGGATCCTCATGAAGAACTGCACCACACACTGTTATTGTTTTCTTTCCGTCACCTTCGAATGTGGTGCTTGATACTGATTAATTGCCTCTCTTTTCTCTTTACCAGGTGCATTTGCCAGGTCTCGTCTTTGATAAGAGAAGCCACTATCTGTGCTTTTTCAATTTTTTGTAATACTGAGTTAACCGTTTCTGCTCTAAACCCCTCATAGCCTAAATCTTAACTCAAAATTTAACAGAGCCTGTGCTGCACACATGACTGACGGGCTGGGCATGTAGCCATAAACGCTCACTCACGTCACTCCCTCTAGAGAATGTCACTTCTCACCCCACAGAGCAGGATTAACTTAATAAGACAAAAATGTTGTATTGATACAGGCAGTGTATGGATCAAACTTATAAAATACGGTGAAATTGTAGCTGCATTCGCATGATTCCAATCCTCATATATTCACACCACAAACATTTACAGTGCATGCATGGTATTTTTGCTTCTACCTTCTTCCTTCAGCATTATGCTCAGAGTGGATCTGAAACTGATTCCTGTCAACTTTCAGTGTTTCTGCAGAAAAAAATAAACCAACCAAATATTTATTAAATATGTACTATTTATTTTCAATTACTGAATAATGTTCATTACTCTGAACCTACAAAATGTGCATAAAATTGAAAATTAATCTTCGGATATATTATCATAATTTCAAGATTCCTTTTAGCACAGAAATGTGAACTGGAAAATTATGTACCTTTATTAAAAAAATTAATAAATCTGAGATTATAGATTACAATGGACACACAGGGAAAATAATCTATATTCTACAAATCCTATCTGTAGCATGTCCTGATGGGATTTTCCCTCCTGTTTTCTCCTTTTCTTTGTTTAAATGAATGCAATGCACTACATTATTGAAAACAATCATTGTAAAAGATGCTAATTTTTTCCCCCCACCTTGTGTGGTTTCCTTTACTGTGTCACTGACACCAATTTCTCTATTAACGACTCTCAGTCTGTTGACCTTGATGAAGTTATTGATTGGCAAAGGTTTTTTCAGGTGTCTAATTTTGTGGTACTAACAGACTGGAACTTGGTAAACATGTTTTTCACTTTCCTTTTGTGAAACATTAGGTAGTTTAAAAAGAAAAGTACTGATCCCTCAAATAATTATATTTCATACATATCCTATCCTGAAAAGTGGAATTAGAAATACCCTGTCTATCCTTTTAACAACTTCTAGGCAAATCTACCCCATTTACAGAGAAGTAGGTTTCAGTTATTATTTGTAAATGCGATGCCTGGAAATTGGCCTGAAGTCTGAGTCCAGGCTCAGGAACGAAAGACATTTTGCCATGGAAGCTTAAAACAGCATCTCAGTCCTTTGATATCCACCTTTCCAAACTTCTGCAAGACTTGTATGCCCAATTTATTTTGGCTATTTGAAAATCACTGGGCTATAATAATTAAACAAATTATATGGGTACCAAAGCAGCTTTTTCCTAGAGATGCCTTGTCTTTTCAGTGCTAACAGAAGTAATTTTTAGTGTGTTCAGTCAGGTCAGCTGGGCCATGATTAAAAAAAAAATACAATGATGCCATTTGATGAACCAGCTGTTTGGTCCTTTTGGGGTTTAGCTTTTGTTTGGGGTTTTTTTGAGTGGGAGTGTGCTGTTGGTTTCTTGCTTTTTTTTTTTGTTTCTTTGTTTTGTGTCATTTTGGTTTGTTGGGTTTTTGTCTTTTTTAAGAGGCCCCTGTCACTGGAATTATTAATTGAAAATAGTGCTAGAGGTGGCTCTGTGCTATATCCACTGAGTGGATCAAGATAAATTTATCAAGCTTTGTAAGAATAGGATTTGGGGATAGTAGCTGGTTCAAATATGAGTTACTTTCTTGTTTCTTCTGGGAGAACAGGGAGAGCTTTTGAAATCCTACCAGGTGAAAAACCAATTTTTAAAATTATATTATATCAAACATTGAACATGTTTTCTGAGGAGATAACTAAGTGTCAGCACCGTCTCACTTGTGGTTACAGCATTTACCCCTGTGCATCTCAAATCTTATTTTTAACCTTTCTTCACTTCCCACATGTTTATTCAGTGGAGTGAGGCTACAAAAAATTAAGAATGGAATTTACCCCATTCTGATGTTGATAAGAAGTAGACACCTTTTTTTTTTACCCCTCTTTCCAACCGTATGTGTTTCTGTTCACATAGGGTAAATTGTTTAAATGCTGTAGATGCTCTGGGAAGAGTGAGATGTGGGGAGAAGACAATGGAGAGGATGGAGATAGATGTATTGCCTGTCAGGAAATGCCAACTTTTCTGCAGAACATGGAAATATAGGAGGAGGGTAGAATATCCCATCCCAGGAATCACTTATGACCTTACCTAAATTTTACGGTTAGACTTGTTGAAAATTCATCAGAAAGTAAACACCAAAAATTACTGCTTTAGCCAAGCCACTACAAAGATTCAGAAATATAAAACTTTTGGAAAATATGTCAGGGATCCAGCATTGAAAGTATACGTAGATGCCTTACGACTGAATTGTCTTTTATGGGCCTAAGTTGAACAGAGTGGAGGATGATGCAGCATAGACTGGGAGTCCCATGTGGCTCTGTCAAGAGGGATCTTCACATTTTTTGGCCTCTAAAGAGAGTTATGACATTAGTTGTCTGAATGGATGCCCCTGTGAGGATTAGCTAAACTGTTTCTTAACACAGTTGAGCTGTACAGTTTATGACTGAACATTTGGACACCTGGTTTGGATTTTTTTCCTCAAAAGCTCAAGAATTCTGGCAAGTCTAAAAAGAATATTTTCTTGCTCTAGAAGGAATGCTATCATTTTCCCTCAAAAGTGAAATTACCTGCTAGCTCATTAGAGTTAGGTGTCTCTGGAAGTTATGCAAATGTATTCCTCATCTACAACAGGGAAATTACAGTATAAAACTAGACCTTTCAACTGCTTTCTTTCAAGAGTCTGAATCAAAAGTCTAGGCACCAAAATTTGCATTTGATCTCCACAAATCAGAATTACATCTACCTCCAACCTTTGTTAGTTGCCAACAGGGTTACTTACTTGAGGTCTAACAGGGTAAGATTTGAATTAGCTCAACTTCAAGATCTTCTTGATGTCTCTCTACTGCAGTTTGTCATCCCTGCATAGCTCTGACATCCCCTAAGGAACGTCAAAATCCAGTGGACCTTAGACAGAGACAGTCATGAATCCACATGTGACGTTTCTCACAGCATAGTTTTAATGTTCTGAAGAAAAATTCTACGGTTTATGTAGAAACAGTTTCTGACCAGAGAGAATAGAAAACATTAGAAGTCATTAACATACTTTATTTGTTTAAATCAAATATTTTTTTAAAGAAAAATAACATTGTAGAAAATTCTTCTCTCCAATAGAATTAACAAATATGACAAATATGAGAAAGCTGAGACAGTTGTGGGAACAGAAATAAATAAAGAGGCCAACAGAAGGAAAAACATACAGACACTGAAGTGAAAGAATAAAGAAACAAACTCCTAGTTGCATTTTGAAGTACTTGTATTTGTAACAGATATTTCCCAGCTATACTACATGTTATATGACTGAGCAACTTTAATTTTGACTGCTGATCAGTGCAGTGGCATGTTCAGTTTTATAAAACAATCAGGTAACAGTCCTAAGTCAGATGCACTAGCATGAGTAATAACATATAAAGCCTGCTAATATATTAATTATTATAGTGCCTCAGACTGTGAAACTTTATATAGAGTTAATTATCACCATGTTAATGAGTGGTGTTATGATAGATACAGAGTGGGTAATTTCATTTGTTCAGTGCATTTGAGGAGTTAGGTATTCATTATAATGCTAAAATTAGGAGTGAATAACCTCAATTTTCCCACAGTTTCTAAAATCCACACTATTAATGCTAGCGCCTGCACTGCACTGTGGATGCAAACAAGCTGTTCATTAACAGAAATTAGCTGTGTCTCTGTTCCATTTTGTCTTCAGGTGTCTGAAAATAGTGCCATGGTTTTCTGTCATTTCTGTATAGAGGAAGAAATTTTTCATTGCCTAAATATTTGAGAAAAAAAACAAGGAATGGAGTCTTCACAGTTTCTTGACCCCCTTCAATCTTTGACACTTACAAACCATCACACCTAGAAAAAAAAATAGCAATCTGAATCTATAAATGCCTTATATTCAGTAGCCATGGGCCTGCTGCTCTAATTATTATTTTCAGTACCCAAGATTCAGTTTACAAAATCAGCTCCAGCAGATTACAGGCAGTAGAGCCTGTAAATGAGAAGGTAAAGCAACATTTCATGGCAACCCAAGGATAAATCTGACTTCATATTCGTACACTGACTTTTGAACACCATGCTTGGCATTTAGCAAGGCCAGACCAAGAGTAATGTGCCAGCAGCCTGGGAGGTAAAGGCTGTAACTGCTGGGGTTGGGAGGGAGGCAAAGGTGAGAGTCTCACTGGGAGTGAGCACCTCAGGTGTCATAAAGGAAGGGATGATCTGAAAAAATATTTGTTCTTTGAAAATATCTCCATTTGTTACAGGGTTGAGGGTCTGGGATAAGGATCTGTCCACATCCAAGGTAAGTGCTATGGCCAGATAGCCCCTCATCAGCTCCCCTGGAAAGGTAGCTATCCTTAAGCTGGTTGCTCAGCCCTTGCCCAGGTTCTCTGCTCCATCTAGAGTCTCCTTATTTTCTCAAATTATTTAATTCCCATGCTTTTTACCTCATGTCACAGTCGCTGTTTTTTGTGTGTATACTATGTTTACTACGTATCTAATTTTTGGTGACTGAACACAGAAATAAATGCACGGATGAACGTGCTGCATAAGCTTCTCCTCAGAAAAGAGTTTTTTAGCATGTCAACTGCTTCCCCTCAATACCAACTTTTATTGTTTGTTATTATACATTTTATAAACTCTCATGCCTTTCCGCATTGGCTTACATATCAGTATTCCGCTCTGGGGAGCGTTTTGTGGAACTTTTTATGAATAACACTAACTTAGCTGTCGTGTCTACTTTTACATATAACTCTGATTTCCTTATTGTTAGTAGGCAGACTCCAGCCCTTTGTGTATTTTATTGCTTAACTTTGTTTTGCACTTGAGACATTTTGAAAGTCTTTAAACCACGAATGTTCTGCATGATCCCCTCCCAGGATGACTTATTAAAATGAAAGTTTTCAGTCATAATCAGCATTTTAGAAGGCAGATTTTGCTATAATTTCACTGCAGTCCTTTAAATGATTATGCAGCTGATAATCCCTTACTGTCAACAGGTCATTTCCTTAAATAGATTTGAGCTTATGACATATAAAATCAAACACCATGTTTTGTTTGTTTTTCTGCCTGATTGATGTTCCCCACGCAACTTGAATACATGCACCTGGATGATGGTGCTTAAGCCTGTTCTTGACAGCAACTGAAATATTATACATATATGACTTGCAAGGAGGTTATTAAGAATACTTCAGTGTTACTTTAAGAATAAGGAAAAAGGAACTCCAGGAATGGCAGGGCCAGTAAGGACAATTTTTGTGTTTAAATGGCCTGAGCTTAATATGAACTTCAAGTAGCAGGAGGAAAATGCTGTGACAGAATATTTAATTGGGAGGGGCTGTTAACTCCCTCGAAGGTAGAAAGACCCTGCACAGAGACCAAAACAACTCAGAGGACTGGGCAATCACCAGTCATAACTTTAACAAAGTACTGGATTCTGCACCTGGGGTGGGGCAACCCTGGATATACAGACAGACTGGGGAATGAGAGGCTGGAGAGCTGAGCTCTGGAGAGGAACCTGGGGGTCCTGGTTGATGGCAAGTTGGATCGGAGTCAGCAGTGCCCTGGCAGCCAGGAGGGCCACCTGTGTCCTGGGGGCTTCAGGCTCAGCATCACCAGCTGGGCAAGGGAGGGGATTGTCCCGCTCTGTTCTGCAGTGGGCCTCACCTTATATATTGTGTGCAGTGTTGGGCACCAAATTATAAAAAACGATATTATGCCATTAGAACACTGAAGGGTCTGGAGGGGACATATGACTAGAGGCTGGGGTCATGTGGCTTGTCCAGCCCAGAGAGGAGGAGATTGAGGGGAGACCTTATAGTGATCTGCAGCTTCCTCATGAGGGGAAGTGGAAGATCAGCTCTTCTTTTTGATGACTAGTGAGAGGACCCAACAGACCAGCATGAAACTGTGTCACGGGAGGCTTAGGTTGGATATTAGGAAAAGGTTCTTCACTCAGAGGGTGACTGGGCACTGGAACAGGCTCCCCTGCTCACAACACCAAGCCTGAGTTCAAGAGGTGTTTGTACAATGTTCTCAGGCACATGATGTGACTCTTGGGGTATCCTGTGACAGGCCATGAGGTGAACTTCAATGATCCTAGTGGGTGCCTTCCAATTCAGGATATTCTATGATTCCGTGGTTACACGGGATAGTTTCATCTGAGCTGACAATCATAAAAGAAAGAAATCAATGGCACCACTTAAACATTCTCAACTGAGGTCTCTTGTGTTTCTCAAATTTAGGAAGTTTTATATGCCTTCACCTTCAAAGAAGCAGAGAAAAACCGAGCAAGGAGTACTGAAGCTGACATTGGTTTTGGCAGATGACTGTTTGCTGGGGAGCATTATCACCTGCTCCATGTCCCACTCAAACCACTTTTCAGCCCAGCTGTACTCAGTTGAACTCTTTGGGAACAGATCGTAGCATTACGTGAAAAGGGGTGCGTAGCTATGTCCTCCAGGGTTATGAGACGTAAACACATTGCTGATTATCTAAACTCAAGGATGGTGTTGCCTTGATATTAATACCATATTAATGAAATGAGCAATTTAGACCCTTTGAGAAATGGTTTTACGGCTTCATCTCTCTGTACATCTTTTTTTATATATCTACTGAAATATATATATTAAAATACACATCCAATTAAGGTTTTCATATATCATATAAATATATACCATAATTTTTTTTAAAAACTGGGTTCTCACATTGAGACAGGAGAGCTTAATGCTTAATGAGCAATTATCCTCTTTTTATGGCTCATCTCCAGCACTGTGCTCAGTTTGCCATGTTCGGCCCTCTTTTGGAGGTCTAGATGAATAAAACATTCCTGCTTTGGAGGACAATGCTACTGGATGAGTTTTATTACTGAACTAGCTTGAATACATTGGTAGCAGTCAGAGTCAGTCACTCAGCTTGAATATATTGGTAGCATGGCAGAACTCTGATGAAAGACATATACTGAAAGATATGAAAAAGGAAGAAAGAACAAAAAAAGTCCACACACTGTCTAAGCACATAAACTTGCAATTTTTGTGAGATTCACATAACCAGGACATTAATGGAAACTGGAAGAATGGACTGTAGAACCAAATAGCTGAGAAAGTAAGTTTTTCCTAGAAATCACTGCTGTAGCACAGTTCACTTGTTGGGATAGGAGAGATATTATGTGTATGTGAGTTGAGCAATGGATACTTTTCTGAAGCCTTCAGAGTGAGCTCCATATTATTCAAAATTCCAAATACTGATCCACGTTACCTGTGTTCCTAATACAGTGCATAGGTGTGGCAATTTGAAATCACATCAGGCCCAAGTATAGGTGCACTGTATTTTGCCACAAAGATTTTAAGGTGTGATGTAGATTGCTTTAATCAAATCTAGCACTTTTCTGACTATTTGTTTCCAATTTTCAATCACTATAACTTTGTAGTGAAGGAGGAACTTAAGAGAATTCATAAAGAACCCAAAGAAGGTTTTGTTTCAGACAGGAATGAGGGAAAAAAAACATTCTGATAATGGAAAGGAGGCAATGAATATTTGTTTCTTTGCAGTGCAGTATCTGTGTGGAAGACTCTGAGAATGACTGCCAAGGAGCCTAATAGCTGAAATAGCTGTTAAAGAATAATGACATTGCTAATGACTCAAGATATTACACACCAGGAAGTAAGTTCAGACAGGATCAGGTGCAGAAATGAGCCACAAGAATGGTTCAAGGAATGGAGATTATTTTGTTAGAGAAGTCCAAGAGAGCCAAGCTTGGACAGCTGAGCCCAGCACTGGCAGAGGAGATAAGCCAGCTCTCCAAGGGTGCCTGTGGAAGGAAAGCAACAGAGAAGAAAAAAAAAAAACTGGTTCTGAACCACTGTACAATGTTGGCATGAAACTCAAAGTGTGCAAACTACCCACGAATACAGCACAGCTGTAAATCAGAAAGGCTGTGAATTACCCAAACACTTCTGCTCTTCAGGGTTTCTATCACAAAGCAAGAGTAAAGAACCTGTCTAATCCTCCAAGCCAGTTCCTTCCTTCTGTGCTTGTTTGCTAGCATTTAGTAGCTAAAATGCTGTCCCCTACCCTGCTTTTTTTTAAAGTGTATTGACACCACTAAATGGCACAATGTGAGCAATAAAGCTCTTTCTCCAGATTTACATCGCAGTCCACAGCAGACAATAGGGATACAAAGGGAGTGGCTGCTCTGCTGTAATACCATCATTAAGTCATTGCAATCCTGAAAGGTCCAAGGTGGAACTAGACTCCAATGCATATATCATGAGTCAGGGTGTTTTAGTCCAGCACGAGACTGAAGTTACAGCCAGAATTTTAAAAGCTGTCCCACAGTTTAAAAAAACACAGAGTCGATATAGCATACACATCAGACTGGCCCACTGCCTAGACTACCAAAGCACTAAGAAAGATAATTCAGTGGTTTTTTTACACCATTAGTCTCAAAGATAAATCTGCAGGATATCTCTTTATTAGAAGTAATATATTTCAGATAGATATTCAGAAAACATTTAAGGCTTTCATTACGTGTGTACAAGAAGCTGGGTGCTTTTGTCAACAGTGATAAGTCAAACAGCTTACAGTGAAGCAGCATGGTAACAACAGAGCTGTACAAAACATTTGCTGCATGGAAATTGTAACACTTCATAAGCAAAAAATAATGGGACTATTTGCAAGAAAAACACTCAAATCCTGGATTGACGAGGCAGCACAAAGGGAAAAATAAAATGCCACTGAAGTAGCAGATAGTGTGGAAAATGAAACTGTGTTCTCTGAAGAAAGACTCCATGTGTGGGGTGTGGGGGTGTGTGTGTGTGCACATCAATTTCTGAGGGATAGAATTTTCAAATGTCCATCACTGTCTTGCAAACAAAGCTAAATATATTACTTTTTTCTGAATTTCTGGACTTAATGGTCATAGTACAGGGGAAAATTACTATGCAAGGGTGTCCATCCTCTTACAAAAACAAAAACAAAAACAACCAAAAAAAACCCCCGTATATTGCTTCCTGCATCATAAATAGAAATCTTACATGAAGACATTCTTAAGCAACACCTTTTTATCAGAATATATTGTTGATGTTATTACTTATAAATGAAGAATTCATTGTTATTTTCCTTCATCTCTTTCCTCAGTGTATTCATCTCTTCTGCAACTACTTGGACTGCAAGATCTTGGGGACACAAACTTGAGTTTCTTTATTAAACTGCTGCCAAAGCCAGCAAGACTCCAGCTCTGAAAATGTTACACTGCACAAAACATACGGGTTTCATTAAGGTTCTTCTACATTTTAGGTAACTCACGTCTCCATCAAGTCCTCGGCTTTAATATAAAAATGTATTCTCTTAAATATTATTTTCTTTCCAACATCTCAGAACAACCATGAATTATTGTAACTTAGATCTTGTCACATTTTTCCCCACAATGGATAGCCTCACCAACAAGCATTAGCATCTTACATGGAATAAAGCCAGTAACCTACATGTTTGGTAAGAGGAACATTTGTTCTTCAACTCATTAAAGTAATTTAGTTAGATCTGCACCAGAATTAGTATGATCAAAATTTAGCCTGATATACTTATTTGTCAAGGGTATTGTACATTTGGGGACAGGCTATTACAATGTGAAATCAACACAGCCAATACCATTTGGTTTACTTGGCATTTTCCCAGTTAGCATTGATTTTCATGCAGCAGTGGCCAGTTGAAATTGCTGATGCAAGAAGAGATAATTTTCTTGATGTGGGATGAATAGGACATGTTAAATTTAGCACTAAAGTAGAGAATTATTTAGTATCTGTTATGGAAGAAAATGTTAAAATAAAGCGAAAAAATCCCCAGTTAATGAAGAATTAACTTGTCAGAGCTGTAACCGCCTATGAATCATGAAAAGGGAATATGATCAATTAATACCAATTAATATCATATGTCATGAGTAGATGAAGCCATTGAAAAATAATATTGCTGCAAAGGCTTGTGGCAACCTTACAAAATAATCCTTTTCCCTTTCTGATGTCTTTGTCCAGGTATGTTTTGCAGTTTTCTTCTCAATTTGATGGTGCTTGTCCTGAATTTCGAGTCACGATTCAAGCACACCCATAGCCTGAGTAGTTTGTTGGTTTATCTCTAAGTTTGTCTACACAAAGCTGAAGGAATGAGCACCAAACAATAGTTTCTGCATGGAGATGTTGCTTTGCTCCAATCTCACCCAGCCATCATCTCCTCTTGCCCTGGCACCACAGCTCTGCTTTGCCCATATTTCATTTGTCCCTTTAAACTATTCATCTCTAACCCTACACAGTATGTCCTCTTAATTTAATTTTGTTTCTAATGCATGAGAGAGATCATTTGAGTTTCGATTTCCTGCACTGGTATTTCTGGTCCTGCTGAGTGCTTTCATATTAATGGCAACCCATGGTCCAGAGTGACAGCAAGATCCCTGGCAAACACAACAGAAGTCAGCACATGCTTTACGCTGTCTGCATCTTCTGCTGGTTGCAAAACTCAGCCATGCTGTGGGACTTGCCTTTTACTGCCAAGAACCTGCACTCTTTTCCCTAACTCTCAATGCCCAAAGCTTCTTATAAAAGTAATACCTTTTCCTTCTGAAATACTGAAATATAACCATCCTTGTTCAAACTACAGTGTAAGCCTAGGGGTGTAGTGATTATAACCTTCATGTTTTTTTAATTCTATATATGCTAACTTATCCATGTTAATCCAAATGTAGTTTAAAGAGCTGTACATACCCAAAGTTCTCACAGAGCATGAAACAAATATTTCTATACAAATAATCTGTAATTAAGAAGTCTGCAGTTATTTTCTAGCTCTTCTCTGGCAAGGAGGTGTAATTGTCTTCATTTTGAGAGTCTTCTGGATTTTCTTCAAACTCACCCAGTCAGAGAATCCCGTGACTTAGGAAAATTCAGGGTGTAAACCAGGCAAGGGCATTTGACGTCAGATGGCAATGTATATTTTTCATTAATTAACACTTGCAGTTGCAGATGCTTCCCCAGGGCAGTGGTCACTGCACCGAGCCTGACAGAGTCCAAGAAGCGTTTGGACAACGCTCTCAGGCACATGGTGTGACCCTTGGGGTGTCCTGTGCAAGGCCAGGAGCTGGACTCGATGATCCTGATGGGCCCCTTCCAACTCAGCGTATTCTGTGATTCTGCGAAGGGATGTCAAACAGCCTTTTAGGACAATCCCTTCCCCAAACTCTCGCTGCTCAAAATAAAAGCAAATAGAAACCATATGACAGAATATTTGAAGCTGCTATGTAATGATCAGGAAAGGTTCCTCCAGTGATCTACTGTTTAAAACTGAATTCTCCAGCTAATTTTCATAGATCAGATAAACATTCTGTTCCTTGGCTTCCCCATCTGGAATAGCAGTGCATACCTTTCTCACTGGGGAACTATGCACTTTAATTAATCAACAATTGTAGACTGCTATATAGAGCGGAGCAAACAATCTGGAGTGAACGGTTTATTCAATGAATTCAGCCTGCTTGCAGAAAATCCACGAGCAGGTGGTGTTGCCATTAACTGCAGAGGAAAAGAGCGAAATAGCACTCCAGTCTGACTACTTCTGCTTTGTTTTATTTCACTTACATAGTCTTTAGCCTCAGGGAAATATTTCTCGAAGATGAGGAACCCCTTCTTTACAACAGCCTAAGAGCTGCCTCTAAAAATCTGATGCCCATGGGACCACTGGAGCTCCCTCTCCACAATTCCCAAGGAGGTAATTGGAGGGGCTTTCCATTTGCAGTTTGACTGATAGAAGACCACAGGAAGCTGTTCCCACTTCAGAGAAGCTTTTTATCATATATGGAAAGCCTTTTCAACCATCTTGTCTTGGCTGAAGTCTTCTGATAATTGGATAGTCTTGCTTTGACATCAGGAGCCAAAAATTATATTTGCAAAGATAACAGAAAGATAGCAATCCAGAATGATTTTTACTTTGAAATATGAAAAAATTCTATCATGCAGTTTAACAGTGATGTACCACAAAAAATCAGTTATTCAAGAAAACAAGATTTTTTTTTATTGTAGGATTCAACTTATTTCAAAGAGTGGTACCTCATTTTATTTTGCTTTATTTTTTCATCTGTATTCCCCCGGAGACTAAATTAAGGTTTACATGAATTTTCAGAAAGATCTTTTATAAAATACAGTGTTGTTCTCTGCACTGCAGAGCAGCCAACATATCAAATAATGACCATGTATATGGATTATATCTTGAGCTGCAAGAAATAGCCTTGTAAGGGCCCACTCACATGGTATTTGACAGCTAATGGTCAGTGTGATGATGTGGGCTGTTACTCAGTCTCTAGTCACACACAGAAAGTAGACAAAATGTTAGCTTAAAACTAGATGGTATAAAGGATTTTTCTGCTGAGTCAGAACTTAGATGGCTTTAGTTTTCTAAGTCCGAAGCTGAATTGCCTTTCTGTACCTTTTTTCTTTTTTTTTTTTTTTTCTGTTTACAGTTTTAGAAGGACCTACAACCAAAGAAGTCCTTATGCTTGATATATACAGCCTGGGAGACTGCTGCTTTTGGGGCCTAGTTTTTCTTCAGCAGCAAAGAACTCTAAATGTCTGATCCCAAACCTTTCTTTAAAGGAAGTTCTGAGCCTCTTTGAGTGTCAGCTCCTGATACTAAAGTAAAAATATTCTTAACTGTTCCTACTTGACCGGAAGTTACATTAGAGATCATGACATTCTTAGTGCCTAGGGTGATACACATTACCTTGAGATATAATTGAGATTAAGAGTGAATATTCCTAAACAAATGGCAAGGCAAACATGCTTATTTGGATTGCAGATGGGAGAAGGAGTTAGTTAAGGACAGGTCAGTGAAAAATAAGACTTGGAAATATATTTGGATCTGAAGTTCTTCCTCACAGGCCATCTGTAAAGGAAAGGTTTATTAGTAACAAACATAATTAGCAATTACGAGTAAAAGTAAACTGATGTTTTGTTTCACAGATTGCTTGAAAATAAAGGCCTCATGGCCAAACATCACTGTTTATTTAAAGAAAGCTTAATTAAGGTATGTATGCTGTCTTTCCTGGTCAATGCCACATATCTTACTAGAGTTTTGTGTGGTGCGAGTATAAAATACAGTCTGATAAAAATTTTACCTATAAGACTAAGATGCCTTGGAGCTGGGTTTTTTTTTAAAGTTACTTATATTTTTATATTGAAAGTTATACTATAGTAGGTGACAGCTTTCCAAACCGAGGCCCTTTTCTGCAGAAATTCCCTAGATTCTGACAGACTGTGAATCCATTGGGGCTATGTTGTAGAAGGCTTTAAAATATGCCTTGATTTGCCCCTTAAAACTCCTGACGAAGTGCACTTGATTAGTCCAATTGAAGTAAAAGGAAACCTTTCTTCTTTAACTCATTTTTGAAAGATTTAGCCTAACACCACTGTCTCTAGAAAAAAAACAGTACAAGAGGTTAGGACATCTTTGGTTTTCTGCATAGTCATATCCTACTTGACAAAGCAAAATATTGAATCTTTCAACCAGTCTATCACCATGTCCTCATTTTGGCCAGGACAGGGTTAATATTTTGCGGTAGCTAGGAAGGGTTTCAGCATATTCCCTCTCACACTGCTGGCAATGGTGGCAAATATGCCAGATACAGAGGTGAAAGCTGATTTAACAGGAAACCCTGCACAATATCCAATTGTTCGTTCCTGTCCATGAGAAACAGAGAAAACAATCTTTAATTGAGCCTTCTAGCATGACCCATAGGAGATGGAGCCCTGCTCTCCTGAAGGAAAAGTCATGACTCTATCCTGCAGCTGACAGCAGTCATCAAGGAGATTTTTCACCAAGCTGCACTTTATTTTCTTTTCTTCTCCTTAAGCCTCTTTTTTTTGTCCCTGTTTTGCACCATAGAATTTGACAAGACATGTCTTTCATCCTAATTTAATCTTAGACCATTTTTTCTGCATTTTAAAAGATGCTCAGAAATCAAAGTGTTCTGTATCACAATGAGAAAAGCTAAAAAAAAAGCTAATTGAGCTATGCACCTGCTAATGAAGTGGTCATTTCTTTAACTGCTAAATATATAATATACCAAATTGACAATGTCTCTTCATACACCTTAATTAAGCTAATTATTCCTTGGATTCCAGATGTTTAAAAAAAAAACGCTCAAAGCAAATTTCTGAGTTGGGAAATCTTAATAACATTAAAATTTTGTTTAAATCTGTGATTTAGTCATATTTGCATAATTAAATTCAAGTTCAGAAACACAGCTGTCAGTCTTTGACCTTTTTAAAGTTACTGTTATTTTATATAATTGGTCAAAACTTTCCAAACTGAGGCCCTTTTCTGTAGAAACTCCCTAGATTCAGACTGACTGTGAATCCACTGAAATTATTTCCTCTTGTGAACATAAATCACTTGTAAAAGCAAAATATTGTCTACAAAATTGCAGGGATATTTTAAAACTTCAGCATGCACTTAAACTGTGCTAGATTTCAGACCATGGATATAGAAGGCCTTACTTCACACACATTTGCAGGAACTGGAGATGGAACTTAGCAACCAAACTTGGCAACTGAACTTAGCAAAATATTTGCTTGCAGAGTACAAGTCATCTTTTGCTTTTATTTTAAATTTTACCTTTTGAAATAATATGGAATACTCTTTTCTCAAATGAGAATTAATAAGGCTATATAAAACATCTATCTGTGGGTTGCTTCTGCATGCCTCTAACATTTCATGGATAGATAAATAAGAATGAAGAAAGCGCATTTTGTAAGCTTGCTCTATGATGAGATTGTATGTCAAATGAGAAGACATTTAGTGCTTTGATGTCGAATGCAGTTTTGTCTGGATTTTATGAATCATAGTTTGGCTTTTGAATGACAGTTAAAAGAGTTGTGAAGGGAGAAGGGAAATAGCAACCAGAGAGTAATTTTCTCATAATTAGATTTTCAAACATGAGCATAAGGGCCCATAGTGACCTATGAAGAGTTATTTTTGTGGGAAACTATTTACCCTGGAAGTTTTGCAGTTTTAGGCATTCAGCAAGAAACAAGCTAAGAAAAAACCTTTAAGGCATGAATAAAATTGGTAGGGAAAAAAGTGTTTATCAGCAATCTACTTTGCCCTGAGATTTGAAGGAAAAGGAGCTATTGTTCAAACAATGCCGAGAAACTTTGTTGGAATTTCAGTTCTGCTCACTTTGATAAACATTTCCTAGTCCTCAGTGCAGCAACAGCTCAGTTTCTCAGGTGAGGTAATTGGGCTCAGTTTCACTAACATAAAGTGCAAGAACTTTAAGTAAAAGGAGATGACAGAATATATTCTGACAGATTTCAGTGTGCTTATCAGGAGAAGACAAAAGTATGTACACATTGCTAACAGGCAACTGGCGTGTGGCACTGGTGCTGCCAAGGAGTTCCTGCTGGCATCATGCTTTCTATAAGCAAGTCTACGATTTAAAGATGTCTCAGAGAAGAAAAACTTATTCCTAAAGGGAAGTAGGACTTTGCCTTCTGTTTCACCAGGGCTGTCCTCTTCCATGACAAAGAGGGAAAAGTGCATTACGGTCTAAAAAACTACCTAAAACAATCAAGTTTACACATTTCTTAGACGGTTTTGTCTTACTCAGGAAGATTAACACAGTGCAAATATGTTCTTTCTTCATAAATAATGCCTTTCAAGTACCCAGTCCAATTTAAACTTTGATTGTTTCTTTTTGCTTCTGCTGCTTGTAACTCAAAAGACAAATACAGTCATGCAATACCCAAACAAGCGTCAAGCCCATACTGAAGAGTGTGTTGAGTGCTACTCTCAGAACATCATTAAAAACTCCCTTCTTTACAAATTGCTTCAGTTTATTTTCCGAGGAAAGCAATAGCTGTAGTAAAGGAAGTGGTATGGAAACCAACATGAGGAGAACCATACTTTCATTATTGTCTGATGTACAGATGCTCTCACAATAACAACAATTCACCTCTGTGTTTAGCCCCATCCATTTTCTATTAATAGGGTTTGCACAGATGTTATTTGCAAACAGGAATGCAAGCAAATTTTATTTCCCTTTCTAGCTATGCTCATACACCAAAATATAATCTATGTGGAAAGATAGTGATTATTTAGATTCATGGCTGTGCTATAAAAATGCATGAATCTCAAAGTCTCCCAAAACCCTCATCTCCCGAGACCTTGCAGCAAGTACTCACCAAGGGATTTTCAGGCATTTAAGAAAAACAGATATTTAGAAGCGCCGTGGTACATTGCAAGGATCAGTAGGATGCACTAACATTATTAGCACATATAAAGAATGGAAAGCACTCATGAGAAGTAACAGAACTCATAAATGTAGATAAAGGAGAGTTCAGCTAATTTTTAGTTGGGCAGGAGTGAGTGTATATTAGAGAAATTATGTTAAAACAACAGAATTAACACCAAAGTCATGTCTCAAATAGCTCCCATTTGCAAGCTGATTTTTTTGTTGTTGTTGTTTTCTGACATTTCTTGCTGAATAGGCATTTATGTTCCACACAGAAATTACACATTTCTCTATCTGGACTGCGTACACTTAAAACTGTTCTCTATTGTATTATTTCTCATATAAATGTTTAAAAATTCTGTGTTATCTGCGGCTTCTGTGTCAATTCCCAGGGATCAATTAAGCCAACACAAGCTCTGCTACACTTTAGTCATAAGGAGGTGTAGTAGAAGCATGATCCGTCTTACTGGTTAGCACCATCCTTCCCACACTTCTCCTCGCAAGGAATTCCCCTTTGCTCCTACCTGTGGGCTAACCTTGGGGAATTCCATGCAAGACCTTTAAAAGATGAGCAAATAAACAGCTTCCTTTGGCAGGTTACAATTTTGCCTGCCGTGGTTCTGACGTGGGTAGCAGACGATACAAATGTCATGCTAGCACAGGCAATTGATGGCCTTGCAGTGAATCCCAGTGAACACTCAGAGAGAAGGAATCTGAAGACTCTTTCCAACACTTTCTTAGCAGCAGCCCATGTGTAGCATCACAGCCAGCTCTAACAGGCTCAGTTTAAAACAGAAATATATTTGCATTACTGACTGGGACACGTCTGTCACTTGCCAGGTGTAATGCTGGAAGGCTTGTGTTCCTGGTTCTTCCATTTTCAGTGCCTTTAAAAAAAACTTGCACTCACCAAAGAAATAAGTAAATTGAAATCCCCCAAGAGGTCTTGTTGAAATTGAGAGACAGATACATTAATGTTTTGGTAAGAAGTAGATGAAAGTAATGTATACCTGATTGCTAAAAGCACACTGGGAAATGGAAACAAGTGATCTGCACAGAGGTGAGAGGCTGATGATACAATCAGCTAAATTGTGGGGAGATTAAGCAGTTTGTGTGTCAGTGAGCACTGAATATCTGAAAGACTACACAGAGATTAGGACCACATGGTGAAGTGGCATAAGGGAGGCAGCAATAAGGCCACCAAAGACACCTCAGGGATAAATTCTGGCCTTGTCTCCAGTTGCCCGTAGTAAATGGATGCTGGCTTCCCCTCCAGTACAAGGATGGTGTCTCTGTGAGGACCAGTAAACGTGTTTACGAGGAACATTTAGAGTTTGCTCATTGGATTGGTTACAAACAGGATTCTGTCTCTTACTAGTGTTGGCGTTCATGTGAGCCACACAAATTTATCAGCTTAATGGCTAGAGATGCCAATTAACTTTTGGACCAAACCCCAATGAAGTCAACACCACATCCACTGAAGTAAAAGCCAAAATTGCCACTGATTTCAGTGGTGACAGGTGTTTCTCCTAGCAGGCATCTCTGTGCTGCACTGGGATTGTGCTGAACTGCTTGCACCCAGGAAAATGTCTCCTTATGTCCTCCATTCCCTTTGCATGGAACTGAACAATGTGGGAGAACATCCATTCACCTGATTAATAAAGGAGGCTATACAGTACAGACTCCAAAAGCTAAAGCCACATAACAAAAGATGTTACATGGATGAGGGAAAAGACTGCAGAGCTCAGCAGGACCCATGTCCTGTATTCAACAGAAATTGGAGCAAAATAATTGACACCAAACATTCACTCTCATGGAGATCATGGAGTCGTGGGCTGGAGAAAACTGGGGCAGCACTTGAGTTCTTTCAAGCTTGTCAAATGTTTGGAAGAGACACCAACAAATCCAATGAAAATCTCTTCTAATTTACTTACAACTTCAACCTCATTGGAAAGAGCAGAGGGAAGCATTATTCTGTAACATAGTAACAGAATTGTTGCCAAAATAACAAATGGAATTTTAAAAAGGAAAATTTTAATTTAAAAAAAAAAATCTTAATCTTGAAAGTTATATAACACAATTATTTGATTTGATTTTTTCCTGATTTTTTTCTGATTTGATACTAAAAGCTTCTTCAAAATGCACCCTTTTCTTAAAATAGTTTCAAATACTTTGATTTTTTCCTATGAAATGAAATTTTATTGGGGAAATAAAAGCAGATATTATTCTATAGAGAGATAAAGAACTTACAGCAATTGGAAGAACAGCAAAAATCAAGAGAATATAATGGTACTGATTTATATAGCTAATGTGGATAACAATAAGGAACAGACATTAGAAAAATCAAGGTATTATGAAAATATTTTAATTAAGTATTGCCATCTAACATTAGGAAATGAGTATAATTTTGTTTATGATAACTACTGTAGCAAAGAGAAGGGAAAAAAAAGAATATTCTGAAGATGAAAAATATTGAAGTTGGCCTTCCAAAGAATTCCAGGAAGACTCATGCTAAACACTCTATCCCCTTTGCCATTAAGAATGTGGAACTCCTAAAATTTAATTCACATTTTGTCTGGTTTGTATTTTGGAATACATCTTAATCAGATGAAGCTGTTCTGCTTTGCATGAGAGCTGAGGAGAGGCCTGGCGTCCCTGGTGGATGCTCAGACTAGAGAATAGTTCTCATTTCTGTCTGACACTCTAAATGTTTGAACAGCTTGAGCGAGAATAACAGAGGGATGAACTCCAGAATAGTAATTATCTTTGAGTTGTCATTGCAGTTGGGCAGTTCTTTGGGCATTCATTTAGGATGTAGAAGACCTGGGTATTTAGGTTATCAGTCATGAGGCAAGGTGAGAAAGGAAGCTGCCTTCCCCACCACTATACTTTATCTATCTTTAAGTTCATGACAGTCTGAAGACCCAAGAAAGTGCCTAAACATTGCATTTAGTGAATTTAACCTGACAAGGTATTCAGGAGTATCCAAACTGCATGACAGGACACTCTGGTCAAAATTTTAAAATTAAAAGAATCATCTGTGGCATCCATGTATTCTTTCTCCCACACATACATGTAATATGAAAATATGTACTTCTGAAACTAGCAGAATGTAGTAGTAGAGAGCTTTTTCATAGTTATGCTATTTAAGTACACACTTATTCACAAAATTAAGACCACAGAATATAGAATATAGAATATAATTCTATAAAGAATTACATAAAGGAGAAAAAAAGCTGTACTGATTTCAGGACAAGGAGAGGGAACTTTAAGGCACTGAATTATTAAGGTAATAATTTTTTATAGTTCTGGGCAGTCTTTTTGAGATTAATTCAGAGAATCTTTTTTGAAGGTGGAGGAGTTGCTCTATTCATATTCTTACCCATTCAAAAAATTGTGTGAAGTTTTCATAATTTTATTATTCATCTCTGGCAATTACAGGTTTTCTTAATGCTCCAGCTGCTGAAGCCATTATAAGAAAATATGGCTTTCATAAAGCAGTAAGTTTTGTGCTTTGCAGCTTTGCCAGAAAGAATTGAAAATTTGTCCAAGCAGGGTAACATAGAGAGATTTTTTTCTTTTTAGCTGTTTTTTTTAGTGGCTTCAAGTAATGGCCTTTGAATGCAAGGTAGTAGGTGCCGTAAGCAAGAGAAGCATCACACAGAGGTTTCATAAAATGACAGTCCAAAACATACTGAGGCAGATCACACAGGTCAAAGTCAATTCAAATTCAAATTAAATTCTTATAAGGCCAAGCAATCATGCAGATGTCTAGTGTTCATCATGTGACCGTTTCTGTTGACATCTGACTCTTTTTTCTTGATCTCAGCCCTTCTAATCTCGATCAGTTTAAGCACTGCAATGTTTCATATCCTTGGTTCTTCTGAAAAAAATATTTGATGTAACACTGCAGAAGATGGAGTTAACTCAGTCCTAACAAGCTAAACACCATTTCTAAGTACCTATGCTGGTTACACAGGAATTCAGAGGTCTTCTCTATGTTCCCAGAGTGCAAATTTTCTGCTGATAGAGCTTTAGGCAGCTCATGCAGGTACTTTGTCTTCTGAGCACTAAGAGATTTGAAGATCTGGTGGGTCCCAGTGCACCACTTAAAATCCCCTGCAGTATCCTGCTTCTGTCAGAGGCTTGGAGGCCTTGCCAGCAACCAGATTTCCTCAGCTCTCCTTCCATCAGCCACAGGACTTCCCTGCTGGAATCTACCACACTTCCAAGCAATAAGAGAAGGACAGCAGGATATCATTTCATCAGCTACTGAACAGATTTCAGGATGATCCTTCACATATTCTGGGCTCTCAAGTTAAATGTAGACTAAATGTAAGAAAACATTAACCACACAAAACACTTGATGGCAATTACAGCTTTCTCAATGAGCTTTTAGGATGTAGCCATGTCTATTCCATTTTATACTACATGTGTAAAAAACTATTGTCCTTTAAAAATTTATTTCTATTGTGGCTAAGAAGATCCTCATCTTGCATCTTCCTCATTGTGGGATAAGAATTAAAAGGGATTACATGGTTGCAAAGGATTTTCTGCTGAATATTGTATATTGCTGTCATGCTGAATATTGTGGCTACATATTACAGTCAAATCAATGGTGTACAAAAAAATTTTGTTTCAGGATGGTGCTACTTTGGACTGTAGAAAACAGTGATGTATTTTTAATGAGAGATCCTAGATTGGTACATTTAAAACTTACACATCAGAGTAGCAGAACAAAATAAGCAGGACCATATTTTGCTATCTCACTTCAAACACAAGGGTTAAAAAGATGTCCTGGATGGGAAGGCTGTACTCAGAGCAGTGAGTTAAACTAGTGCATTACAGAACTTTTCCTTGTTTTGTAAAAGTCATCACCCCTGTCACTACTGGGGCATTATTAGCAGAATTCTCATTAACAGCCAGATCGGCATTAAATCCATTATTTCATTTAGACTACTGTAGTACGACCTACTCACATATGCAAAGCTCTGCATGATCACTTCATTGATCTGTCTACCTATTTGTTTCTCACTCAGCTTTGACTGAAATCTGTTAAACCTGCTTTGATTGCAATGGTAGCTGATGCTGCAGAGTTTTATAAAAAAACAGGGAGATAGATAAAAAACCAAAACAGCTGAACCCCATAATTTCATACACCCATAGCCTTCCCAAGCTCCATGGCAGAAGCTTCTAGACTTACATGCATTCTTACACAGGCTTGCAATAACAGTGACTCTGAAAATCATGCCATTGTCTTACCTGAGCAATTTAAACCACCTAAAGTACACAACTGAAGGGAACTGTTGTTGATGTACCCATTGCTTAACATTTAGAAAGAAATTAGTGTGCCATGAGAATCCCCCGCTGAATGTGATTTTTGTAAATATTTTCAAATTTGAGGGAAACACATGAGAAACATTGAAGGGTCTAAATCACAAAGGAAAGTGAAATTAATGCACATTTAACATTAGTAAATACATAACCAAAATGGCTACTTGTACACCTCTAGAACCAAATGGTTCTTCCACAGGGTAATATCAGCCAGAGCAGGCATTAAAAAAATGGAGAAGGAGCCAGTTGGGTGTGCAGTGAAAGCTGAAAAAGATCCCTCAGACACATCAGCAAATACAGAGTTCCAGGCAAAGAGTTTCTTCCTTTGTTTAATGAAGGGAAGTTGGAATAATGTTTAGTTCTAGTGGAGTAACATTTAGTTCTAGTGTTCTATTTAACAGAATTTAAAAAAAAAAAAAAAGCCATGGGCTGCTTTAGCTGTCAGTTAGTCACAGACTTTAGCTACCCTAGGTTTATTCCCTCATATCAAATCCTGGTTTTCATTCATCTCTTCCTCTGTAACACCCACAGAGGTATTATGCCATGCCTGCAGCAAAGTAACACGCCTGCTTTGACATCAGGCTGTGCTGGATGTGTGCAGTGTTGAACGGAGGCTTGTTCAAGCTGTACACTCTTTTTTTGGGGAAAAATACTTGCCTAAGTGTTTCTTATTTAGGTCTACTTTCCACAGACAAGTTTCAAACACCGCTAGGTGAGGAGCCGGGATCAGCGCTCTGAACCTCTTTCCTGCACATTAGCATAGCAGTGTGCCGACACTGAACGCGGCCATCTGGAAGGATTAGACTCTTCTCAAAGAGAAGATTTCCCTGTAACACATTTGTACAAGATACGCACAACAAGTGGGAACGCAAATCATTGCTTTTAGCTTGCTTTATTTCAGTCTTATCGAGTGCCTAAGAGATGTCAGTCTCATAAGGGAAATATTTTTAGTGTTAGTTATACAAAACATATTTTGTGTTTTGGCTCTCCAGGATTGCATGAAGTATCATCAGCTTGATGGGGTATTATTCAGCCAGAACACAGTTATAATGTTTGCTTTTAACTTGCACGCCTAGATTTTTTTCAGGGAAGAGGCAAATAAAATGAGTATAAATCAAGACGCAGGGAGAGAAAATTAATTTATTAGAACTTCACCAAAAGTCTCATCACGGATATGAATTTTAGGAAGAAAAACCCACTTATCATTTTGGAATTCATATTTTAGATAAATATCAAAGGATTCCACTACATAATATTGAAACATTACTTGCAAATCATCTTCAAGTTTTATATAAGTACCTAAAATGCTTTGTAAGACATTAATAATAATGATAAAATGCTTGTCACAAAAGTTTTAGTGACATTTCTTCCAGCAAAATATGCTTGGTCAAATAAGTTATTTTTTTAACAGCACACAAATCTCAAAAGATTTTACCAGCTCTGGTTCCACTGTCAGCCTTGCTCAGAACCATTACTCCACCCTGACTGAGCTCCCATAACCTGGACCTTTGTAACAGGATGATTTAACATGCAGAGATTATGACACTTTTCTACACATGGCATCTCTAATGGACCTTCAAAACTTTTTTGCAGTGGTTATTTTAAATCAGAAGGTAACGCATTTCTCTCCATTTTTTGGGGTATGAGATTACCATAAAAATAATTTTGACAGAGGTTGTTAGACTTCAGATGATTTTATACAGCCTTTGTTAGATACCATTTGACAGCTCTTAACCTGAGCAGTTCATCTGCTAGTGGTTCCCAGATATGCATGAACAGAATTCTCTTCAGAAAACACACTGCAATTCAAATCCCTGGTTTAGGTTGCAACACATATGAGTTGTTGTACATGCCCAGGTCTTTCCTGACTTCTGTTGCCTATTTCATGCCAAAAGGGTGTTAGAGATGCACATCTCCAAACTCAGTTATTACTTGAGAGTTTTTAGGGTTGGGTTTTTTTGCTTTTTTTGTGTTGGTTTTGGTTTTGTTTTGTTAAATTAGGAGGGTGGATAACTTCATTCTGGTTCTTCGGGTCAGTGTAATCCTCTGACAGCTCTACCACCTGAGCAGTGAAAAGTGCAATTTGGTCTCTCTCTCTCCCGCTCTCTATCTAACCCATTCACACCTACACACACACGCACATACTTTAAACTATTTTATTAAAGCTTATAAGCAGTTGCATTGACAGTTTTGGCAGAAGTGCACTGCTGGCAATCAGTCTGATAAGCAATGACTTGTGATTGCTTTAACGGCAGTGACATGTGAAGGTAGTGACAGCTCTGTAGTCTAAAGTGTTGATTGAAAATATGTATTTAAAAGATGCAGATTTCCAAAATAAGTGACAGTTGCTGCATTGGAAGTAATTGATACAGCACTGCTTACTATTAGAGCTGGTTAAACAGCAGGATTGCCAGTTCATTGGGAAATTATTTTTTTCTAAGTTCCTTAGTAAATGACCCTTTCTTTCAGTTGGTCACATGGAGTATTTGTCCATTTTATTGCTCACAGCAACAGTGGAGTGCATTTTAAAAATTTACTGAAGCTTATCGGGGCAGACAGGGTGGTTTGAGAGATACAGCCTCTTTTGGAGCCCAGCTGGCCTAGCCGTCCTCTGCAAATTGTGTTTCTTTTTAGTGCCCAGCACGATGATGGCCACCACCCCCTGTTTCCTGCTCCTCACTTAAATCTCTTCTGCCTTATGTATCTTCCTGACTCTCATTGCCCTTTGCATTTTCCCATTAGTGTTGCTCAAAGTAGAAATTACACGTTATTGGAGTTACACGCTCCTGCAAGCATCTATGGACTATTTTGTGTCTCTGTCCACTACCACATCTTAAAATTCCTTCAGGTTCTCAGTGAGCTAAATGTGTCTCACTCCACAATTCTGGGCCATGTAGGTAGCCAAGGTACAAAATTTCCCAGGTGTCACACTGTCTGGCTTGTTTCTTTGCTCCAGGTCATCCTTTCCACCAGAGAGTCTTGCATGTGCAGGCTGTGGAGACAGACCTGCCACTTCTGAGACTCTTGTGACATCAGAGACCTTCCTGGATTGCACCTTGTACAAGTATCAGTGATTTTCACACTCTGCTCTCCCCAGAAATGGGGGTTGTTCCTTTTTACTCAGGTATCTGTCTTACCAACGTTTTTTCCTGTATGAATGTTGAAAACAAAAGATACTAACAAATCATTTCTGCCCATTGCCTGATGTATGAAATCAGTTCTGGAACTGGAGATACCTGAAAGGACACCTTTTTACTCAACTGGAAGGCACTCAAAGCATCTGCTACACCCTACACATAAGCTATGCTTTCTTATATTTCACTGTGCGATTACAGGCAATAAGTGTTGGTTTTTGGAAGGGCAGACACGCCCATTTGTCTTCCCACTTAAAACCCTTCAGGTTCTGGTGATGTTGTGATTTCTTAGCCCCAGCAGAGTGCAGAGCCTCTCCTCTGTCTGCAGCAGTTGTCAGTACTGCGATCTGCACGGGTGTAGCGGTAGAAAAGGAAGTTACGAGATGCCCTTTCTTTCCATCAAAACCCACAATCAGTGTGCCACTGGCATACTGTAGCTGGTATCTCATGGCCTGGGGAAAGCAGTGTCACAACCATCGTTAGTGTGTTGATGAGCAAGTGGTGCTCACGGAACTGTTCTGACGAGTGACTCCTCCTGCAATGCCAATCAATCACTTCCCCCGATTTATTCCAGGCTCCTTCAGCCTTGGCAGCATTTCTAGCACACAGGGAACACAAATGGTTGGAGATGATTTAGTGTGATGAAGAGAAATAGTTGTTGCAATTGGTATAGGAAGCATTCCCAGGCATTTTCTGCAGCCACGTCGGAGGAAGTAATTGCACAGGTGAAAATGTTCGCTTCTGCCCTGCCCATGAGTTAAAGAAGAATGAAATACTGAAGCTGAATACCTGTCTGAGGTGTCTGTCAATTTGCCTTAGGAAAAGGAAGTAAAGATGTTTATAATATTTCACCACTGAGAAGAGAATATCAACAAACACCAAAGTTACATTCTTGGTATTCTACAGCCAGTTATTCTGTATTATACTATATTCTCATAGATAATAATAATTGATTTTATTAATGATCCAGTGGTTCTCTCACTATGGTCCAGGCTGACTTCCTGGGTTAAACCATGACAAGTTTCTTTTAGCTATGAGAGATTTTAAGCAGTGCCAGACAGCATATCTATTTACATATTAGCATTTATGTTTGCTGAATGGAATAAACCATAAAGAGGACAAGATTAAATAATATGTTCTGCTAATATTTAAGTGTTCCACAGTTGAACTGAACATGTAAAAGGCACACAAAACATGATCTCTGAGTAGTGGACATATATTAAAATAGGTTTGTCTCCTTTATCTTAGATTATTACTAACATTGCATATTCTTTATAAAGGACATTCATGTGAATGCAACTGAATCCAATAACCTTTTAATATAGCTCAAAAATATCAAGTTCAGACAGATACAATCATATAAACATCCATATACCAGCTATATGGATCCATAGCTTCTTCCTTGGGACATGTAGCAATGCAAGTCCCTTCCTTCATCAGTGAAATGCACTTTGAGTTTGGTCGCTAAATGAAGTCTCAGAGACTAAACAATACACTGTTGTTGCCTGTACTGAAGAGGCTTTGAATCACTATATTCAGATGCCAAAAGTGTAGAGTTCACTTTCAGTCACAGAAAAGAGTCTCAGGATATGCTGCAGATGTTCTTAGAAAAGCTGGGTAACAGTGTGGGCTGTGTCTGTCCCTTCCAGGACAAACTCTGCTCTCATTTACATGCACATGTGCACTTGCAAAGAAAAAAAGGCCAGTGTTTTCACAAGTGAATTTGAGCATCAAATTGTTTTCAAATGGATAAAGTGTTCTACAGTGTCCCTGAAGGCTGCATATTGCATGTGAACTGCAGGAAGAAGTCACCCTATGGAAATACCTTGTCTTTTTTTTTTTTTTTTGAAACTACCCACTTACTAAGTAGTTCCAGGATGTAATCATACCTTTATGGTAGTTACTACACAAATAATTCCGTCTGTGTAATCCTGCCTCTTAATTTTGCTAGTATGTTTAAGTGTACAATTATATATTCTTGTAGCTTACTCTACCAAATGCACTGAAAGCTGCAACACACCATTGGAAATTAAGCTGTTCTCAAATGTTCTTCTTCAGTATGAGTGTGCGAATAATTTCACATCTATGACTTTAGAGTATAACCTCCTCCCTCCACGGAGACACGGAAGGGAAATGGGCTCATACAGACAAACCTTGTGGAAGCTGTGATTTGAAGTCAAGTTCTCCAGGTGTGTTGCACGCCTTCACAACAGGCCTTGATGGAAGTTATTATTCATGTACAGCTATCCCTTCTAGGATTTATATACACACACAGGTGTGTGGAATGCGCAGCTCAAAGATCCATGGGTATGTCCAAGTCCTAAGAGTGGACCTGCTCAAACATGTTCACACCAATAGCTGCTGTTATAGAAGATTTCAAAAAGAATGAGTATGAATTCACAGATTAATAGCTCATCCGCATTTCTGGTGCTACTTAGAAAGAAAATCAGAAATGAGATCCACTGGGCTGTTGAACAAATTCAATTGAAAATGCCTATACTTGCTTTATGTGCTTAGCATTATAAACAGTGGGCAATCCTGAAATGAAAGTAGTATGTTTATGAGTGAGAGAACAGGTGGAAAATTTTCTTGATAAAACACCTTTCCTCTAAAAATGCATATTTGACAAAATTATATTTTGCAGAAATATATTTATTTTGGTGCAATCCAGTAAAATTTTCAAGACTTAATTTTAATTGAGTTGAAAATACATATTTTTTCTCCTCAGAGAGATATCAAACTTCTCAAGTCAGTTAACATGGATTCCTACATCCACATGTGCAAGCCTAATGTCTCAAGAGAAGGCAGTCTTCTCACAGTTTGGATTCCTCTTCCTCTTCCTCTTCCCACACGGGAGGCACACCCTGCAGCAGTAACCAGCCTCCACGAGTGTTCTGAAGCACATCACAGAGGATAGGTTTTCCCGGAAGGCTGGCTTAAATAGGAACACTGTAAGGGCTTTATGAATAAAGCTTTATGAGATGTCTCAGTGGCTCAGATGTCCGAATGTCATTGTTTACCTGAATCAATACTAAACACTATTTCCCATTGTCATCCACGAGTGAAGCCTGTCAAATGACAACCCCTGAAGTACCATGAGCATCCCAACACATCAGAAATAGCTTCCTAAAAGAAAAAGCCAGGTGAAAGGAAGGAGAGGTTCCCAAATATTGCTTACTATTCCCAAATATTGTTTGTGAATCAGCTTTAAATCTTAATGTAAGTCCAGGTGATACTGAGGTAAAATTAATTTGACAGACATTGTGTTCTCTTTCCTCTTTCAGTGGTGAGCTCCTTAAGGTGATGAGTAAAATTTTGCTAGATATTGTGGTGGTTTCACCGGCAGGATTTCTCATAGAAAGGATCATTGTTACAGTTTTAGTGATCTTAACTTCAAGTGTGACGTTTAAAACCTATGAGAGTGTTACTTTTATAAGTAAAACCATGATTTATGAACTAAAACATAATTTGTTATATAGTGTGCCCAGGCTGCCCAAACTTTGCCAGTGTACAATTCCAGAAATGTTAGTGGAAACTTTCTATTCTTTTTCAGCAAGCCACAATTTTCCCTAAACTCTTCACCCAGAAGTGGTTGATACAAAGTAATGAAACTATTTCTACTGGTATAAGTAGATTTGCCTAAATGCTTTTAAGTCTGTAGTGTCCATATAGGATAAATAGGAACAAGAGCAAATATAACGCACAGATATAAAATTATTACCTCTTATATTGAGGCAATACCTTTTTTTCCCTTTAGCAGCTATCGAGTATTATGCATACATCAGTCAGTCTGTGTCTAGCCTCTGTTCATCATCATTAAAGTAAATGTTCTACCTTCTATATATTATTGGTAATGGAGACTGTAATACATGCATCAGTATTTAGGAAGTTTCTGCAGTGTTGACTTTGTATCCCAATGCATTTTATAAATGGATTTATGTATAATAAATCTATGAAACAAATGCATGCAGAAACACATTTCTGAATTTATTACTTCATTAAGTTAAGCTTCAGTAAGGTTGCTGAGGTAAAGCTAATATCAGGGCATGCTGTATTGTATAGGCTTTCTAGATTTTTCTAAGCAATAGAAATAAATCATAAAAACATTTCTTGATGTGTTGTGAAGGCTTATGGGTAATTACCAATGTGGCCATTCTCCCAAAACCCCAATGTTTTAGGATTACTCCTATATTTCATTTTCAGCACTAAAAATCTTTCTAGTAGCGATAAAAATGTTGAATCTAAAGAAAAATGTAACAGTCCATAAAAAGAAACTGATGGTTGGGGTTTTTTTAAGCAGTCGTATTTACTTACAATTTCACATTTCTAAACATGCCTTTTTCCTCATTAAATGTTGTGGAGATGGGCCCAGTCTGAAAGCTCTATAATCTATGGGGACCTCCTCACGGGACAGCAAATTGGGGCCAAAATATACCCTATTTTGAAAGTCATAAATTCTAGTGAGAAACTCAACTTGTACTGCAATCTCACAAGAAAAAAAAATTAAATAAACACTCGTATGTCATTGTTCTGGACCGAAGTTCTTAATTTTTAAAAACAAATAGCGCCTTGAGGAGGAAACTTTCTCTATCTGAATTCGTTAGCAATGAACATCACCTGCAGAAGCTGATGACCATGTAGCTGTGGCTGTCACCACACACCTGGCCTTGCAGGGTTATCAGCACACACCCAACATCACTGGCATGCATTTTTCTGGCTCAGAGCAGAGGCAAAGCCCCCCAGGAACTCCAGCCCTACAGACACACATCATATAGAATATCTCCTCATGGCCAGCTATAGCACTACGCTCCACCATTGAGTAGAATGGAAAGATCACCTGCTCTGACCTGCTGGCAGTGCTGTCTAATGTAGGCTGTTAGCCTTCTTTGTCCTAAGGGCATATTTCTGGCTTCTCTCCAACCTGGTGTCCACCAGGACCCCTGTGTCATTTTCTGCAAAGCTACTCTCCTACCAGTCTGTCACCAGCCTGCCCAGGTGCATGGGACTATTCATCCACAGCTGCAGGACTTTTTATTTTCCTCTGTTGAAGTTCTGGTCCTTTGTTGAAGGTTCTGATCAGCCCATTTCTACAGACTGTCCACATCCCTCTGCACGGCCGTGCATCCATCTGGTGTATTGACCATTCCTCTCAATTTTATACCATCTGCAGACTCGTTGAGAGTGTGCTCTGCCCAAGGCATTTACGGCAATGTTAAATGGTACTGCCCTTAATGTATTCCCTGGGTACGCCGCTGGTTACCGACATCCACATGGATTTCATGCCACTCATCAACATCCTGTGACCCTGACAGTTTAGCTGGTTTTCAGACCAACCCACTGACCACTTATGTAGTCTGTACTTCATCAGTGAGTCTAGAAGGGTGGGTTAAAACCTGATTGGATCTCTTGATTTTACAGGACAGCGTATTCTGTGAAATTAATCTTTATTTTACGAGTTCATTAGGAAAGAAAGCAAACACACCAAACAAGGGCTGAATCCCACTGTAAAGATGAGCCTAATGTGGATTAACTAGTTCATCTCCTTGTTAATTCATTCATGTAGTTTCTAATTTGCAAGTTCTCTAATTCATAACTTGCAACTTGTAACTTGCAATTCATGACCTGTGCACCTATGAGCAAAATAATAACCCAGCCCAAGGTGAAAGTGTTCATCTGTCCTCCTCCATCACAGTGTAAGGTGAAGAAGGACCAGCAGGACACTGCAGAAATCCACGTGGTTGTGATATCTTTCTACTTGTTTCCCATATGTAATCACATTAGTTAGGAGGATGATCCCACAATCTTATTCATGTTGTTCTGCAGAGTTCACAAGTTCACAGCTTGACTCTTTTTTTAATTTTGTTTTTTTATTACTCCTTCTCCCCTTTTTCAGATAAAACATGAAGTATTTTTTAAGACTTTAGTAGGATTCCTGTTTAT
Source organism: Callaeas wilsoni (assembly GCA_013398955.1). Taxonomy (NCBI): domain Eukaryota; kingdom Metazoa; phylum Chordata; class Aves; order Passeriformes; family Callaeidae; genus Callaeas; species Callaeas wilsoni. Next base: position 19,456 of record VWPU01011929.1, on the reverse strand, counting down.
GGGGTGTTACAACATAGCATGATTCAAGTTTTAAATACTGTGTGGAAACATTCTTGACAGCTACTTGAAGATTTTAGCTCACTATTAGATATTATCTGCATTTCTAGTGCTAGATCTGTTTAAAGAGCAATTAATCAGCTTTTTTCCTGTTTGTATGCTTCTAAACACCCATCGGAATATATAGTTGCATTTTCAAGATCAAGAAGATTACAAGTATTCAAGGATACCCTATTTATCTTTCTGTCCTTGGAGACAAAGTTATCAGAAGTTATGGATGTTTGTGAATTATCAAAAGAAAAATGCCTGTAATGAAAGTTACAGAAAAGACATGTAATGAGTAAGGAAAAGTATTTTAAATTCAAAAGAATGGAATTAGATTCCATAATGAAAGATGCTGTCATATTATATGGCAATACTTTAAGTCACATAATGACAATATATTCTTATTCCAACAGAGTGATCTGAATTGTGAAGAAATGGAAAATATTAAAAGAAGAGAACTGTGCAAATGTGATGATTAATCATGTTTCTTTTCAGATAAAGACATAACTTAGAGCTTTGAGAAGGAACTGGTGGCTCTCTGCTTATCTTTCTGTTAGGCTTTTCTGACAGTTACAAATTTGACAACTTTTAAATCCAGCTTTTTAAAAAAAATTAGAAGATTCTTCCAACAAACTGCTTATTAACCTGCAAGAGATTTCTGCAGTAAAAAATATTTTTTGCTTGCTTGTTTGTTTTATATCCGATGCTATTACTTTTCTACTTTTAATGTGATGTAGCATTAGGAAGGTGAATTACATGCAGAGTTTGTACAGCATCTCAACACAGTGTTGCATTTGGGGGGTAATGTATATTTAAGCCCAGCATTGCATCTGAGTGTGTCCCACCTATGAAACTGTGCACCCACTGAAACCCTAAAAGCTGAAGAAAAATGCAAACAGGACATCAGAACCTTACTGTTCAATTTGGGCCTCTCTTCCCCAGGGCAAATTCACTGCCAATACAAAATCGATGACTTGGGTAAAAGGCATTAGATTTCTGATAATTCAAAATTCTCATGTTTAAAGAGGTCTTTGTTTAAAAACTGTTCAAAGAAACATTAGGGCATGCAAAGACCAAAGAGGTTGAGTGTATCTTATCTCTCAGCGTCTAAATTCTAACTATTTGGGCCAAGCAAAATCTCTGGTCTTTTGGATAGAATTCCATTGATGTACATAACTTAATTTGATACATGTAGAATTATGCATTTTTAAAAGCAACATTAACATTCTTCAGCAAGAAACTCATGGTGACAAGCCATCACCATGCCTTCGAGTCTATGTAATGCTGATTATATTAAAACACCTCACCTAGCACAAGCTGATGAAACCCACACAAATGCACTGATTTGAATGGGGAGAATGAAGCACTTTTAGCTGCAAAGCTGTGTGTTTAATATCTGTTTTGCCAGCACCACTGAAACTGAAGTACTGAAGCTAATCGAGTCAGAAAAGAGCGCAGGAAAAGGAGGAAGCTGAGGCCTCACACACTCCACAATCCTGATAGAGGTCCAGATGACACCCCAGTAAGATTTGGAGGTGAAATAGGGGAAGAAGAACCCGATAAAAAGAAATAAAATCAGTCTGCCAAGGAACACTTCAAGTAGTGTTTAATCAGTGCCATGCAATTCAGCAAGAAAGCAGCTACTTCAGAATATGGTTGTTTGCCTGTATTTCTTTCCCTCTCTATCCTATTTTTCAAGACAGTAGATAAAACAGTACTAAAGTAGAGAATGAAGGAGCAAGTGGAGGACAAGGATTTAATTCCATCATTATTGTAATTATGTTTCAAGTCTTCATCACATCAGCTGTTCTAAAACATTAATAGTGCTGACAAGAACAATACTAATACTCTGCAGTGTTCCTAAGACCACTGGGTTTGCTACAAGCATTGAATTGTGAAGTGTTATGGACTATGTCATAACAAGACAGAGGTGGTCTGACTTGAAGATCAACTTCATCCCACGGCCTTAGAAAGCAGGATCTGCATGAAGAAATAGACTATTTTGATGCTAATAATCTGCCTCACTTATCTGCAAAGGAAAACTGAAGTTTGATCCCAGATGTAGCCAGCAATGTTGAAGCTAAGTGCAGAATTGCTGAGTTTACAGAAACAATTTGAAATATTTTTGTTTGCTTAGCAAAATAGTCAACAAATAAATAATTTGCTCTAGCTCTGTATATAAGATGTAAGAAGCAGAGTCTGAGTTCTGTTGCCTGCTGTATTTTCTATTCAGTTAAGGAACTAGTTGTGAAATTTGCCTCAATAATCAATTCTTTCACTTATTGTTTTTCTATTTTACTGAATGACCATGAAACTAAGATATTTATTTACTAATGAGATGTAGAAAAAACATCACTCTGCTGTGACAATTTGTACTAAGGTGCATATAGCACCAGAACATGTGCCCCAGTATACAAGTCAGTTGACATATAAAGCCAACTTCCTGCACTAATAAAGGAAACATATTAATGAATACTTCAAGCATTTCTTTGCTAAATGGGACCTGATATGGATTTTTTACAGTAGTTTCTTTATGTAGTACAGCAGTTTCATTTATTTACAAACATCTTGGCTATCAACACCAAAAATTTTTCTAAACATTGATTTAACAAACCATGATTACAGACACAGGCATTTTTTAGATTTTTCCTGTAATCTAATCAACTGATCTAAAACAGCAGGCTAACCTGCAAAAACATACTTGGCTTCATATGTTGCTCATCAGTGCTATGTGACTAAAGATTTTGCTTTCTATCCCACAGTAAACTGTGTTAGATTTGCTAAATATAATTTACTAAGAGTAAGATGAAGCGTCTTTTAAATTTCACCACATGATCTAGAGCTGTTGATGAGAAAGAAATATGGAGGCTCCACAATTCTTGAGAATCTATAAAACACTGTGCTGGCTTTAGCATTTATCAATTTTTAACTACTGCTACAAGGCTCCAAGCAATCAATTATTTCCCAGCTCAGCGAGAGACTCAGAGCTATACCAGATAAACCAGAAATCAATTTTACTGCCTTCTGGCTGGTTGCTAAATATGTTTCTCCATACCACACTTAAAAACAAACAAAGTTAGACTTTTTAATTTTTTTTTTATTTTTTATTACAGACATGGCTGAAATTCCTTCATACTTCACTTGACGTTTCAAATTCAGAAAAGGATAAACCTTATCTTTTTTTGGGATATAGCTATATCGTACTTTTATTATTGCTTTCTAAAGAAACAGAGGAACAAATCTATTCTTTTTCATTTTTGAGTCTGGCAACGTATCTGGGAACTATTTTTCATAATGAAGGGTCTCTTGGCTGTTCTTGTATATCACCCTTCTGGAGTTCTCTGCCATAAGGGAAACACTGGATTGGCATAAAGGGTGCCGTATTCTGCTAAGGAAGCATGGGAGGTATGATGGAAGTTATCAGTATGTTTATGAAAAGCATAGTCTCCCCCAAAGAATGAGCAAAACCTTTCATGATATCCAAAGAAATATTTTTATGGATGTTTTTAGACAGAACAACTCTTTATTTAGGGAGGAGTCTCTAGCACAGAGGGGCTCCATTCCTCTTCTGTTGTATTTATCACTTCACATGTACCATGTACCTTAGCCTTAACATGCACTCCATGGAGATTGGGTTTGCCTTAAAAAAAAAAAAAAGGAAACCCAGCCAAAAAAACCCCAAAACCAGCTGCATGGAGATTGGTTTCACATTAAAAAAAACAAAACCAACTATTTCTACTTTTGCAAGATTTGAAACTTAAGACAACTTCTAAGGAGTGTTCTTTCTACTCTTTTCCTGTTATGTGAAATGAGAAACACTTGTGCATGTGGCAGTACTCAAGTTCTAGTGGAATTTTTTCCATCCTGCATTATGAAAATACATGGAATGGTCAAGGTTGGCAGGAACCTGTGGTCCAACCCCCTATAAAACCAGCTGTCCAGGACCATGTCAAGAGAGGTTTTAAGTATATCCAAAGATGGAGACTCCACAACCTCTCTGGGCAACCTGTGCAGGTGCTCAGCAACCCTCACAGTAAAAGAGTGTTTCCTGATACTCAGACGAAACTTCCTGTGTTTCTGCTTTTGTCCATTACCTCTGGTCCTTTCCCTAGGCACCAAAAGAGAAGATGCGTTCATTCTCTTAGCATATTCTCTTGTAGTATTTATGTATGTTAATAAGATTCCCACTCAGATTTCTATTCAAAACTGTTTTATCTTCTCTGAGAGGATCTTATAGGACACAGCATTGAAAGCTTTCCTGAATTCCAGGTAGCCAGCATCCATTGCTTTCCCCTCATCTAGTAGGCCAAACATTTTATTATTGCTGGTTACATGGGAATAGACCCTCTGCATGTAAATGGTAGATAGAAACTTGGAAAAGTAGAACATATTCTACTTTTGCAGTCTTTTGCAGCATTTTGCAACTGCTTTTTGTCAATATCCAAAAAAAAAAAAATGTTAAGAAATTCACTTTCTAGATGTCAACCTGCATGACGCTTCTCCTTTGCCTAAAAATATTCCTAGTTTAATTTAAATTATATAAATATGAAGGCTGGGGGAAGAACACGCCTGTTTCAAAGCTTGTGAAATTTAAACTGCTTGATATACTTATTTTCCTATTGAATCCTTTTCTGTTCTGAGCAGCTCAACCTGGACAATGTCTAAAGGCCAATGACCTTTAGACCAGCAGTGAAAGCACAGGTGACCAGTGATGAGGACTGTGTACAACTGTTGGAAACATTTTCATTGGAAATGAGTCAAATGTTCAAAGCAGTAGTGCCTTGAACCCATTTCAAATATAAACTAGGCCGTGCTCAGCTGCTTAAGCCTGTCTTATCAGGAGATTCATGGCCACTACAGGGTCATTATCTACCTCAGGAAAGGCATCAAGCACATGTTGTTCGCCTGCAAGTGTTTGTACACCACTTTGCATTGAGAAAAATTCTGCTTTTAGCTTTTTACAAGCTGAGCTATTTGCCTATCAGCAATAACTCATTTGTATGTTCTTTCCACTCAGCATACACATAAACAATCCCCCTCTGGTCTGACTTGTAAAGATATGTTTTGAGGCTTTGCCATCATATTACAAAATAAGTTTATTTTCCTGCATAAATTTTTACCTATGAAAACTTTATTAAATAACTAAAATATAGAGTCAGAGTAAAGACCTATCTATTTATACTTCTCCAAATGTACAGAGAAGTGGTTTAAAGTGCTTTATGCAGCCTGTACCCTATTGGATTTCATTAAAATTTAAAGTAAATACTGGTGATTTACAATTTCATGCATAAAACCTATGGTTTTTTTCTCTGAGAGAAATGTATATACTCTTTTATCAGATTTCACACTATATGAAAAATAAAGTCTTTCAGTACATTGCAGCCTCACAGGGTCTGTGGCTGTAGCTGCACAGTAGTTAGACTGCGTTGGTACTGCACTGCATCCTGAAAGTGGCCGTCAAGGACAGAGGTTTCAGTTCAAGAAAAAATTACATCTCTGACAGCATTTTCCAACCTAGTTGTTCTCATAAAGTGGCTGGAGCATATATAAAAAATAAGTATATGTCAGATCAATAATTTTTATAGAATCATAGAATGCTCTGGGTTAGAAGGGGACTTTGAAGATCATCTTGTTCCAATCCTCACTGCCATGGGCACAGACACCTTCCACTATCCCAGGTTTACTCAGAGCCCCATCCAACCCAGCCTTGAACACCTCCAGGGATGGGGCATCCACAGCTTCTCTGGGCAACCTGGGCCAGGGCCTCAAAACCCTCACAGTAAAGAATTTTTTCCTAATATCCAATCTAACCCTACTCTCTTTCAATTTGAACCCATTCTCCCTTTTCCTGTCACAACATGCTCTTATAAAACATCATTCCCTATCTTTCCTGTAAGTTCCTTTCAGGTACTGGAAGGCCACAATTAGGTCACCCCAAAGCTTCTCTTTTCCAGACTGAGCAATCCCAAGTCTCTCAGCCTTTTCTTGCAGGAGAGGTGCTCCAGCCCTCCGATCATCTTGGTGTCCCTCCTCTGGACTCACTTGTAGCAGTCCATGTCCTTCCTGTGCTGAGGATCCCAGAGCTGGATGCAGCACTGCAGGTGGGGTCTCAGAATTTCTCTGTCAAAGAGCTGCATATTTTAACATTGTAACATGATAATAATTGCTTTTCATGACTGTTAAGGAGAACAACCTATCACAAACTTTGTTGACTTGCTTAAATCACACTAACATAACGTAAACCAAATAGCTATTCTATTAAAATTAGTTTTTTCTGCATTGATATTACATATACAATATTAGTTATTATTTATTAGATGAATATGCAAACCTATGACCTTTAATGACACTTTGTACCATGCATAACCTGCATAAACCAGAACCTGGGAGTGTATGGTATACATACACAAGAACAATCAATGGAGAAGGAAGAGACTGAATAACAAAAAAATTACTGGTCATCCTACTCTATTTAATCTCCTTTAATGGATTGCATACATAAATAAAATCTATCATATATATACATATATATATAATTTTTTAAAATTGGTAGGTTTTTTCGATTTTTTTAAAAACAGAGTGGACCAAATTCTGCACTCACATCTGTGCAAACTAATTTCAGAGAACTAGTCTTGTGTAAGAGTAAATGAAGGCCTAATTTCACCCAAAATGAACACATTGGATCAGATCTTAGGGAGATGGAAATTTTGCACAAGCTTTAATTCCATCCAAACAATTTTAACTAGTATATGGCATTTATCTGAAAGTTTTACTTTGTGTCTCTTTTGAGCAGTTGACATGATACCTTTGTTGACAGAAGACTTCATTAAAAGTTATTAAATTGGGAAAAGAAGAAAGCTTTTCCATCAGGAAACGTTAAGCTTGTGAAGCACAGAAAAGGTAAGAATTCGTCAACTCAGCTTTAAATTCCCTCTGGTTTTTGTGTATCCATTACACTCATGAAGTACACATGGACATGGTTTGAATTACATTGTCACCTCCTACTTCTTTCCCAGAAAGAAGTAGGAGGTGACAATGGGACAAGAGGCAACGGGCAGGAATTGAGGCACAGGAAGTTCCACCTGAACACGAGGAAGAACTTCTTCCCTGTGCAGTGCCCGAGCACTGGGACAGACTGCCCAGAGAAGTTGTGGAGCCTCCCTCACTGGGGACACCCAAGAACAGTCTGGACACACTCCTGTGCCACTTGCTCTGGGACGGCCCTGCTTGAGCAGGGAGTTTGGACCAGGTGACCCACTGTGGTCCCTTCCAGCATGACCCACTCTCCGATTCTGTGATTCAAATCAACTCAGGGGACAGAGTTTGTTCACCCAATGAGAAGACATCCACCTCTGGGTTTTATCTCCCCCATTAAATATGTAATCTTATGCCTTCTTCTCTTTACGTGATTAAAATCCTGTTACAGAATTATTAATTTCCTCAAGGACTTTCCACTATATTAGTTGCTATTACTAGTTCATAAATACACATTTATTTTGCAACACCAGATCATTGCACTATTTTATAGAAACAGTGAAGCACAAAAATGCCACATTACTTTCAAAAATGGAACTAATCCAAAATTCATAAGGCCTGGGTTTGAGAAAAAATTAAAATTTAATGTTAAAGTGTAAAATACAGTTTTTATATTTTATTGGCTTGGATAAAAAGCTTATTTTCTGCCACAAAGTCTTATCACATCTGCAATTCAGGACCACGTGTTCATCTAGCCTCACATAAAATGAGCCAGACTGCTTTGGCATAGCAAAGTCAAGTTCCCTCAAGATAGGACCATACAATAAAGCAATAATTCAGATTGAAAGGACCTATCTGACATATACTTCTGTTCAGAGCACAAAAAAAAATTGTTGTGACTTGCTCAGGATCACATAGGACCATTGTACAAGGGGTATAGAAAGAGATCTTGGGCAAACATCCTATCATGTTAATGTCCCTATGTGAAAATCTTGTGTGTTCACTACACGGGACCTACAACATTGTAAAAAGTTCTTGGAAATAATACTTTGGAAATCAGCTTTTATTCAACCCCAGATAAAGACCATCTTCTCCTATAACATAGAAAAAATGCAGAGGAAAAGAGAGGACCATAAATTCTATTAAGACTTTTTTAACAGCTTTTTTGTGTGTTACCTTTCTGGTTTTTTATAAAGCTAAATTTCCATTATATTCATTTCTGTATGGTTTATCAGCCACTTGGGACATCAAAAACCTCTTCACAGAATTCTGCTTCTTTTTGGACAGTATTAACTGAAAATGCTGATCTCTGTCATTCGTCCTTTTTCTAGAATAAATATATGCCCAGTAATGAGAGGTAAAATGCTTTAGTTGTTATTGCCTACAATCTCAGCCCCTCTAAACAGAGAGACTGAGACTAAAATTCTCTTTTTATTCTCCCAGGTTCGAGCTGGCTGCCATCGACATTAAAGTAAAAACAGCTTTGTTGAGAGCAGTAGCATCCTGTAATCATTTTAGGACACAGGAAAAACAGGACAACTATGAGGAAGGAAGATTGTTTTCTGAGGTGGGCAGCTGCCTTGGCCTAAAGCTTAAAAGGTAAGGATGGCACTGGAATTTGCAGGTTTTATTTGGAAGCTCTACATTGGGCTACTTTTTAATTAAGCAGTAAATTCTTTTACTTGACAAGGATGAAATTGGTTCTGTAGTGCAGCAACAGTGTCTGGTCTGTGGTGAAAAAATGCATAAAAAGCAGATTTTTCTGGTGGGGCCAGACTCAGTCTTACCTGTGCATGCAAGAGGCGAGAATGCAGAAAGTGTAAAGGTGATGAACTTTCGGGCATTTTCCCTAAAAAAGGAACAAAGGCAAGGTCAAAATATCAACCTGAAGAACTGACAGCTCCAATAAGAGAGTGAAAAAGGAAATATTACCCAATTTCATATAGTATCCCTCAGATTAAGTTGCTGTCACAGTTCTGCATCAAGAGATTGGGATTTGAGGCAGCTCGACGCTGTGTCCAGGAGGTCTCAGGAATCTGAGCAATTTCCACACACTGTCCTTGTGGGTAACGGTTCAAATGACCTTCCTCACTTATTGGGGAATATCCCTCCAGCACAACATGCAGAGACCAACCCAAAATACTGTCTAAAATAAGAGGTAGGCAGAAGCAGAGAGAAAGAGGACATAATAGATTATTTTGAGCTAATTTGCAGCAAAGTTCTTGGACTTCAAGGCCATGAAAAATGTTTTGATTTTTACTAAATATACACGTACATGTGATTCTTTTGGTAGGAGGGATCTAAAAGCCTCTTATTTCTTGAGAAGAAGGAATGCACACGTACTTATGTATATTAGTGCCAATAAGCCTACACCAGCTTACTACTGCTGCCATGTAACAGAATTCAAAAGGGAGTATGTACAGTCACCCACATATCTATTTTTAATCTTTCTGTCTGCTTTTAACTCTCCTGACATTCTACAGCTCGAAAAGGAGTAAATGCATTCAAGAAAGGACAGGTTGCTCTTCAGGTTGTTTTAGCTGCCAAATCATTTTTCCTCTGTCAGCCACTGAAGCAATGAGGCTTCCATCATTAATCCACATGTTCTCCGGTGATAGCTGCCCAGGCCCTGTAACACAGGGACTTTTCTGGCTGAGCTCTTTCTGATCATCACCAGGGCATGCCTTTGATTCATGGCAGCGATATCATGGTGCTGACTGGAAATGAAAATGTGCAGGAATGTTGACACTTGAAAATACCTTGTAGGGCTGAAAACCAATTTTATGAAACAAACTTCAAAGAAACTTCCAAATTCAGACATATCAGTTTCATTTATAGTGCTTTTTGTGAGTTTGTGGAAACTAATCTCTTCGCCTAACTAGATTTGTATGAGCCTTTTCTGCTCCATGTGTTCAAACATACCCCCAAGTCAAGAAATATCTGTATTCTTTGATTGCTTTTAATCTCAGTTCTCCAAGAGCTGTTGAAAAGATGCTTTGCTTCAGCCTATAGCATTTATAAGAGTCAGTGGTTAAACCAAATTTTTGTCACACTGATCAGTTAAACTGTCAGTGAATTAAAGAACTTACAGGGGAAAAAAAGCAGGAACAGTGTGAGAAAAAATCCATGCTGTTTTGATAGGGAGAGCAAAACGATCCCATGGTATCACCATCCCAGTAAGATAGCACAAAGGATTCCTTATCTACACTAGTCCATCCAGTAATATTGAAGCTTATGAAACAGTTTGAAAATGGCCAGTTCTTTGAACAGTAAGCAAGTTTGAGCAATAAGAAGTTTAGCAATGAAATGGATGAAAAATACCACAACAATGTCATGAAAAGTGCATACTCTGAATTGAAATTTCTGGGTCTCAAACAGAATAGAAATAGACAAAACACAGGGAATGGTGTTGTTCACCCATAAAAAATTTGTATTGAGACAATACTCTGCACAGTGATGCCTGTGCAGTGTTACCACGTGGATGAGCTCCCCAGGTGTTTTCTGACCTATTCCTTGAACCTAAAACTTTATAACAGTGCCAAAGATCTCCTCACTCTCATGACCAGCGACAGGACTAGAGGAAATTAGGTGAACCTGAGTCAGGGGAGGTTCAGGTTGTATATCAGGTAAAGGTTTTTCACCCAAGAGATTGTCGAACACTGGAACAGGCTGCCCAGGGCAGTGGTCACAGCACCGAGCCTGACAGAGTCCAACAAGTGTCTGGACAACGCTCTCAGGCACATGGTGTGACCCTTGGGGTGTCCTGTGCAGGGCCAGGAGCTGGACTCGATGATCCTGATGGGCCCCTTCCAACTCAACCCACTCTATGATTTTATGATAATTTAAAACTTCCTGAATCTTTACAGCTCTCCAGGTGTTTTTATATAAAATGTAAAGAACAAAGCCAGACTAATTTATACCAACACTCAATGGTTGGACAAATCACCTGAAGAATTATTCCCACCCCAGAAAATCCCAGAAAATGCACTGAAGGGGTCAGTCCTACAGTGCCAGAAAGTAACATGTCTGAACTCTTTTAATAGGGACAAGATATCTTGTCTGAAGACTGGACACCACATAAACACAGGGAATGATGCTAGAAATCGGCCGAAAATCCATGCTATGCTACAAGAAGGTGACAAGACAGCCTCATTCCATAGATCATTACTTCCCATTTCTCTTTGTTAAAGAAAATGGGGTTAATGTCACTGGCATAATTGATGGCTTATCTGGCTGCTGCATTAAGCCAATGCTGAGTACTTTTAAAGCTAAAGATTTTCTGGAACATTTTAGTTTTATACGTGGAAGAAAAGCAAATGAGAGAAGGACTAGACTCACAAAACAAGAGAAAAGTAGAGGATAAACCCAGTGCTTAGAGAAGACATAAGGGGGGAATTTTCATCAGTTTTATTTTATTTAATATATTCAGAGACCTCCAGAGAGACAGAAAATCCTTAACCAGTCAAGCAGAATATTTAATCCTTACCTTGCTATAAACATCAATAGATCAATCCATTCTTTAAAATGATCTAGCATTAAATTGTGAAGTAGCTACACACACTGTAGAATTATCACAGCCTAAGGACATCAGACAAATGGACAAAATGGTCACACTTAATTTTTTTAATCAACCAATCTTCATTATACACGTTTCTCCTGATTTGTTTCACCATTTATACATTTCAGCAAAGAAAGGAACTAATGATCATTGGCTCCTGATCAAAGTTCTCTTATTCTATTGGTTAAATTAAATTAAGGGGGTGGCTTTGGTGGTCATAGATGAGCAGTTGCTTCTTTACACAGTTTGCCATAGTGGGAATGTTTTTCTGGATGCATTACCCAGGATGTGATAGCCAGAACCCCATCAGGCCTGGAGTCAGCACCACTGTCATTCCATTTTGTGCCCATCTCATTGCAAAGTCCTTCTGTGGTAACTGTGTTTGAGACAGGCAAGTGTGATCTTTAAGTCCCTAGAGCCTCTCAAAACGTTTTTAATGTAGATCGAAGACCAAGAGGGAAGGTAACATATAAAGACAATGAAAACCACTGCAGAATTTTTGGCCTGTCTGTGTTTTGGCAGAGCCACATCGCAGTACAGGACCCTGCAGAAATGAAAGTCCTGGTCACACTCCTTTCAGTGCTGTGAGCTGTTTGTAAGATCTCTGTCACTAATCATCTTCTCGCTTGCGGCTAATACACACTTCCAAAATAAAAAGAGAGCTTAAAAAATATCAAGTCTAGTTCAAATTAGGAAAGCACTTTTTAGCCTGTTATTTTGATTGCAGCTGTGATAGGAATAGGAGTTTAATGACATAAAGGCTTAGCAGAAAGGAGGTTGGCAGATTTAGGACAAATGAAAATGATACTTGTGAATTGCATTCACCAGTCCTTATGAAACAGTAAAATACTGCTGTCTCAGAGGTTTCAATAGTGTCAAAAATCATCTTATTTCTAAACTTAAATATTTTAGTAAAGTCAGAGGAAAACTCCCTCAACAGCCATACTTACACTATGGTTCTGCATCCATTTTTCACAAAGGGTTGTGTTTTGGGCCTAACTCAGTCATTTGTGACATTTTAAGAAAAGAATTTTAGGTAAAGCTGTGAGGGTTTTTTTTCCACAATGTCTGTTTGCTAAGCTGAACAAAAGAAAAGTCAAGCTAAAATCAATGATGCTTCCTACTCTCCTGAAAGATAACATGCCAGCAATAAACTACTGAGTAAAATGGTACAGCCAACAGAATGTGGGGCTCTAATGGCTTTCAGTCTTTGTTATATATATCACACCCCTTTGGAGCTAACAAAGCAGAACCAAGACCCTGAAATACAGCATTAAAAACCCCCAGTCCCGTGCAGAACACATCCTTGGAGACGAACACAACAGGAAGGAAATTCGAAATTGAAATTCAGCCAATTCTACTCAAGGCTGCTTCTAATCCACAACCCACTTCTGTATGTTGGAGATTGCTGCGGGGTGCTGAAAAGTATCAGAGTTTTTTATTGGAAATCAAAAGACAGAGAGGTGAAGGCAGAAAGCAAGGAACACTGTCCTGTTACTGTGTGACATGGGCACACACAAACCAAAGAAGCATTTGACATCAGTCTGCAGCTGCCTCAGACAGGCTGGTGAGAAGCAGTACAGTGCTGTAGAAGTGAGAGTAGCAATGAGCATTTGGATAAACTGAAGATCTGTCATCTAGAAGGTAAAAAGGCAGAGGCCACATGGCATGTGCAGAGGTATGATCCTCTCCGACAAAAAAAAAAAAAAAAAAAAAAGCAGCCTATATTTTTTGGGTTTTGTTCTGGAGTCAAAAAGCAAGTTTGGTGGAAAAGTTTCTTGAAATAAAGGCCATACCACTAGTACTTCCCATGGACAAATTCATTTAGGGAGTCCTTCAACTGACAACAACAACAGAGAGGCATTTACTTAGACTACAAAGTTTACTGCTGGTAGTTGGCCTTTTGGTCACTCTTCTATCTATAGGTCATAGGCGTAACGGAGATTACATTTCTGCTTTTATTTTCTGCAACAATCTATTTAGCGCCTCGCATCAGGAGGCAACAGCCCCCACGTGAAACACAGAGGGTCCTGTCTGACCATAAAGGAGTACTGTTTTCTGAGACTGCTGTCTCAGATTGCCCAGGGAGGTTGTGGAGTCTCCCTCCTCGGAGGTATTCAGAAGCCATCTGGACCTGGTACTGAGTAACCAGCTCTAAGGAACTCTGCTTTGGCAGGGGGGCTCAACCAGCTCCACAATGGGTGCAGGGTATATTCTGATTTTTTACCCGATCTGCCAAGTCAGGGTCTCATTTATTAATGAAATGTATCACACAAAGATAGTACTGGGCCGTGAACAGCCTGCACTTGTGTATGTTTGAGTTGAAAATGAGCAGTTTGATGGAAATTTCAAATAAAAAGATACTTAGAGTATACAAGATTTTATGGAATGAAAGAGAAACAATGTGTGCAAGATGAAGAGATTTCTTACAGGCACAGTTATTCTGTTACAAAATCTTGTGATGAAACTGTCACTTCATATATCTTGCAAAAAATAAGAAATGCTCAATAAAAACCTGATAGAACTGTTTAGCAAGTAAATTAGTGTGTCTGCTTTTTTTTTTCAGAACCACATTTCAAACCCTTATGTAAATATCTGAAAATACCACAATGAAATCCCCATTATTTCTTGTCAAATGTACAGTGAACAGTGAAAGAAAAATGTCTTCCTTTTCAAATCGAAATAATCTCTTAGCATGTGCCTCTCCCTCTGAGATTACTTATGGAAGTTTTTAAAGACAGTAGGGTCAATTCCAAAGTATTTGTCACATATAATTATGGCTTCTCTCTGAAATTGCAACATAGAAAAGCTGATTATTATTTCAACATCAATCATCCTGACAATTATAAATATTTTCTCCATAGGGGAAGTGGATGCATCATGTCATATTTATACATAGCTTCATTCTATTGGAAATATAAGCTGTTAGCAATCTCTCTAGGTTTCTTGTTTACTCCTCCTGTATGAAAATTCTACTAATTAAAAAGAGAAAAATCCCAAATGTAATGCACATTCAACACAAGCTAAGTCTGGGAATGTGGCTGCTAATTTCTCAACTGTGAAATCACTGCAGTAATATTTCAATGACTTCAGTAAAAATTGCATTCCTGGAAAATTCAGAAATAGTGCAGTGTCTTACTGCATGCACTAAGATATGACAATCGAAAAATTAAGTTACTCAAAGAACCTTAGCTCTACCTGGGATAAGCAACATTAAAATTTCCAGCTGAGAAAAAAATCGTCCGTATCATTTTTCCTGGTTTCAGAATTGGGCAGAGTTAACTTCTCAGCAGCAGCTGTTTGGATTCAGAATGAGAATGGTGCTTATAACACACTGATGTTTTGGGTTTTGCTAAGTTGTGCTCCTCCTAAGTCAAGGATTTTTTTCTTGTCTCACGGTCTGCCAGTGAGGAGATACCCAAAAAAACCTGGGAGGGAGCAGAGCTGGGAGAGGTGACCCAAACTGACCAAAGGGCCACTCCACACACACATGTCATGCCCAGTATATAAACTGAGGGGAGCTACCTGGAAGGGGGGACAAGTTGAGGTTGAGAAGGCAAGTCTTGTATTGGTCAGCAATTTCATCGTGCACCACTTGTTTTTGCTTCTTACTATCACCATTATTATTACAATTTACCATTATTGCTGTATTTTATTTTCAATTATTAACAAGTTTTACTTTGATTCTCCTCCCCATTCTACTGGGGGAAGGGCCTATGGAGGATGGAGGAGTTGGGAGCATTGAGCGAGTGGCTTAATTTCCAGCAAAGTTTAAACCACAACACCATTATAGTCTGAAATTATAAACAAAATATATATTGCTGTAAAAAGTACTACATCCATATTGCATAAGGTCAAAGTAAATATGCTAAGTGCTTCAAAATGCATCCCCATCTGTTTACAACTTATTTTCTTAATTTTTTGTAGTGTTAGGCTTGGGACTAGTGAAAGGGACCCATAATTTATTGACCTTATCATAATGGCACTGCACTAGAAACAAGTGTCAGTTGCACTTTGTGTTTGCCTGTATTAAAATACTTGCACTACCTGAGTTATCCTTTTAATCTAATCTGTGAAAATTTCATTTTCCAGCTTCTGAAAGTTCTGATAGCTGAACTTTGGTTTGCTCAAATTCACGTTATTTATGAAGCAAAACCCGGTGTACAAACCTCAGTATGAATGCAATATTAGATTGCTCTTCTCAGCCTCTTCAGCAACCCTGCACACACAGCTTAACCAAATGTAGTACCGAGCTGAATTTTAAGCATATTTTCTCTTTCAAGAAGGTGATAAAAGTAAAACTTCTTAACTTTTCAGTTTTCTATCACAGTCACGCATGGGCTGTAACTCCAGCTCTTCTAGAACTGCTGTAGTCTATTTTTTTTACCGTGGCTCCCTCACCATGGATGTCCTAGACTGGTACAGATGAATCAAACCAGGTCATTTGGCATTAATTCTGATCTTCCAGGCTATCTGAATATTCTTTAGAACTATGAAATACAGTGGATTACAGTTCGAGTTTTCCTGTGTGGATAAAGTGAGGGACTAAAAAAAAAGTTGATATTCTCCATCCAGCTAAAATTATCATATAATGCTTTAATATAACAAGGTAACAATATTTTTTATTTACCAAGCAAAGAAAAAGGAAATAACACAGCATTAATGCATTTAACTACAAATACTATGCAGATTTTTATTAATTCTAATAGATGCTATGCATTACTTCAAATATGTAATATTGGATGCCTTCACATACTATGCCAAAAGCTGTATTCATGATAGAATTTCTGTTCCTTCAAAAGATTCCATTGAGGCAACGTTAATGAGAAATGCTTCTTGTTAATGCTATCACATGGAAATATTCCCAAAATACATGCAATGCACAAAATCTAAAAATAAACAGGGTTTTTTTAAAATTCCATTTGGTAGATAAATATTCTAAAAGTTTAAAAACATTTGTCTTAAACTGCTTGTCCAACCCCCCTCCCTTTCCCTGGCTACTTCTTCACACCAAAGAAAACATCTGCCATCTGATATGTGATATGTGATATGAAGTGAAGACATTTAGGCCCATCAAGATGTTTATTCTCTTTTGAGACATTCTCCTTATAAAAAGCTGCTGATTGTCCTACATCTGCAGGTATCTGAACTGATATTTCTAAAGCAAAAACCAAGCAAACATAAACCCAAAGCTTTTAGATGGTGTCAGAGATCTCCTGTGATGCCATAGAAACATTTTTATACCACGGCAACAGCCTCAGGTGAATCATGAATTCTGCATCAGTTTCAATCTCATTTTCCTATCTTTCAGATGAAGGGAAATGTCACAGATAAATCCATTTAGGACTTGAACTTCAGAACTTTCATGTTGCCACAGGTATTACAAGACTGTATACATTTTTTTTATTTGCTTACTACTTTTTAAAATTTATGTTTATTTTAAACTTTGCTGAATTCGGGGGAAAGGGGTGGAAACAAAGCTCAAGCTTAAACCCAGCTATTCAGCAGGAGTTTGTAATCTGTGGAAAAGACAGAAACTATATCGTCCATAAGAACAAAATCGTTTACTGAGAAGTTTAAAATCAGACCAAACTGCCAGTAGAGCAAAAATCTCTTTTAAGAATGGGAAAAAACCCAGCAGAACAAGGCAGAGGGTGTATGGGGGAAATAGGAGCAGTTCCAGGGACACACAGCTTTCTGTTATCCTGATTGTTCTGCCTATTGTTCTGCAAACACTCCATCAAATGTTCTCCATGGTTATCAAGCATATGTTTTGAATGCATTATCTGAAAGAATTAGAAGCACATGCTTCCTTTTCTATTCACAGAAATATGCCAATATTCATCTTATTGTCACAGCCTTGCCAGAGCTCTCCTTTGGCTGGGCACTCAACCATGCAGCTGTCTTGGACCCCAGTCCATTTGACCTCTTCCTCAATAGGCAGTTCCCCTCTGCTTTTTCCAGGTTATGAGGCTGGCTCTTCTTTAAGCCTTCCTCGCACCTTTTCTCTGCCCACCTTCTTTCCCGTTACCACATTACAGAGAGACCAGGACCCGTGCGACTCCCGTACCTCTGTATCTACTGTACCTCCAGCACCAGTATCCATTTCTTCTGCACCTCCATTTCCTCTGCATCTCCATTTCTTCTGCATCTCCAGCAGTGAATAGGGATGGTCTGGGTCTCAGGTCCAGGACAGCTCTAACGTCAGGGACGGTGAGGTCCATCTCCACCCAAGCTTGAACAAGAATTACCTTGGTGAGGTCCTGCCTGAATTTTTTCCCTCTTGCACTAAGAATTGCAGCAGCAATTCTGCCACAGAAAAACTTGGAGTGCCCATCAGACCCAAAAGCACCTCCTGCCTGCACAGAAAAACTCTGAGGGGGAAGAAAGTCCTGCCTGGTAAAAGGCATTGGAACAGCTACTGACACAGGTAAACAAAGCAGGAAAAAAAAAACCATGGACAGAATGGAATTTGCTGTTTATTGGGTATTCCATTTGCTTTTTCTGCTAGCACAACCTGCTAGCAGTAGGTTTTCTCACAGAAAACCTCATCAAGAAAAGGATTTAGGAGAAAATCCTAAAACCCACTTACATCTGACCCAAAATTCATTTAGTGTTTATGCTCTTTATGCTCCAACATTTGCTGTTCCAAAGTACTCTATGGAAAGGCCTTCTAGAACAAATGTTCCTTTCAATACTAATCTGATGTAGGAATATAAAATGTCCATGCATAGAAAACCCAGCCTTGAAGAGAATTTAAAATAGCTTCTCCAGGCCACCACTTGTCCAGAGTTCAAATAGCTCAGTCACTCTTTTTTGTCAAAGGTTTGAAAATCTGTTGTTTCTGATGATAGACAAAGGAAAAAGAATTGTTCCTGATTTTCACAGGGGAGAAAAAGCTTTACTTCCTTCTTCCAGCATAGAAAATAACATTGTAGGGAAGAAAACATCAAAAGTAGGTTTAAAATGCTCTCCTTGCTTCTGTAAGAACCAGTGTTTGCCACACTACTGTGCAACCGCGGGAATGTTTGACAGCTCAGCTCCCACCCATGGGCAGCTGCACAAAACTGATAGGGAAAGGGGGACAGGAGACCCCGAGCAGAGAGCAGGCTCTAAGCAGGGTCATTCTTTTACAATACATTAGTTTTTAGCAAAAATGTAACCCGTATTTCTATTTTTCATGCTTCTAATTTATGACCTGAAGCACAGAAATTTAAAAAACAATATAAAACAAGTGTGGTATCTCCCTAGAATTAATTGTTTGTGCAATACATGCTTCTCAATGCTACAGTCAGTGACAGGAAAACAGTGAGCTATGGTCTCACTAATTTTCTTAATGTCTAAATAGTTTGGAAATTCCTTCCTTAGTGCCACCTTTCCTTTTTGAGTAAAAACTATAGCAGTTCCATTAAAAAAAAAAAAAACAACCTGAAAGTGCAATAACTTGGATCTTAGTTAAAACTTTCAAAAAAAAAATGGTCCATCAGCAAGAAAAAACATTTTTTTCTTGGAGGAAAAGAATGCAAGTGGCAAAAGTACAGTCAAAAGACAAATCTGAATTAGTACTCTGAACTGTGAGGTCCTTGCCTTTCTCTACAAACAAATACTATCTTTGCTCAAAACCAAGTACTATGCTAATATGAATATTATTTAAAGTGTAAAGCTTTTGATAATATAACATTAGAAAATATTTCTGAAGTACTTATTTTAAAATTAGTTCCTCAAAATCATGGAGTTTTACTGATAAATGTTATGGCAGGTTATGATATTTATAGTTTCAATATTGTTGGAGGGCTTAAATCGCGTTTTCAAGACTATTTTATGATTCCATCAATCAAGGATTGTTAAAAAAATCAAAGATAATTTTTTAAAAAAATAATA